>OX940801.1:45979616-46579616 GCA_954870605.1 Acer campestre | reverse complement strand
ATGCCGACCATGTCTGAATGCGACCATGCGAAGCTGCCCTGCCGTTCCTTCAGGAAGTCAATCAGTTGTTCTCTAACTTCCTTCGACGGTCTGGACCCTATGAACACTTTTCTCTCTGGTCGATTTGAGTCGATCGACACCTCGTCGAGATCCTCCATTTTTGGTGCGTTTGGTGTCGACTCGACTTTGGAGTCCTGTAATTGCTATAAAGACTCCTTTTTCTTCTTCATGGCGTTTTGATAGCATTCTCTTGCTGCTCTCTGTTCCCCTTTAATTTCACGAACTCCCCACCTGGTTGGAAATTTGATCATCTGGTGGTAGGTCGAAGGGATTGCCTTCATTTCATGAATCCATGGTCTTCCTAGGATTGCGTTGTAGGGCGACTGACAGTCGAGCACCAGGAAGTTGACGTAGAGGTTTACGCCTTCAGCGTAGATAGGTAGCACGATTTCCCCCAACGTGCTTTTCTGTTCTCCACTGAAACCTGTCAGCACTGTCGTCCGACGGCTCAGTTTCGACTCGTCGACCTGCATTTCTCTCAAGGCACTGTTAAACAAAATATTGCATGAACTACCATTATCAATCAAAATTCGTTTTGTTAAACAGTTAGCAATGTGTAGCGAAATAACAAGTGCGTCATGATGGGGAAAAAACAAATCTGATTTGTCTGTCGCCTTGAAGGTGACGGTCTCGTCGACAGTCGACGGATGCTCCCTACTTGGCTGAATTTCCGTGTTTAATACTTGTCGTGTATGTCTTTTTGCCGCTGAATAGCTGATGCCACTCACTTCAGAACCTCCTGCAATGAAATTTATCACCCTATCGTGTCGAGGTGGTTCTAGTGGATTGTCGTTTGCGTTCGCCATTCTGTCATTTCGTCTTGCCAGGGTTTGTTTTCCCTTCTCTGTTAAGAACTCTTGTAGATGTCCTTGTTTTAGTAGTTCTGCAACTTCGAATTTAAGGGCGATGCAATCCTCAGTTCGATGTCCATGATCTCCGTAGAACTCGCATCTCAGCTTCGCGTCTCGATGTTCTGGTAGAGCGTTCATCTTTCTGGGCCATTTTACTGTCTTGCTCATTTCCCTCATAACCGCTATAAGGTCGACTGGTTCGATGCTCAGATTGTACTCAGGTACTTCTGCTCGTGGTCGACTTGTTCTTGGGTAGGCCCTCCTGTATGGTCGACCGTCGCTTGAGCCTTCATCATTCTGTCGAGTTGCCCTCTCTCCAGTCGGATAAGGTTTTGACCTTCTGTCGTTTGACCTCCTATCCACTCGGTCGTTTCTGCGGTTGGAGTAGTTGTTGGCTCTACTTACGTAGTTAGCTTCATCTTCTTCCCATTTTATTTGGGCCCACGCTTTGGCTAACACATCCTCCATTGTCCTGCATGGATACTTGGTTAATTCTTTATAGAGGTCAGAGTCAAACCTGAGGCCCTTTCTGAAGGCATATATTGCGGTCGCCTGATTGCAGTGAGGGATTTGGACCTTCTCTCTGTTGAAGCGACCAACGTAAGTCCTCAAGTTTTCACCGTGCTTCTGCGTTATGGTATATAGGTCGTCCGACTGTTTCTCCAGCTTGCGACTACTCGCAAATTGTTCCACGAATGTATATGTAAGCTGCGCAAAAGAATTGATTGAATTATTAAATAGGTTAGTGTACCATTGTAAAGCTGGACCATTGAGACTAGACCCGAATGCTTTGCACATGCATGCTTCTCTTAGGTCGTGGGGAATTGCTGCAGTGAACATTCTCTGTTTATACTGCGCTATGTGGTCGTCTGGATCGGTCGTTCCCTCATATTACTTCATGTTTGGGAAGCTGAACTTCTTAGGCATCTCGACAAGCTCTATTGCGTCGACAAATGGTGAGTCTGCAAAGCTGTTCATGTTGCTCCTTTTTATTGGAGCTGGGATGCCAGGGATTCGTTGTATAAGAGCTTCCATTTCAGCAAACCTGCGAGAAAATTCAACGTTAATAATGGTGGATGGGTCAGGTCCGGATTTTACCAAACCTGGTGTCGACTGGAGTGATGCTGGTGTCCCCACGACATTCTCAGGCTGCCTGCTTATAACGGGATCTTGCTCGTTGTCGTTTCGAACAGGCAAGTTGTTGAGGTCGATGTCGACTCGAGTTGTCTGGGGTGTTTGCTGGGTTTGCCCGACATTTGGATTCACGTCCGGGATCGCTGGACCTGTCGGAGCGTCTCGACCTCGTCGGTCGACCTCTTGTTCAACATTAAGGACAGGAACCGGATTTCCCCCATCTTCGTTGTCGGGTACAACGCCATCGACCATGGCTCGCAGTTCTTCATTAGTGGCTCGAATTGCGGCGTTTTCAGCTTCTAATGCTCGCAACTTTTCTGCATTTGCTGCTGTTTGAGCGATTAAAGCAGCGATCTGTTCTTCAATGGTTGGGGCGGTTCCTTCACCAGACATCGTTGCTCGTTTGAGAAATTTGGAAAGTTTCGGTTGATACTTGTAAAGTTGCGACGGGCCCCACGGTGGGCGCCAAACTGTAGGGTGTCGACCTACAATCGATATGGATCGGATCGTATATTGATAGGCCCAATGCAACTTGGGTTGGATCGTTTGAATGCTGTTGTCGTCCGATTTATGTTCCTGCAATTATCTTGGTCGATCGACCTATTCAAACTAGCAAACGAATTAGAACAAAAATAAAGCAGATAAATGATGCAAAGAACAAAGAGTGATTTGAATCATTAGCCTTAGTTATGCTTGGGCTGAGCAACGATTGTGATGATCGTGAATATTGGATTCCGATGGCTTGTAATTCTCATAAGCAGAGTTTCAGTACGCTTTAGTAAGCTTGTCTTTCGAGAGAGATTTCTCTGAAGAAATGCTTTGCTATTTATAGCAAGCTTCTAGACTACCGTTTGAAGTAAACAGGTAAGATCATGGGCTTGATCGTGGGCGAGATTCTTGGAGAGATTTTCTCCCTAGAATCTCGCTATTTAGCACACCTGGCTGACTTGGTCTTTCAGACGACCAAGTCATGTTACTGCTCTCGTTTGGCTCGTTGGGCTCTTCAAACTTGGGCCAATAGCAAGACTAGCCTGGGCTTTGCACTTTTGGGCCTATGAGCCATTTTTGGCTACCACACTCATCGTCTCAGCGAATGTACCCAGCACTTCTTTTCCATTAATACAACGACTGATTAATTAAGTGGTTATCAATTTTTTTTTTGAAATAATTTTGATAAGTTCAAGTTGTTCAACAATGTCATATTTGAAATAATACTTCATAGAATTATGTCAAAAAATTGATTTTCAGATAAATAAATGGCTCTAACAATCTCATTACACCAATAATCTTACCAAATTCCGTGTAAAAGAATTTTGCGAAAAATTCAATGGCAATCATGATCTCACAATCAGGACGAATTTTTTTATATTTATTCCATTAATATAAACAAAAAACCATCAAGTTTCAAATGTGGGATTCAAAATGTTTTTGATTCTGATTTGTACTGATACAAAACAAACACAGCTTTTATAGAGGTGCACATCGGTCCGGCCCTGATAATTTTAAATGGAGGAAGAACAAATTGATCATATATATATATTATTTTCCATTGACCTTTTCCAGGTGATGTTTCTTCAAATTGATTAAACTTGGTCACTGTATATTATTTAGTCCTTGTAGTACGATATCCCTGTTTGCTCATTAGACTTGGTCACTGTATGTTTGACAAACGTAGTTTTGTTGGGAGCTTTTATGCCTACAATTCTTAGCTTTAATTTTGTTCACTCTAATCATGTTAGGGTGCATTATATCGATCTTAGACCCTTATCTAATAGCTTAATCTTTTGAGTCTGACGGTGACCGACTATTAGAGTTTGCTTGGCTTAGGACATCACGTACACTCAAACTGAAAATATGTTGTCTAGATTTAGATCCAACCAAAAGTCTTAGGTTCTTGGGGAATGGAAATTTTATTCAAAATGAAAAATTTGCCATTACATGTGCAAAAATCCTGAAAAGGATCGGATATAAAAATGAAGATGAATCATGAAACTTGATCATGAATACAATTTTCAGGATAGAATTGGAGTTCATGGACGTTGCAATCATCGCATATTTTGCTGATGATGTGCTCCAAGTATCGAAACCCTGTTTCCTAGAACTATTGTAGTGCAGAAAAAACCTCCCTCGTCGAAATGAATCTACATAAATCTCCCTTCAACAAAATAGTCAGCTTCCTGGAAATGAAATGTCATTTTTGGATGTTGATGGAAACTTGGTCTATCGTAGTAACAAAGTTGATATCTCGGATCAGTTGTTGGCGGATTTATTTTCTGTAGTCCAAAAGAATCGTAGTGTTGCATTATGGTGGTCATCACCACCCTATAAGCATTACCTCCATTCGTGCATTGATCAATCATAGTATTCGGAGCTCTTGCGTCAATCACGAAACCATTAGTGGCACCATGAGGAATTTTTCGAAAGGTACCCGGAGGAAAATTCAGGCGATGATAATTGATACTTATATCTAATAAGTTCAACATGTAGTATTTGATAGCAGGCCCTGTAGCAAATGGTGTTCTATGGATAACTCCGTGGGGTCGTGGGATATCATCTACGAACCTGAGATAAAGAGGCCTCGCTAGTCCTTCCGTCAAAGGAGCCATACAATATGAGAAACGTCTAAAGCTTTGTCCGAAAATTTTGTTGATTTTCAGGATATAATTGGAGTTCATGGAGGCTGCCATCGTAAATGATTCACATATATTTTTTGCTAATGATATGCTCCAAGTATAGATATCCCGTATCCAGGAAGTATTGTTACGCAGAAAAAACCTCCTTCGTCAAAATGAATAGTCATGAATCTCCTGTCTACTACGTAGTTAGCTTCCTGAAAGATACCACACCATTTGTGTTGGTTTTTGAACTAAATTTTTAAGTTGACTAGCATTAGTGCCAATATATTCACCAAAGAATTATCAAGTGCTCAGTTTCGGACATTAAAAGCCAAGTTAATGGTTCGACAACGACCCATTAGCTAGCAGTAGGGTGTATTAGACAATATTGAATTGCCAAATCAATCCTTTCCATGAGTTGACCTTAAAACCTGATAACAAATGAAATGCACAGATCTTATTGATGTACGTCAAAATTAATTCTTTTTACTTGTAGGAAATTATATAAAACAAAAAGAGAGGCTATTACCAATCAAAAAAACTACTCTCCACAGTTCACACGGCTCTTTTATTTATTTATTTATTTATTATTTGACCATTCTTTTGTGAAACATCTTACTGAAATTATTCTAATAATAATTTGATGTAATTTCTTCCTTTTCATTGTTTAAAACAAGATTATCAATGCAGCTAAAGAGTGTTCATTAAATCTGACAATGTTTCAGATGGAATCTCCACTTAAGAGAGTATTCATTCAGTCTAACAATGTTTCAGATGGAATCTCCACACCCTAAGTGGTATATATATATATTTTTTAAAAATAAAAATTCAGATAAGATTATTTGATTAAGGTAACATTATTTCTGCCAGCAAGTGTGGCATGTTACACTTGTAGCATGTGTGCAGCAAGTGGTCTTGAGTTTATATCTATGAAAACAAATTTAGTAATACTACAAAAGTACAAAACTCAAAAAATTAAGAGTGACGATATTTGCATCCCTTTAAAACTGTACGTGCACCCAAAAGTATTAAATTTTTAAACATTCCAAAAATACATCTCATATTTCAAAATACTACGATATTTAATATTTTGAGCATTATATATATAAAGAAAAAGATGTAATAATTTTTATTACAATATTAAATATTTATTACTTAAAACGTAAATAGTGATTATTTAAAATTAAACATATCAGGTAACTAAATTAAAATAAAAACATATTAAAATACTTAAAAAAAAAAAAAAAAAAAAAGCTTCAAGGTAGAAGGTTGCTGGTTGCTGCCCAGATTAGACCCAGATACTACAATCTTTTTATTTCTTGTTTTCAATTTTTTTTTTTTTGGAAAGAAACCACAATATTTGTTTTCATTTTTTTTATTTAGTTATTTTATAATTTATAATATTTTCACAGAAATTAAAAGGGAGGGCATATTTGGTAACATTGGGGTGTATTTATGAGTTCCAACATTTTAATTTTTTTTAACGGGGTGCACATACAAAAAGGGGTGTATATATAATTTTTAGGAGTGTAAATACCATCACTCAAAAATTAATCTAAAAGTGGTCGTAACTCGTAAGTATAGTCTGGTGGTAATCAGACCCGTTTGGGTCTTTGCTGTTCTTATTTGGCTGTTGGGATTTGGTTTGGGCCTGGTGTGGGCCGCATGCTTCTGCTTGCTTTGGCTGAATTTATTTTTGTGTTTGTTAGGCTCATTTTTGGGCTTGTTTCTGCTTCTTGTTTTCATTTTGGGCTTGCTGTCCTTCTTTGGGCTTCCTAAATAAATTTTATAGTTTTAAAAACTCAAAGGTACATATATGGCAACATTATGTCAGAAATTTGGAAACATTAAGGTACTTTATTTGATTAATAGTAAATCACAGCACACATCAAATTAAGGTCCATGCATAAGAAATCTAGAAACATTTTCTTACAAAAGTAATGCATCTGTCCCTCACACAACGATCTAAGAAATGACAGTACATGGATCTCCATTTTCTATTGACAAATAAAGAACCTATTAAACTCCAAAAGCCCACCACAAATCCAAGTGCCATGCTGATATAGAACCAACGTTCTACTTCATCTTCTTCATCTTCTTCATCATCATCTAGTCCTTCTCCACTTTCCTGACCATCGTGTGTTGAAATTGTCTCGGTACAATGCTTAGGAAGTGGATCTCCACAAAGTTCATTACCCATAAAGCATGATGCATTAAAGCCTTGTAATTGAGTACTTGAAGGAATTTTCCCGATCAAATTGTTATAGGATAAGTTCAAGTGACTCAAAAACGTTAAATCCGAAATACTTTGAGGGATTTCACCAGAAAGTTGATTTGTTGAGAAATCAAGCGACTCTAACCATCTCATAGAACCAATGCTCTCAGGAATTCTTCCGGTGAAAGAATTATCTGACAAATTCAATGATTGCAACGATCCAAGATTTGTCACTTCCACTGGAATCTCTCCTGATAGATTATTGTTAGAGAGATCTATATATCTCAACAAATTAAGAGTCAGGCCGTACTCAACTCTTTTCCCTTTCATCACAACTAGTGCATCCTCAAGAAAATTTCTTCCAAAAGAATGAAGCGGCCCTGGATAGAAGAAGTAGGTTATAATCTGGATGTAGTTGCTCCTGGAGTAGTTCATTGCAACCATAGCGCTGAAATTATGGACACGTTTTGGTATAAAACCAGAGAGATTGTTATCGGCAAGGTCTAGGATTTGTAAAGAAGCTAGACGACAAAGTTTCTTGGGTAAATGACCATGAAACTTGTTTGAACGAAGGTTGAGAATCATCATTCTTGGAAATCTTTCTCCAATCCATGCTGGAATATGTCCGAAAAACCCATTTTCACTCAAGTCAATTGTTAACAAACTTGTACAATTTTTGAGTGACGAAGGTATTGTTCCTGAGAAATTGTTTTTGCGAAGATGCAATGACTGGAGATAACTTAACCGTCCCATGGAGGTTGGAAGGTTACCACTGAATTTATTGTTTCCAAGATTCAAGACAACCAAGTATTGCAAATTCATCCAACAATCAGGCAATTCTCTTGATAAGATATTGTTTCTCAGGTTGAGAATTTGCAATCCCTTTGACCCATTCATCCCACAAGACAGCAAATGATAAATTGATCCGGAAAAGGTGTTATCGGATAGATCAAGTGCATTTAGATTGATGGAAGTTAGAGGTAATGGACCAGATAAATTATTTGTACTCATGTCAAGTAACACAAGTTGAGGAGTTGCCTCAGCTAAATTTGGAACCTTCCCATGAATTTTATTTTGAGAGAGATTTAAATATTTAACTTGGGAAAAGGATTTCCAAATCACACTTGGAATGCTATCTACGATTCCTGAGTTGGATATATCTAAGTAAACTAACGACTTTTGGGAATGAAGCCAAGACGGAAATAGGTTCCCTAAATGACAAGATCTCAATCCTAAATATGCAAGTTGGAATGGAGGAATCCAATTATGACTGACTTTCAATGTTAGTGAGTTTTCACACACAACAAACAACATTAATTTTGTGAGATTTACAAAGTGAATTTGAGAAAGAGTCCCGTTTAATTTGTTAAAAGATAGATCCAAATGTCTCAAAGATGAAAGTTTTCCTAAAGACGATGGAATAGGACCATAAATCAAATTTTTACTTAGATCTAGAAAGTTTAGACTCCTAAATTGTCCGACTCCATCGCTCAAATGACCAAAAATTTGATTGTTAGATAAATACAGTGCATTTAGGCTATCTAAAACACATCCTGAGAAAATATCTAAAATTGCTGATATATCTTGATTTAATTTGAGATTTGACATAGACAAGGTCCTTAAGTTGCAAAGATTTCCAAATGAACTAGGAATACTCCCTTCAATTTGGTTCTTTGAAAGATCAAGCCAATTGATAGAAGTTAGGTTTCCTAGAGCTTCTGAAATCATGCCTTGCAAACTATTGCTGTACACACAAAAGTACTCAAGACGGTTAAATTTGTACAACCAGCTGGGTATTGAAGAGCTGAAATTGTTGTAAGATAAATCAAGATGTTTAATAGAAGTCAAATTCTGAAGTCCATCAGGAATTGGACCTTGAAAATTGTTATACTGTAGATAAAGAAAGACCAATTTTTTTAGACCAAAAATGGGACTAGGAATCAAATAGTTATCAAATTTGTTATTGGAAAGATCAAGAATGGCGAGAGATGAAAAATTTACAATGGATGGTGGAGAAAAGTGATGGATTTGACAAGTAGACAGTAGTAACACTTCTAAGGAAGGGAGTGTGTTTGTCACAAGCATCAAGTCAGAAGTTGTGTTGAGGTCCACACCACTCAAATCAAGGTACTTCAATGAAGAAAGACCAGATAACCACTTAAAATTCTCAACAAATAACATGTTCCGATAATAAGGACGGATGTCAAGAGACTGTAAATAAGAGAGATTTCCAAGTCGGTGAGGAATCATCCCTGCAAATCCAGCTCGACTAAGATTGAGATATCTTAAATTCTGCATGGAACTGAAAAAGCTAGGAATTTGAGTTCCTATAAAATTATTACCACTTATGTCCAAGTAGTTCAAATGCTTCAAAACAAGCAAAGAGGGATTGATCTTACCAACCAACATTGACTTCTCGTAAGCAAAAGCTGTCCAATCATCCAAAGGATTTCGAAGGTTGAGCTCAAGAACATGGCCTGTGAAGTTGTCACAGACAACACCAGCCCATGTACAACAATCTCCATCAATGATATTCCAAGAGACAAGCCTTTGCTGAGGATCTATGAGATCATGCTTGAACTTTAGAAGTGCTTCTCTCTCACTTTTGATGCAATAACCCACATAAGCACTTCCATTGCAAAAGCTTATGTTGATGGTTGCTATGGCAAGTAGCTCAAGTAAAAGAATGGAAACAAGTCTCATGGTGGGTTTCATATTTCAATAATTATGAGAAGAAAGGGAATGGTGCATGAGAACGTTATGACGGCATGCTATTTATAGTAGTTTGTTTATGATTTTATTACCATATAGGCCAGGGCGAAGCTAGGACTTTGTCTAGGTGGGCTAAATTAAGTTTAAAGTTTTTATTTTATTTTGTTATATCATCTAAAGTGCGGCGATTCGAACCTAAGATATTGTCAAACCGAATGAACGTAATTTCCAACTCAAGCCACAATGGGCGGTAGTACAAAGTTTTTTTAAGCAAACCTTACAATAAAATTTTCCTAATTAAAAAGTATGTACATAAATAAGAAATATATAATGGTCTTTGCCCTTAAAAAACATTTTTTTTAAATGACAAAAAATGATTCACTCTCAAACAGAGAAAAAAAAAATAGCAATCGAAACAAACTAAATGCATACTTGTTTGGACTTTAACAAATGAATTAAGGAATTCACAATTTATTTATTTTATTTATGAATGAACGGACAATGGAGAGAAAAAAGAAACTTTAATGTGTTTGAGTATTAATAAAATAGTAAATATATCACTCTAATAAATCTATTGATATTAACGCCCACATGGGTGTAGCTTAACTGGTTGAAAGACGAACTTGAGGCTTGGGCAAATGACTCCCAAGTCAGTGGCTCGAATCTTACCAATGGTAAAAAACTTTAAAAAAAAATACATGGTCTAAATAGGTTGATAGATAATGTCAAAAAAAAAAAAAAAAAAAAAAAATCTATTGAGATTAACTTAATTAAATTAAATTATAAACTAGACCATTTTTCTGAATTATCAAGTAATGTTAAATTTGTAATTATTTTTCATTTGTAATTTTACTTATTATTTTTGTAAAAATAAATTAAAAATTCTTTAATTCTTTATTTACAACCCTTTTCTTAGAAAAAGCTAATTAACATGGGTTGAAGGCCAGGCTAGCTTTCAAATACCTTCGCCGCTGCATATAGTGTACTAGTTATATACGTATATATTATAATGTCAATAAATGGTAGATTAATTCAAAATCTTAAATTGTCAGGTAAGGATCCAAACAATGATATATAATGATATACAGTAAAACAATCTAACACACCATCTCAAGTGAATATATACAAATTGCAGAATTAATACCGAGATGGATGGGCTGCCATACCATGTCAGTAACCATGAGATCAAACAATAATATAAAGCAATCAAACATACAATATTGTACGTAGCAGCTTTGATATAGTAGTTTTGCTAAAGTTGTGGAATATTTCAATGCGCAGTGGACTAGATTTTGTACCCTATATTTGTTGCACAACACTAGAATTGCAGAAATTTGTGTTTTTATTAGGATATAAAATTTGCACCTTCAATATTGTAGGCTTGTAGCAATAATTATCAGCTTCTGCAATTTCTTGCACATTATCTTCATTTGTTCTGTCAATTATTTCAAACCACACCCAGATAGTGGGACCCTGGAATCCGATTAGGGACCTTGTTTTCTTCATCAAAGTGGATTAAAATTTCTTTGATTGGTACTTTGCATCAGAAATTTCAAAGCATGTGCAGCTGTGATGTCGTTTAGTACTCTAAATCAAGAAAGTTCGTCTCTTTCAAAACTATCTCATTGATGGTTGATTCTTGGCTTCTTGCATCATGCAATTCAGCAATTGTAAACTATCAATATTAATCAGAAGTCTGATAACCTCACATTTTCCTGGATAAACTGCATATTTGCATTGATAATTCTTGATTTTGGTAAGTTCCTGAAATTGATCTATTTGTTGGATTTACTAAATGAAATTTAATTAAAGTTAGGTACACCCACACACAACTTAGAATTATGTTCTTGAATTTGATTTCTCCTCCTAATTAAGTTCCCTTCCCCAATTCTACCAATGGTAAAAAACTAAAAATTAAAAATTAAAAAATTAAAAAAATTAAAAAAAAAAATAAAAATCTATTGAGATTAACTTAATTAAATTAAATTATAAACTAGACCATTTTTATGAATTATCAAGTAATGTTAAATTTGTAATTATTTTTCATTTGCAATTTTACTTATTATTTTTGTAAAAATAAATTAAAAATTCTTTAATTTTTTATTTCCAACCTTTTTCTTAGAAAAAGCTAGCCTGGGTTAAAGGCCCGGCTAGCTTTCAAATACCTTCGTCGCTGCATATAGTATACTAGTTAGAGGAAATAGGGGTATATAGTACTTTTTCAAAATGGATTTGTGTAACTACAACCACTTTAATAACTCATGTTTTATTAGCACCAAAGTAAGTGATGAGACCAAAATGCCCCCATTTGCAAAATTTTCACAATTTCTCTCCATTCTCACAGACTCTCTCTCTCTCTCGTTGTCTAAAGGGGTTGACAATTCAACGAACACTTGCAATTTTGGTTGACGATTCGACAAACGAGCACAAATTTTTTTTGTTGATTTTGTAATATTAATTTCGTTTTCATTGATTTTGAGTTTTTATTATGATTTTGTTGTCGAGTTTAATGTGAATCGTGAGTTTATTGAATTTGAATGGGGTTGTTTGAATCTTGAATTGGTGGGTTTGGGTTTGTGTTTGTCAAATCGGAGAAGATGGAAAGTAGCCGAAGTTGGGAGTTTTTACGCTTATTTGAGACTTAATTGTTCCATTTCAAGACTTATTTATGAATATTCGGGACTTGTTACGCTTATTCGAGACTTAATGTATGAATATCCAAGACTTATTACACTTATTCGAGATTTAATTTATGAAGACTTATTTGCTCCATTTTCGAGACTTATTTTATGAATACCAGAAACTTATTCATGAGTTTTTGAGACTTATTAATGCGTTTTGAGACTTAATTCATGTCCTTCCGAGACTTATTCTGTTCGATCTCCATCAATGGTGAAAGTGACGAGCCGACGACGGCGCCGGTTGACTCTGGAGATAGTTGGATCTAGAAGATCGAACGACGCCGAGTACGTTGGCGCCATCAGTTTCGTCAGATTCGTGACGGATCATCATAGATCGGACGATGAAGATTCGATGACGGTTTGGGTTTGGCTTCGTTTATCTCTCTACACTGCTCGAAAATGTAAATGAACTCTTCGGTTACAACGATTGGCACTCGATGAACGTTTTCCTGGTGGTTTTGCTGGTCAACTCACCGGTCGGCGGTGGCACCTCCATTGAAGCTCCATCAATGGAGGTTTTTGAAAAAAGAAGAAGAAAGAAAGTGAAGGACTCATAAGAGAAAAGAAAAGAAGCTGGGGGATTATTTTGTCAAAATTCCATTTTTGGTGCTATTAAAATAAGACTTATTAATGTGGTGCTATTTGCACAAGCCCTCCCCCAAAAAGTGCTATTTAATTTTTGAACCTGTACTAGTTATATACGTATATATTATAACATCAGTATATAGTAGATTCAAAAGCTTAAATTGTCAGGTAAAGATCCAAACAATGATATATAATGATATACAATAAAACACTCTAACATACCATCTCAAGTGAATATATACAAATTGCATAATTAATACCAAGATGGATGGGCTGCCATACCATGTCAGTAACCATGAGATCAAACAATAATATAAATCAATCAAACATAAAATATTGTACGTAGCAGCTTTCATATAGTAGTTTTGCAGGTTAATTGCATAAACATACCCTCTATTTATCTAATAAAGCAAATTTTCAAACAAATGCCTTATTCAAACACAAACATCCCAATTGGAATGTACTTGGAGTATGGAAAGTCAATAGTGCCATTGGGTAAAAGGAAGAGGTTATTTTAGTGGGTAAATTTCACAAGCAACCCTGAATTTAGATGTAATTGTATAAATATTCATTTTTTCTAATAATTACATAAATATACCCTACCGTCATTTGACTTTTGTTAACTTTAACCTTTAACCACATTTGTATCCCGAAATAACTAAAATACCCTTGAAAAATTATTTATCTTTTCTTTTATTATTTAAAAATATTAAAAAATATTTACTTAAAAAATTGAAAAAATCGGTATAAATTTTTTTTATTGCTTTTATTTTCTTTTTCTTTCTATCATTTTTTTTTTTTACTTTTTCCATATCCCCAAACACCAAATTTTTAGATTTCCAAAACCAACTTTATCACCAAAACATTCAATTTCATACTCATCAACTCATAAATAATTTCATTTCATCAACACAATCAAAACCCACCAACAACTACATTTAATCAATAGAATCAAAACTCACTAAACACAATCAAAACCCACTAAATATAGCCATTTTTCCAGTTTTGTGGGTTCTGATTGTGTTAAAAAAAATGATAGAAAGAAAGCAACAAAAAAAATGTACCCATTTTGTTTTTAATTTTTTAAGTAAATATTTTTTAATATTTTTAAATAATAAAAGAAAAGATAAATAAGTTTTCAAAGGTAGTTTAGTTATTTCGGGATACAAATGTGGTTAAAAGTTAAAGTGAATAAAAGTCAACTGATGATAGGGTATATTTATGTAATTATTAGAAAAAAATAAACATTTATACAATTACACCTAAATTCAGGGTTATTTGTGAAATTTACCAACCAAAATAACCTCCATCTTTTACCCAAGGAAACTATTGGCTTTCCATACCCCAAGCACATTCCAATTGAAATGTTTGTGTTTAAATATGGTATTTGTTTGAAATTTTGATTTATTAGATAAATAGAGGGTATGTTTGTGCAATTAACCCTAGTTTTGCTAAGTTGTAGAATATTTCAATGCGCAGTGGAATAGACTTTGTACCCTATATTTGTTGCACAACGCTAGAATTGCCGAAATTTGTGTTTTTTATTAGGATATAAAATTTGCACCTTCAATATTGTAGTCTTGTAGCAATAATTATCAGCTTCTGCAATTTCTTGCACATTATCTTCATTTGTTCTGTCAATTATTTCAAACCACACACAGATAGTGGACCCTGGAATCCAATTAGGGACCTTGTTTTCTTCATCAAAGTGGATTAAAATTTCTTTGATTGGTACTTTGCCTCAAAAATTTCAAAGCATGTGCAGTTGTGATGTCGTTTAGTATTCTAAATCAAGAAAGTTCGTCTCTTTCAAACCTCTCTCATAGATGGTTGATTCTTGGCTTCTTGCATCATGCAATTCAGCAATTGTAAAATATCAATATTAATCAGAAGTCTGATAACCTCACATTTTCCTGGATAAATTGCATATTTGCATTGATAATTCTTGATTTTGGTAAGTTCCTGAAATTTATCTCATTGTTAGATTTACTAAATGAAATTTAATTAAAGTTATGTACACCCTACACAAAACTCAGAATTATGTTCCTGAATTTGATTCCTCCTCATGATTAAGTTCCCTTCCCCAATTCTTCTAACGGTAAACAACTTAAAAAATAAAAAAATAAAAAAAAAATACCTGGTCTATATAGGTTGATAGATAATGTAAAAAAAAAAAAAAAAAAAAAAAAAAAAAAAAAAAAAAAAAAAACCTATTGAGATTAACTTAATTAAATTAAATTATAAATTAGACCATTTTTATGAATTATCAAGTAATGTTAAATTTGTAATTATTTTTCATTTGTAATTTTACTTATTATTTTTGTAAAATAAATTAAAAATTCTTTAATTTTTTTTTTTTTTTTGAAAAGGCAATATTTTTTTTTTTTGAAACACTAGAATTATATAAAAGGCACAAGGGCCAACACCAACAAACACAACCCCCACAGGAAAACAGGGGAACAAAACAGAGAAACCCAACAAGAACAACGCCAAACGCAGCACAAAAAACAGAAAAAACTACCCAATATCCCATAACAGAACATCATCCTGCGACCCAGACCCCCTCTTGGCTAAGGCATCCACCACGAAATTTCGAATTCTAGGAAAAAACACCACCCTTACCCTGAACAAAAGAACTAAAAAACTCTGAATCTCATTGATAATATTCGCAACCTCAGACTCAGCATCCTCTTCCCTATTCACCAGCGAAACCACCACTTTAGAATCACTGATAATAACAATCGGCTTCCTCCTTAACACGTAAGAGAGGTAGCATAATTGACAAGCCTTGAGAATAGCATTGGCTTCCGCTACCAAAGCGTTAGAGAAACCGATATGACTAGAGAACAAACCCAAAACCTTCCCGGAATCCCCTCTCAAAACACCGCCAATACCCGTTGCACCAGGATTCCCCCTTGAGGAACCATCCACAAAAAAATTAAGCCTTCCACAAAGAGGGGACAACCAGGCTGAGGAGAAGAAAAATTAGGATAGGAACTAGAAGAGACACTGTCTGGAAAGTTAGCAATCATAATCGTAATAGGATCCGCTATCGATTTCCCAAGGAACTTAAACCACCAAACCAACCTAAAAATAACCATATCAACGGCCATAGGGATATCAGCATGCTTACCATTGAAAATCAAATTATTTCTGCTTTCCCAAACCGTCCAAACGATAGCAAGAAATAACATACACCATGCCCGAAAAAATCTCTTCTTACTCATTAAGCCCAACCAGCCCCTAGCCCACTCCGAAAACCGACCTGTTGGCACAACACTGCACCCCCCAAAAATTCATACATCTGAGCCAAAGGTCTCTCGTCCAAGGGCAGTGAAGAAAGAGGTGGTCAATCGATTTCTCGCACGAATTGCACAAAGCGCAGACAGCAGAGGAACCAGGGACAACACCAAGTTTGCTCAGCACACTACGGACCATAATTCTGCCCTGCAACAATTGCCACAAAAAAACCTCCACTTTCGGAGGGCAGAGATTATTCCAGAGCAGAGGATGATCCGCCTTAAAATTGGACTCGAATCCTTCCAAAAAGAGCCTGAAAGAACTAACGGAAAAAACACTATCCGACCTAAGCACCCAACGAACAGAATCTGGAAGATAGAGCTGCATATTAAAGCACCCAAGAATAGCCATCAATATATCCCATTGATTCTTCTCCCAACCCATAACGGGTCTCCTCAGAGGGATCTTCCAACTCCACACCGAATTATTCCAACTACCATAGTCAGAAATAATGCCCTCTTTATTGACAGCCAGCGCAAACAACCTGGGACACACGAGTTTGAGCGGAGTATTCATCACCAAAGGGACATGCCAAAAGCTAGCTCTGCTGCCATTGCCCACCAAAATAGACAACCCTTCAGATAAGATCCTAGAGGACAACGACTCCCCTTCAAAAAGACTGCCCACTGCTTTGACAAAACAGGAAAGCTTATTACCGCTACTCCAATCCCACAACAGAGAAGACTGCCGGACACTATACTTAGAACAAATAACTCTTTTCCAAAGAGCATTATCATCCTTGCCAAATCTCCAAACCCATTTCGCAAGGAAACTTTTATTCTTATCTTGAATCCTCCCAATGCCCAGCCCCCCATTTGTTTTGCTTTTGCACAAGGTATCCCAACTAACCGCGTGTAACTTTCTTTTCAAACACCCATCACCCCAAAAAAACGATCTTTGCATCTTCTCAATTTCCTTGGCCACTCCCACGGGAATTTTGAACACCGACATATAATAATTAGGGATACTCGCAAGAACAGCCTTGATGAGAACCAGCCTCCCTCCTTTGTTAATGAACTTCCTCTTCCAAGGAGCCATCCTATGCCTAATTCGAGTCAGAATTGGCTCCCAGGCCGCCTTCGAAAGCCTTTTGGAACCAAGCGGCAAGCCTAGATAGGTAATAGGAAAGTCAGCCTTTTGACATCTGAACAAAACAGCCCAACCATCCCAATTCGCCACGTTCCTCCCCACCCTAGTAACACTAGACTAACAAGATACTCCCGCTTTGGCTTCAAAAATAGAATTGTATCATCTGCAAACTGCAGGTGGGAGACATGGACATGATTGGAACCGACCATAGCCCCTTCAATCAACCCGCCATCAAAAGCTTTTTGGAGAAAACGACTGAGAGCTTCCGTCACAATATTGAAAAGAAAAGGAGAGAGAGGGTCTCCCTGCCTCAAACCGAAAAGGCAATATTATTGAGGCAAAAAATTCTTTAATTCTTTATTTCCAACCCTTTTCTTAGAAAAAGCTAGCATGGGTTGAAGGCCAGGCTAGCTTTCAAATACCTTCGCCGCTGCATATAGTGTACTAGTTATATACGTATATATTATAATGTCAATAACTGGTAGATTAATTCAAAATCTTAAATTGTCAGGTAAGGATCCAAACAATGATATAATGATATAATGAATATATACAAATTGCAGAATTAATACCGAGATGGATGGGCTGCCATACCATGTCAGTAACCATGAGATCAAACAATAATATAAAGCAATCAAACATACAATATTGTACGTAGCAGCTTTGATATAGTAGTTTTGCTTAAGTTGTGGAATATTTCAATGCGCAGTGGAATAGATTTTGTACCCTATATTTGTTGCACAACACTAGAATTGCAGAAATTTGTGTTTTTTATTAGGATATAAAATTTGCACCTTCAATATTGTAGGCTTGTAGCAATAATTATCAGCTTCTGCAATTTCTTGCACATTATCTTCATTTGTTCTGTCAATTATTTCAAACCACACCCAGATAGTGGACCCTGGAATCCAATTAGGGACCTTGTTTTCTTCATCAAAGTGGATTAAAATTTCTTTGATTGGTACTTTGCATCAGAAATTTCAAAGCATGTGCAGCTGTGATGTCGTTTAGTACTCTAAATCAAGAAAGTTCGTCTCTTTCAAAACTATCTCATTGATGGTTGATTCTTGGCTTTTTGCATCATGCAATTCAGCAATTGTAAACTATCAATATTAATCAGAAGTTTGATAACCTCACATTTTCCTGGATAAATTGCATATTTGCATTGATAATTCTTGATTTTGGTAAGTTCCTAAAATTTATCTCATTGTTGGATTTACTAAATGAATTTTAATTAAAGTTACGTACATCCTACACACAACTCAGAATTATGTTCCTGAATTTGATTCCTCCTCCTGATTAAGTTCCCTTCCCCAATTCTATTTCCAATGAAAATTGATTATCTTTTATTTAAACGAGACTTAAGGTTAAATTTAAATTTATAGTAATTATTAGGTAGTTGTTAGGTTTTGACTTGTATTCCTAAGCAAACCAAATGTGAACCAAACAAGACTCAACTGATGTGGAGCTTCCTGGAGACGTGGGATATGTTTGGAAGATGAAATGGTGTTGTTTTAGGGAGGTTTGAAGATCATGAAGAACTGAAGAAGTGGTTCGTTTAATCATATGGATCGCGGTTTTCTGAGCGATGTCATTTCAGGTGACTTGCAACGGTTTAGGAAGCGGGTGCGCAAACGTGACCCGAATCATAGTCAATCATAAGCATGCATGGAACGGGAAATCTTCAATAGAAAAGGAAAGTGTTCTTTTGGGAAGTTTTTATGTTTGAAGGAAAAAGGAATACTCTTTACAAGAAAACTTGTCATAAAAGGAAATAGTATTTATGTGAAACAAGTAAGTCTTGTACGTTTAAGAGTAGGATTTCCTTTTATCTTAAACTCCCTATAACTAGTATAAATAGACATAATATCTATGTTATTAGATTTAAGGCCATGGAGCAAAAGAACATCATGTTACATCAGAGAGAGAGTGTGGTGAGATCCGGGGAGACCCATGGGAATATCTAGGGAGGGATCCAAGGGAATATCGGTAGATCAAGTTAGAGATCCATGGGTGATAGTCAAGGGAGACCTAGGGGATATTAGGGGTACTCGTTGAGGATCTTGTGAGTATGGTTTGGGGTTGAGGTGAGAGAGTTAATTCTAGAGTACATGGTTGTAACAGTTTATCATATAGTGGAACTTTCTCTGTTGTCCTGACGACCCGTGTTTTTTTACTCGTTTTGGGTTTTCCACGTATATCTTGTGTTGTGATTGTTTATTTTCTCTCATCTATTTTTCTACTTTTTTTTTTAACGATAAATTTTATTAGCCACAAAACAGGGCAGAAAAGAAGGCAAGACAGCCCCCACCAGGTAGACGGAAACAACCAAACGGAAGCACCCCCAGCAAAAGCAAAACCGAAAACAGAAGGAACAGAAAAAAGGGGGGAAAAAACTACACAAACAAAGCTTAACCCCAATCACTCCACTCCACAAAATCACCACTCATTCTGGCTCCCTGTTTCGCAAGCCCATCAGCAAAAGAATTAGTCACTCTGCTGTGCTGAGATAAGCTAATCCCTCCAAACCGTACCAAGGAATGTCTAATATCATAAATTTCTTTAATCAACCTAATATTACCAAAATCATTATTGAGAATCCAAGACACAGCCGTCTTGGAGTCACTTCTGATCTCAATCTTGCAACTGAAGAGCCGAGGATTGGACGACACCAGCTCGCAAACTTTATGGATAGCAAGAATCTCAGCAGAGTTGGAGTCATGAACACCAATACTGAGGGAAAAAAGGCACAAAACCTTGCCGAAAAAGTCCCTAAAAACCCCCCCTAATCCCCGCAGGACCTGGCTTCCCAAACGCAGACCCATCAACATTAAAAAACAAGATGTCACCCGTAGGAGGGGTCCAAAACTCCACCTTCTTAACCTTAGTTGGAACCACATCCACACATAAATCTTTTATATTGAGAAGAATCATAGTAAGCGCTTCCTTGGACCTCTTACCATGGTGTTTAAACCACCAAGCCAGCCTGAATTTAACCATGTCAGAAGCTTGAGAGCTACTCACCACAATGTTCCTAAACACCGCTTGGTTTCTGACATCCCAAATTGTCCAGGCAACAGCAAAAAATAAGCAGTTCCAAGCTCTAGAAGCCTTTGATGAAGGAACTAAACCTTCCCACATGTTCCACCAATCAACAAAAGAACTGGAAATGCAAGAATGGACACCCCACCATCTCATACAACTCCCCCACAAATTCCAAGACCACGGGCAGCCCAAGAACAAATGAAACACTATTTCCTCACACTGATTACAGAAGATACATACAGAATCCACCCCCATGCCAAACCTTTTAAGCACATCTCCCACCATCACCCTCCCTCTAAGTAATTGCCACATAAAAAACTCAACTTTAGGAGGACAAATCCCTTTCTAAGGCAGCTTCTTTTCCTCCACCTCCCCTCTTTGGTTCTCTTCCATAGCTCTTCGAAAAGAGGCCACCGAAAATAGCCCATTATTAGAAAAACCCCAAGCTATTTTATCACTAACCATCCTACGAATCACAACACTGTCAAGACATCTACTAAAACACTGCCATTGATTTACCTCCCAGTCAAACGGCAATCTTCTCAACCTCACATCCCACCTCCAATTATTGTCAACCCACTTGCCAAAATCCTTAATACACCCATCCTTACAACTTGCTAAGGCAAAAATTCTGGGAAAAGCAGCAGCCAAAGGGACCGAATCCACCAAAATGTCTTGCCAAAAAATAGCCTTATCACCCATACCAATGACCACCTTGAAGCTATCTCGAATGATCTCTGCGGAGGAACAACCAATCTTATGAAGATTGGCAACAGCTTTCACAAAGAAAGAAGGAGCATAATTAACTTGCCAATTCCATTTTAAAATACCTTCCCCAATTCCATATTTAGCACAAAGGACTCTTTTCCAAAAAGGCTCATCCTCTGAACCAAACCTCCAAATCCATTTAGCAAGCAATCCATCATTCTTGTCTCTAATTCTCCTAATGCCAAGGCCCCTCCTTTTCTTGCTGTCACAGACAGAAAACCAGTCCACAGCATGTAATTTTCTCTTTTCAATACCATCACCCCATAGGAACCCTCTTTGGAGCTTCTCAATCTTTTGCGCCACTCCCACCGGCATTTTAAAAACCGACATAAAATAGGTGGGAATGCTGCTCAAAACAGATTTAATCAACATCAACCTTCCCGCTTTCGAAAGAAATTTTCTCTTCCACGGAGACAACCTTTTCTCAATAGTCTCCACCACCGGATCCCAAAAAGCTTTCGAAAGGGGTCTAGCCCCAAGCGGAAGACCAAGATAATTAATTGGTAGAGATCCCATCCTACACTTAAACAAGTCAGCCCACCTTTCCTCCCCTGACAGATTTTTCCCAATTCTAACAATAAACGACTTGTGAAAGTTAATTCTTAATCCGGACGCTAACTCAAAAACCTTTAGAATCCTCTTCAAATTCAAAAGATAGGACTCTTGCGGCTTTAGAAAAACTAAAGTATCATCCGCAAATTGGAGATACGACACCTGAAGGCCGTTCCTATCAAACACCTCACCTTTTAGCAACCCCATATCTGAAGCCTTACAAATAAGCTTACTCAACCCTTCCGCAATAATATTGAAAAGGAAAGGAGAGAGCGGATCCCCCTGCCTAAGGCCCTTTTCAATGCCAAAGTGAGACATTGGACTCCCGTTAACGATGACCGATGACCGATAACCTTGGCGTCGAAATACAACCCTTCATCCACTGCCTCCATCTCTCACCAAAACCCATTCCATACATTAAATCACCCAAAAAATCATGGTCCACCATATCGTAAGCTTTTTCAAAATCTAATTTAGCCATGATACCTCCAATTCTATCCTTACGCCACCTATGAATCACATCTTCCGCTATGACAAAGCTATCTAAAATATTTCTACCTTGAATAAAAGCCATTTGACAATCACTAATAACCGATCCCATAACCTTCTTAATACAGTTGGCTAGAACCTTAGCAACCACTTTATACACCGCTCCAACCAAACTAATGGGGCAAAAATCCTTCAAGGATTTCGGCTTTACCACCTTCGGAATAAGAACTAAAAAGGTATGGTTAAATCTCTTGATCTTAAACCCATCTCTAAAAAATTCCAAGAAAAACTCCATGACATCCTTCTTGATAACCTCCCAATTAGCCGTAAAAAAATTTAGATTGAAGCCGTCCGGACCCGGAGCTTTGTTACCATCGCAATTATTCAAGGCCTCCCAAACCTCATTCACAGTGAACTCCTCCTCCAACCTTTTCCATTCAGCCTCCGAAATCTTCTTGAGACCTAGACCTGAAATCTTAGGACGGTTCAACCATTCCTTCTCATAGTGATTTTTAAAGAACCCAAACACACCTTGCCTGATAAGAGCCGGATCCGAAATAATCCTACCGTTTAAAGCCAGATCACCTAAGACATTTCTTCTGCCTCTATCGTTAGCAAAAAAATGGAAGAACTTAGTGTTCTTATCACCCTCTTTGAGCCATTGGACCCTAGATTTTTGTCTCCAATTTTGTTCTTCCACCCGATAACTTTTCCATAACTCAGATAAAATTTTGAGACGTGTGTTTCTATTGGTTCCAGTCCAACCATCCACAACCCCTCTACTGTCAACCACCGCCAACTTCTTCTCCCATTCCTCCACTGAAGACGAATTTTTATTCAACGCCAGCCAACCTTTCAGCACAGTTTTAGAATTATAGATTTTACTACACAGTATCTGAACCTTCGACACTCCCCCCACTTGATCCTTCCAGACCTTCCCAACATCATCCATCATTTCTTTATTATCTAACCAAGAATTAAAGAAACGGAAGGGATGGGGACCCCAATCAACCATCGGTTCACCTATACCAACTGCATTATGGTCCGAAAGACTCCTCTGCAGCCCTTTCTGGACCAGTTTAGGGAACCAAAACAAAATGTCCGGAATCTATTTTTCTACTTATTGACGTTATTAATTGCTATGAGTTATGAGTGTATATTAGGCATGACATTTCCGCGTTCATCGGTTCGGAATTATCCCCAATAGTAGTATCATCCACGCATCTTATAAATGCATTCAGAGACGATTTTTTTCTACACAAAACAAGCTTTTTATTCACTGAACAAAGAGTTCGATCATAGATGAATCTATGAATCATAGTCCCACATCGCTTGGGCATTACAGGGAAGTGCAATATATAAGTGTGAGAGTAACCCTCACCCTATAGTCTAGCTTTTGGGATTGAGTTAGGCCCAAGACCTCTTTGACATGGTATCAGGGATGGGTCAAACACTGTGTGTCTCTGGCCTATCTCGGATGCAAGTGCTGTTGAGTGACGTATGGGCATTTATAATTCATCCTTTTTACATATATGTTTTTTTTAGAACTATGCAACCTGTCTACATCTCTACACAGGAATGGAGTTTTGTACAACTTGTTGGCAATTATTATGTATATGTAATTGACATCTGATTTATAATGCAATTGACTCATCTATTCGACATTCATTTTTTTTTAAACACGATTTACCAATGCGGAGACTTCCTAGAGATGTGAGAACATTTGAGAGTATAAGGTTATGTTTGAGGGAGGTTTGGAGGTCGTAACGAACAGTAGAAGCGACGAAAAGCTCAAACCGCTACCAGTCTGCCACTGCCACTGTGGCTTTGATAGCAGTAATGACAGCGGTAGAGGTAGCGGACCTCGAACCTTCGAATGCACGACTCGTGTGTGGACGAGTCCTACAAACATATAAAGGGTGACTATAAGAAAATTAAACAATCAAACTTAGTAGTATGTCTCTCATACTTACAATATTGAGGTTGTGGATTTAATTAAGTCATTTTATCTAAAACCCAAATTATTTGTAATTGTTATAAATTAAAAAAAAAAATTATAAATGAAGCAGCACTACATCACTTTTTTATGTTGGAAAAAAAAGTAGTGAACAAATAATTAAGTGTACAAGTAAATGAAAATAGTATTGACTAAATTTCTGCTTAAAATTATTAGGATCTGCAGTGAACAAATAATTAAGTGTACAAGTAAATGAAAATAGTATTGACTAAATTTCTGCTTAAAATTATTAGGATCTGAAAATACCGCCTAAAAGAGAAAGCTCTAAAATGAAAGTAAAAATTGTCAATTTTGGGAAAATTATAGAGTATCCATGACCTTTGGTTTGTACAAAGAAGTTGTAGGAAATTTCCTTGATAATGATTTCACTCCAAAATTTTGAAGACTTTACATTGTCAAAATAGGTCCCACAATATACCCCATTTTCCGTAACTAGCAATCTAGCAATCTAGCAATGACTTGTACAAATTGATATGCCTTGAGTCAATGGATTCAAACTAATATGATATCATTAATAGACGTGGGAATACTTAAAATTTACAAAGGTCTAGATAATAAGAGTATAGAACTTATAAAATTAAGTTACAAATTTTGGTTTAACCTAACTAAGTTTGGCTCATTTGTAATTATATTTATATGCTTTTATTTTATTTTTTTAAAATTTTCTATGAATTTATAAATTGATAATACATCGTAGCTCAAAACTGAAATATTATATATATATATATATATAAATTGGCATTTGTTGTTCGATATTTAAAAAGGGTTATCTTTTCTTCCATATCATTATAATTCTGATAAATTAAAAGGAAAAAAAAAAAAAAAAAAAAAGAACATAAAACATAAAACTGATGTTAAAAGGATTGGATTTGTCAGTGTCCATGAAAAACATGGAGTATCTTTCCTATTTATCGGTGGCAATAGCCACTCGAGATAAAGAGGGGTTTTTTTTTTTTTTTTTTTCATTTTTTACTCTTTTTTTTTCGTTTTAACTTACTTTTTTTTAATAAAATAATAGAAGTGTTAAATTTTTAATTTCAATAGATGTATAAATTTGGATCCAATCTGGGATTTTTTTTAATTTTCAAATTAAAAAAATTACAATATATTATTGTATTATTTTTAATATTATTTTATTATTTTGTTAAACCATTTTTAATTCCAATTTCTACCAATTTATCTTATTAAACTTAAATGTTTAAAATATTTAACAGAATAGTTAACAGTAGAAGGTATTTTGGTTATTTTTTTAACAATAAGGAGGATTTGGGGAATAGTACTAGATAGGGCAAAATGGTCATTAATAGAATTAGAGCGGAGAGTTTGACCAATTTGCCAAATGTCATCATATCCCTAAAATTAATTTCTCGTTTTTAAATGAAAATATATAAAAAAGAATAAATAAATAAATAAACGAAAACATTACGGAACAATCCTTAAATCTCCAATGGAAAGGGAATAATGTATTTGACAAAACATCATGACTCTTGTTTGGTTTCGACATACAAATTGCAAGAAATTTCCTTAGTCAAGACTTTGCACCAAAATTTGAAAGACTTTTCATAGCTATGGTATGGTAATCCTAAACTCCTTATGCATGTAAGATCGAAAACAAATGGATGAAGGGTTGGATTCAGATCACCAAATCTCTATCATATGGATCATGACAGCTTAGATTCCTACAACCATATAATTTTCTGGAGAGTAATTGATACTTTATTGATATGTGTAAAGTCAAGAGAAGACTAACGTTATTACCAACAAGTGTAGATTCTAATTATTCCAAGAACATCACATCCTCCATTTTTCTTGCTTGTTAAATACGTTGGAAGATAAATCTTTTAATTTTTCTACAAGAAGAATAATCAAACCTTTCATAATATTAATCAAGAGCGTCAAAATTGTGACAAAGAAGATGTTTATAACGAATTACCTCTCACCAGCTCCTAAAAATCACTTGACATACCCTTCATTAATATTATTTGTTGCCTGAAAAAGTAACATGCTAATCAATTAAATTGTAATCAATAAATAACAAAAAGGTGCATATATCATGGTTTTATGACCAAAATAACATCTCCGTATATAAATGAAGCAGTATTACGTTACTTTTTTAAGTTGAAAAAAAAAAGAAGAAGCAGAGAATAAATAATTGAGTGTACAAGTAAATGAAAATAATATTGACTAAAATTTACAGTTAAATTTGAGTTATTGTTAAAATCTAATGGAGCATCCCTAATAAAAAAATAATAAATAAATAATAAATAAATAAAAACCTTTGCTTGAAATGGAAATTTCTGCTTAAAATTATTAGGATCTGAAAATACCGCCTAAAAGAGAAAGCTCAAAAATGAAAGTAAAAATTGTCAATTTTGGGTAAATTACAAAGTGTCCATGACCTCTGGTTTGTACATAGAAGTTGTAGGAAATTTCCTTAATAATGATTTCTCTCCAAAATTTCGAAGACTTTATATTGCCAAAATAGGTCCCACAATATACCCTATTTTTCATAACTAGCATTCTAACAATGACTTGTATCAATTGATATGTCTTGAGTCAATGGATTCAAATTAATATGATATCATTAATAGGTGTGGGAATACTTACAATTTACAAATGTCTAGATAATAAGAGTACTTGAATTGTAGATATGTCAAACTTATAAAATTAAGTTACAAATTTTGGCCTACCTGAGTTTGGCTCATTTAATTTGTAATTATATTTATATGCTTTTATTATTATTATTATTTAATTTTCTTTTTGAAACTATGAATTTATAAATTGATAATATGTTGTAGCTTAAAACTAAAATATTATATATATTTATATATATATATATATATAAATTGGCATTTGTTGTTCGATATTTAAAAAGGATTATCTTTTTTTCCATATTATTTTAATTCTGATAAATTAAAAGGAAAAAAAAAAAAAAAAACACAAAACATAAAACTGATATTAAAAGGATTGGATTTGTGAGTGTTCATGAAAACATGGAGTATCTTTCCTATTTATCGGTGACAATAGCCACTTGAGATAACGAGGGTTTTTTTTTTTTTTTTTACTCTTTTTTTTTTCGTTTTAACTTACTTTTTTTAATAAAGAAATAGATGTATTAAATTTTTAATTTCAATAGATGTATTGATTTCAATTTGGATCTAATCTGGGATTTTATTATTGTATTATTTTTAATATTATTTTATTATTTTGTTAAACCATTTTTAATTCCAATTTCTACCAAGTTATCTTATTAACCTTAAATGTTTAAAATATGTAACATAATAGTTAACTGTAGAAGGTATTTTGGGTATTTTTTAACTATAAGGGGGATTTTGGGAATAGTACTAGATAGGGGAAAATGATCATTAATAGAATTAGAGCAGAGAGTTTGAGCAATATGCCAAACGTCATCATATCCCTAAAATTAATTTCTCGTTTTTAAATGAAAATATATAAAATAGAATAACAAATAAAATATAAAAAAATAAAATAAAAAATAAAAAACATTACGAAACAGGTCCTTAAATCTCCAATGGAAAAGGGAATAATGTATTTGACAAAACAACATGACTCTTGTTTGGTTTCAACATACAAGTTGCAAGAAATTTCCTCAGTCAAGACTTTGCACCAAAATTTGCAAGACTTTTCATAGGTATGGTATGGTAATCCTAATCTCCTTATGCATGTTAGATCGAAAACAAATGGATGAAGGGTTAGATTCAAATCACCAAATCTCTTTCATATGGATCATGATAGGTTAGATTCCTACAACCACATAAGTTTTTGGAGAGTAATTGATACTTGTAAAGTCAAGAGAAGACTAACATCTCCAATAAGTGTAGATGCTAATTCCAAGAACATCACATCCTCCATTTTTCTTGCCTACTGAATAAGTTGGAAGATGCGGTGGAGGGGTTGAATGGGTTGTTTCAGAAAGCGAGAAGAATTGGGTTGATTGAAGGGGAACGGTTTGATGATGACTCAGTCCATATTACGCATCTCCAATTCGCAGATGATACTATTCTGTTTCTTAAACAAAGGATGGAGTATGCTTTGAATGCTAAAAGAATCCTTAGGTGTTTTGAGTTAGTGTCTGGGCTTCGTATCAATTTCCACAAATCGTGTGTGGTGCAAGTGGGTACTAAGGCGGAGTTGCTGTCCCCTAGGTGGGCTGCTGCTCTCAACTGTAAACAAGCTTCGTTGCCTATAAAGTATCTCGGTTTTCAGCTTGAGGGCAGTCCCGGGAGGTTGAGTTTTTGGAATAATCTTGTTGCCAAAATTGAGAATCGCCTAGCTCCGTGGAGAAGGAGATTTCTTTCTAAAGGGGGAAGACTCGTGCTTATTAAATCCGTGCTCTCAAGCATCCCTACGTATTTCCTTGCGGTTTTTAAAATGCCAAGGGGAGTGATAAAGAAAATTGAAAAAATTCAAAGGAATTTTTTATGGGGTGATGGGGTGCTTAAAAGAAAAATCCATGCGGTTAGTTGGGTGGATGTGTGTAAAAGGAAACAGTTAGGAGGGCTTGGTATTGGGTGTTTATCGGACAAAAACTCTGCTATGCTTGCTAAATGGGTGTGGCGGTTTAGCAAGGAGAAAAATGCTTTGTGGAGGAAAGTAATTTGTGCCAAGTATAAGATGGATTCAAGTTTGATTGCTTGTGATTGGCAGAGGATGAAATCTTCTTCTTTCTTTGTGAAATCTCTACAGGACCTGTTTAAAGAAGGGTCAAAGGCTGCTTCGGTCATTGAGAAAGGTTTTGTTCCGGTTGTGGGAAATGGAAAGAGGCTGCAGCTGTGGTCAGATTTTCAGGTTGAAGGGAGGCCTTTGTTGAGGGCCTTTCCGAGATGTTACGCTTTAGCTGTCCGTAAGTCAGGGGTGGTGCAGAATTTCTGGTCTTGGATGGAGGATAAATGGGTGTGGAATGTCGAAACGCGTAGACCTTGCTTTGATTGGGAAAAGGATCATTGGAGAGTTTTTATGACTTTCCTGAATTGTATTCACATTAGGCGGCATGTTGAGGATAGTATGGCCTGGTCTTTCGATTGCAAAGGTGGTTTTTCTGTCAAGTCTTTTACGAAGAATTTAGAAGACACTTCGAGCTACAGAAACTCGGTTCCGATTTTCCTCTGGAAAGGGATTTGCCCTCCTAAAATTGAATTTTTTCTGTGGCAGCTGTGGCGTGGGAGAATTTTGGTTAAGGAGGTTCTTGTCAAGTTTGGGATGCAGCAGATTTCGGATACTAATTGTATGTTTTGTGCCAATGCGAGCGAATCGTTAGACCATCTTTTCTTGCACTGTGGGTGGACGTTCTCGCTGTGGAAAAGATGTATGGGGTGGTGGGATGTGCATTGTTGTTCGAACCTTTCGTTTAATGATTGGTTAGAGGGGTGGTATGGTCTTAGTCCTGGGTGCAAACAGGAGAGAGCTTGGTTTGCTATGTTTTGTGCTATTGTGTGGACAGTGTGGGAGTGCAGAAATCTGAAATTTTTTGAAGACAAGAGCACTGAGTTGAGGCAAGCGGAGGAGTTGGTTAAATTTAGAACCGTGTGGTGGTTCAAGCTTTTCGGCAAAGGATCGCAAGAGTCAGTTAGTTCGTTGATCTTAAATATGAAAGATTTATGTGTGGATAAAAAGAAAGGTAAATGTGTTAAGATTGTGGATTGGATCCCCCCGGATCCGGATAAGCTTAAATTTAATGTGGATGGGTCGGCTTTGGGGAAACCTGGTCCTTCGGGTATTGGTGGTGTTCTTAGAGACTCGTGTGGTAAAATCCTGTGCCTGTTTTCGTTTCACTTAGGGATTCTGGATTCGAACATTGCTGAACTCTTGGCTATCAAAAGAGCTTCTGAGCTGATCTCCGAAAATTCGAAGCTGAATGGCTGCGCCATTGACATTGTTAGTGATTCGAAGGTGGCTGTTTCATGGGTTAATCAAGGGGAATTCGGGAATGTGGCTCGGATAAATGAGATTTATGACATCCGTGAGGTCCTTAAGGATTCGAGTCATGTAAAGGTTGTGTTCGATTCTAGAATGTTTAATTCTTTAGCCGACAGTTTGGCTAAGATGGGAGCGAATCGGGTTGGGGATTTTATTGAATGGGGCGATTTTTGAGTTTGTTTTGGTGTGTTGTTTTTTGTTTTGTTTTTCTTGGCTTTTCTGTGCCTTGAGGTCTGCTCCTGGGTGTTTGATGTGGGGTTTTTGTGGGGGCTTTTTCCCTCTTGTTTGGTGCGTTGGGTGCTGTTTCTGTGTTCCTTTTGCTCCTTTGTGAGCGTTGGCTTTTGCCTTAATACAATATTGTTTCAAAAAAAAAGTTGGAAGATAAATGTTTTAATTTTTCTACAAGAAGAATAATCAAACCTTTCACAATATTAATCAAGAGCGTCAAAATTGTGATAAAAAAGATGTTTATAACAAATTACCTCTCACCAGCTCCTAAAAATCACTTTACATACTCTTCATTAACTTTATTTTTTGCTTGAAAAAGTAATCTGCTAATCAATTAAATTGCAATCAATAAATGATAAAAAGGTGCATATATCATGGTTTTATGACCAAAATAACATCTCCATAAATAAATGAAGCAGTACTACGTTACTTTTTTAAGTTGAAAAAAAAAAAGAGCAGAGAATAAATAATTAAGTGTACCAGTAAATGAAAATAGTATTGAGGTAAATTTGAGTTATTGTTAAAATACAATGGAGCATCCCTAATCAAAAAAAAAAAAAAAAAACCCTTTGCTTGAAACGGAAATTTCTGCTTAAAATTATTAGGATCCGAAAATACCACCTAAAAGAGAAAACTCAAAAATGAAAGTAAAAATTGTCAATTTTGGAAAAATTACAGATGATGACCTTTGGTTTGTACATAGAAGTTGCAGAAAATTTCCTTGATAATGATTTTACTTCAAAATTTCAAAGACTTTATATTGCCAAAATAGGTCCCACAATATACCCCATTTTCCATAACTAGCAGTCTGACAATGACTTGTATCAATTGAGATGTCTTGAGTTAATCGATTCAAACTAATATGATATCATTAATAGACATGGGAATACTTACAGTTTACAAAGGTCTACATAATAAGAGCACATGAATCGTAGATATGTTGAACTTATAAAATTAAGTTACAAATTTTGGTTTAGCCTAACTGAGTTTGGCTCATTTGTAATTATATTTATATGCTTTTATTATTATTTTTTAATTTTCTTTTTGAAACTATGAATTTAGATAATACGTCATAGCTTAAAACTGAAATATTATATATATATAAATTTGCTATTTGATATTTAAAAAAGGGTTATCTTTTCTTCCATATTATTTTAATTCTAATTGATTAAAAGGACAAAAAATACATAAAACATAAAAATGATTTAACAAATTTCAAAATTTATAATCATTAATCTCGTCAGGACGGACCATTGATCCAATTTGTGTCAAATTAAAAAAAAAAAAAAAAAAAAAAAGATATATATTGTACCAGAAGGACCCAAACATTGTTGTGAAACACATGGTGTATTTTTCCCACAAAACAAAACAACCTGTTTACACTAGGTCGCCATTTTAAGCATCTACATATGATGTGAACAAATCAGTGTAATGAAATGTATTTCTTCCACTAGCTAGTCTGGAATCCATTTACTAACCGGCTAACCCCCACACTACTGTGTATAGATTCTGTATAATATCATGAGCATATGAGAAAGAGTATGGGAACAAAAATTACTATTCTGGACAAAATGGAGATCAAAACACTCCATAGTCCCTCCCCTATTTTTAGTTCTTTTGGACCTATATGGGTCGGTCTTTAAGTGAGACCAATATCGACCCATAATGTATGCAAAAACATTTGGGCTTTGATTTTTCATTTATGTTACTAAATAAAGCCCACCATCTTTATGATCATGACCCATATTCAATTTCTTGTTGACCAAGCTTATTTATAGTGAATACAATAGAATTGGAATTATTATTGAATGACGATATTTGCACCCTTCAAAATTTGTATGTACACCTCAAATCAACATATTTTTAAAATTTTAATATTACCCTCAAAATGATTAATATAAATATAACTTTCTCATCATATTAATAAAATATTTAATATTTAGAATATTTTAACAAATATTATAATTAGTTACACAAATAAAAAAAAAATACCTTTCTTTTTTTACTATCTGTTTATTTTTTTATTATTAATAAGATTTTAATAGTGATTATTTTAAATTATAAATATCAACTAACTGTTATAAAAAAAAAATTAAGATGAGAAAATAATTAAAGTTAATTAATAAACTAAACTAATATAAAAAAAATGACTAGAAATTACAAACATATTCAATTAATGTTATTGATGGATTAATTCTCAAAAAACAAAAATTGTAGAACAGAACTTCTAAAGAGGAAATAAAAATAAAATATAAGGAAAAAAATAAAATAAAAAAGCTTCATCTCCAGGTTTTTGATTCTAGAAGGAGGCTTCAGGTGTGGCTCCTCGTATCTCCATACGAGTATTAATTTATTTTTTCAATTTTTATTTAACTATTTTATAACGCATTAATTTATAATATTTCTCAAAAATGAATTAAACATTAATTTATAACTTATGGTAACAAAATGATAAACCAAAGATTCTTCATTCAAATTCAAGAAACATTAATCTTTTGAACAGATTGGAGAGCATAAATCTCATATTAACTTTGTTATCTTTAATGCAAAAATACATTAATTATATTTAATTTAAAATTTATTTTCTTCTTTGTTATACTATTACGTTGAGACTTTATAAATCTTGCAATCAATATCATAAATTTAATGGTCTTTGTCTTCAGCTTCACAAATTTAATATGAATACCAGTACAAACTTATAACGTAATTCGAAAAACTCAAAGAGTTAGCTTGTTAATATTAACTAATTCATTTGACAATATCTTTTCTATTTGTTAAGAAAAATAGTAACAGCAAATTTACTCATAACTGAAGTGCTTGTGCACTTCCTCTAAACATCCCTGATTAAGGTCATTACATTAAAGTAAAATCTTTAGAGAGGACTAAATTGATAATTTTTTAACACTTTTTTGAATTTCAATTTTATCAATAAAATCATAAAGTGTGGAGACCCTCCATCAAAAGCTACCAAAAAAAAAATATATTGTATTGATTTTTTCAATTTTTTAAGTAAATATTTTTTAATATTTTTAAATTAAAAAAAAAGATAAATAAGTTTTCAAGGGTAGTTTAGTCATTTCGAGATACAAATGTGGTTAAAGGTTAAAGTTAACAAAAGTCAAATGACGGTAGGATATATTTATGTAATTATTAGAAAAAAAAAAGAATATTTATACAATTACACCTAAATTCAGGGTTGTTTGTGAAATTTACCCATCAAAATAATCTCTCCCTTTTACCTAAGGGCACTATTGACTTTCTATACCACAAACACATTCCAATTGGGATGTTTGTGTTTGAATAGGGCATTTATTTGAAAATTTTCTTTATTAGGTAAATAGTGTTTATGTTAGTGCACTTAGCCCATATTTAAATAAAAAAGATAATTTAAATAATTGTTAAATAAATTTAATTTTTTTCATTTCTCTATTTATTTAATTTTCTTAATCAAAAAGTTCAGAATTTTTTATTATTATTTAACTATCATTTAAATTTTAAATTTTAAATTTTTATTTTTAAAATTTGGTCAGAGGGGTATTTATGTCATATTATTATATTTACGCATTCTCTTTAACACATTGACACTGAAAAGCTGTAGCTATAAATTAACCTTAAATTGGTGTTGGATAACGGAGGAAAATGATGGAGTCACAAACAACACCAAGCATAACAATCTCCATGATCAATAAGATCGAGTTAAAAGCTCAAATGCTCGATCCACTAATATTATGTCAGATTGCGTATGTGACCAAAGTGTGTGAATATCTTGTCTTTATATACAACATCTTGTCTGCAAGTCAATCATTTACCTGGTTTTAAGGATATGGGAACACTTCAATACTTCCTTGGCATGGAGGTTTTTTGAAATACATTACAGATATGCTATTTTAGGCAGGACATGTCTTGTTCCTCACAACCTTATGCTTTCCATTCCTCAAAATTTTATCAACAACATCTACACAGAAGCATTGTTGATTATCTTCAATATGCTACTTTTACCGGACTTGAGATTGCATTTGCAGTAAACAAGGTTAGTCAATTAATGCAAGACACTCTGGAACATCGATATTCGATCACTGCCAAAAGAATATTGAAGTTCTTGAGAGATTAACTTGATGGTATTTACCTAGTCATTTAACTGATTAATGGAAAATGGCTACTTTGAAACTTCATAAAAGATTATTTGAATTCACTATTTAATTATTTTACTTGTTCACATTCATCAAGGGACTAAAATATGCATCAGATTCAGATATGTAAAAATTAATAGTAATTCCTGTACTTCCAAACTATTCATAAACTTTGTGAACATTGATCCTGACAATTCTAAACATTGATCCTGCATATGATCAAGAATAAACTAAAACTTACTTTTTTTTTTTTGAAGAACACATAATTAACTTTCATTCAAAAAAAACTCCCAAAAAACACATCAACATCCATCAGCTTAGAAAGCCGAGGAGGGAAAGAAGACTCCCAGAAAACACAAGCTATACAGCTAACAGCCCACCTAGCAATCTCATGAGCAACCTTGTTACCATTTCACGGAAAGAAAGAAATAGATCTAACATCAGCAACACTAAGCAAAGCTTTAATATCCTAGAAAATGAGGACCCCTGACAAAATTTGCCAACACTTAGAGAATCTGATTCACCAAAGAGAACAAAATAATAAATGCCTGTCAACAGCAAACTTCAAACCTTTATAGATAGCAGTTACTTCAACAATCTCAACATCAGCCCCACCAATCAAGCACACACCTGCAGCAAAGATAGGAACACCCCAACTCTGCCTCCACCAACATCCAAAGCAGCAACCACATTTGTGATTACATACATAACATTTGTGTCTCACATCTAGAAATCGTCTATCTTCTAATATGATTAAAGCAAACATTCTCAAGTTTCATTGAAGTGAAAGTAGGTTTTGAATCAAACATAATAACTTATTAACATTAGTAAATTCATTGTCATTCTAATGGAGTGGAAGGCTATTTATGATGAAATCTTGCTGCTTTAAGTTCTGCAACGATCCTCTCAAACCTACTAACCCAATCTTCGATCTGCAGTTCTTGTATCTCAGATTCATGTTCATTGCCATCTCCTTCAACACCCTGGCTCCTCTCCGTATCATGACTTGTACCACCTGTTTCGCTCCCAATTGCATCTTCCAAAGCAGTCTTCAATCTACATTCCACAAGTTCATTTTGCTTTGCAATCAATTCTGTCGAGGGCACAACTATTTTATCAGCCTCGTTAACTACCTTTGAAGAGGATAACTTTTGACAATGACCCGATAAATATTCACCATCACCAAGCTGTCCATTCCCAACATCATCATGTTTCTTGCTAGATATCGACAGTCCTTTAGTGGTCAGATTATCTTCCTTAGTTGTATCCCTTGCAACCACCAGATTAGATTTGGGAGGAACACCAGGAGGAAATTGTTTATTTCCAACATCACTCAACAATTTTTCAATGGTCAGATTGTCTTCGTTAGTTGTATCCATTGCTTTCAGTAGATTAGTTTTGGGAGGAAAACCGGGAGGAAAAGGGGATTCATTAAGTTCCTTCTTTATTATCTGGTTAACTGGTAACATTTTCGAAGGTAATAATCCAGCAGAATCAGATGCATCACTATCATCCTCCTTCTTTTCTGTTGAAGTCTCCTCTGATTTTCTTTTTCTCATCTTAGAAGTTGAGAAACCAGCACCTTCTGTAAAATGGTTTACTCTCTTTGCTGTTTTTGATCTCTTCTTCTGAGTTATCTTAGAACTCCTGAAAATCCTTTCTCATGGCAGAACACCCTCTTTTGCAGCTTGTAGATGGTGAAGTGAATCCTTCCACCACTCCAGGTATCGGGTTGTAACATCAGCCTTATAAAGCCGCGGTGGAACATACAAATGTGCATAACTGATAGGCTTATTGTAATCACTGACTTGTGCAACACTAGCCGGAAGGTCTTGGTCTAACCCAAACTGCATAGCTACTCGATTTGGAAAGTAATGCTCAACACAACCACGACCAATGAGCTCAGAAATCCTCAAGCATCGAGCAAATGACTCCAATTCTTCACAACTATTAGGATCAACCAATACCCACATTTCCTTTTCTGCATAAAACTTAGGGAAATTCCAATATTTCAAAGTTTTAGTATACGGACGCCAATCGAAACCCTGTTCTGCTGAGTCTAAAACTGTCCTCACATTCTCAACTCTAAGCATTGTTTTGTGCCATTGAGCAAATCTTGACTCATCAAGTTGGATCAAGTTAGGCTTTGGCCTCAATTCTAGAAACCTCTCCCATGCCCAAATCTGGACTAATAACTGAAGTTGTGAATGTAAAGTAATTGCTAATGCACTACTGTCTTGTTCAATCTCAAAATGATCTAACTGAGCTAAAGTAACAATCTTTTCTTTCAACAAACTCAAATCTCTATAAATGTGAGCAAGTACAGCTGGTGCAAGTGCAATTCTAGTCCCTCTAGCTAAATGTATTGCAATAGGAAAGATAGTTTTGACAATTGCTTTGGAGACTGGAAAAACAAACCTTGACAACCAAAAGACAAGAAATGCTTCGTGTTCAATTTGGCTTCCACTATCCATGAATTTCTTCTTCCAAAAATTATTATCTACTCTCCTCCCTGCAGTTCTTCCGATTTCAATTCTTGTAAGTTCCATTTTTTCTTCTGTCTTTGTCAGTTCACCTGTTTCAAGTGGGCTTAAAACAGAGGACCCTAACACTGAGTATCCAAAAATTATCATATCCTCCAGAGTAATAGTAGCTTCACCCCAAGAAAAAATGAAACTTTTGGTCTCCGGACACCATTTCTCTGCAAGACCAAGAACCAAATCATCTTGTCTTTGGATTGAATATGTGGAATTCAAGATTGCTTCATAAATACCTACTTTTTTCCAAGTAGATTCATGCAAAGAAGCAATTTTTCCCACCCAAATTTTCCAGTCTTCTTTAGGTGCCATGCATCCATAAAATGTCAGCTTCAAAGGCAAAGTTTTTGGCTCAAATTTATGTGGTAAGGAGGAGAGGCAGTTTGCTGGAAGCTCAAACACTGGCCCTTCAATGGAGGTCACTGTAGGTTGCAGAAAATGGGCTACTCTCATGGTAGGTTCTCCATCACCACTTGGTGGAACCATCAGCTCTTATCTCTCTACAATACCCACATCCGATTCTGACAAGCCCTCCATGAAAAAAAAATGGGTTTGTGGGTTGTGTTGTGTGTGTTTCTAGCTTACAGAGACTGTGTTGAAGATCAAAAAGGAGCTTCCTTTATGCCAAAATCTGGGCTTCAAACAACAGAATGTGGAGAGAAACAAAAATTTCTTCTTTTTTTAGTGTATAAAGCAGAAAAATGTTGAGATTAAATGACAATGGTGTCCTGAGGCTTGCTTGCAGGGAAAGTTTAGAGAGAGAGAAGTGTGACAGCTGACAGTATATGCAATGTCCCTGGCTCCTCTTCTTTTTATTCAGGGGAAATGTCAAAATTATCCCTATGGTTTCACAAAATACTACTTTGGTTTTTTGTTTATAGATTGATACAAATGGTCCCTAATGTATTAAGTGTGTACCACTTTAGTCCCTAAATTTTGAAAAACTACCTAAAAGTTTGCCAATACCATCCATTATTTTTTTATTTTAGGATTAAACACTTATCGTTATGCTAAAAGCTATAGCAGATAGCAAAAACGTAACTTTATTTCCTTATTATATGGCAACGTAAAAATCCGTTTCTATATGTTTTGACTTTTGTGGGTGAGCATTTATTGTTTAATTTGACTAAAAATAAATAAATCATTAAAATTATATATTTTCAAAAATAAGGAATTGTTTGGCATTTTTTGAAATCATAAAAACTATTTTGAAATTTCCTCCTTTTGTTTTCATTCTAAAAATAGAAAATTTTGGTCAGTATATAGATGGAGGCCAGTAGACATCTACTCAAGAGATGTTTTTAGTATTTCATAAAATTTTGGTTTGTTCACGACTTTGAGTTAGATTTTGAATGAACAAATTGGGATTACTGTATTAATATGCTTCTTATAATGAAGTTGTTTTCACAAACCTCACCATTCGCCAGATTGATATCAAATGGGAAAACAACTTTATTTCATGATTAAAGAAAAAATCTACCAACAGTTTCTTACAATTAACAAAATAAAATAAGTCTCCAAAATGATCCAAGAAACAACTATATGCATACCTACACCTTCTATTGATAAGTCAAGGACCTATGAAACTCCTGAAACCCACCATAAATCCGAATGCCATGCTCATATAGAACCAATCCACCTCGTGTTCTTTACCATCTTTTTCTTCTCCATTTTTTTGTGTCAGGTGTTGAAACACTCACACTACAATTCTCAAGAAGAGGAGATCCACAAAGCTATTTACCGATCAAACATGAAGCATCCAAAGTTTGTATTTGAGTGCTTGAAGAAATCTTCCCAATCAAGCTTTTGTATGATAAATTCAAGCTACTCAAAAATGACAAATTTGAAACACTTTACGGGGTTTTATCTGAAAGCTTGTTTGCAGAAAAATCCATGGACTCCGATTCAACTTATTGAACATTTAAGACATGCTTCATGAATTTCATATACGGCAGTAAAAGTATTCAAAGTACACTAGCTTCATTCACAGCTTTAACATGGGCATGAAGTTTACATATAATTATTAGATATGAAGTCATATTAAAGTGCTTGTGATAGAATAAATCCAACTAGCAATGAGATTTAGTGGATTTCTAGAAAGATCAAGAGTGACAAGAGATGACATATTTACAAAGGGAAGCTGAGGCTGGTGATAAAGTTTGCATTCTGATAATTTTAGTACTTGTAAAGAAGATAGTGTATTTACCATCTGCAGCCAGTAAGAGGATTTGTTGAGCAACACATTACTCAAATCAAGGTACTTCAACAAAGAAAGACTAGGTAGCCTAGAAAAATTCTCAATTTGTAATGTTGACCTGTTTGAACCAAGGTCAAGATATTGCAGGTTGGAAAGATTTCCAAGTTGGTGAGGAATCATTCCCACAAATCCAAAAGAAAGATTTAGATATCTCAAATTTTCCATAGAACCAATAAATCTTGGAATCTCAACTCCAAAATTATTCCAGGCTAAATCCAAGTAAATTAAATGCTTAAGATCAAGCAAAGAAGGATTTATCTTACTACCCAAATATGACTTGGTAGTAGCTTCAATTGCAGCTTGACAGATCTTTCATGATCAAATAAAGAAAAAAAAAATCGATATAAGGATTTCCAAGGCGGAGCACAAAGACATGACCTGTGAAGCTGCTGCAGACGACACTTGCCCATCTACAACAATCTCTATCATCATTCTAAGAGGCAAGACGGTTCGAAGGATAAGTGAGATCTTCCTTGAACCTTAAAAGTGCTTGTTTCTCATTTTCGATACAATCCACATAAGCGCTTCCATTGCAGAAGCCAATAATATTGATGGTTGCAATGGAAAGTAGCTGAAGTAAAACAAGGCCAACAAAGACACTCATGTCAGCTGGTTTCATATCACTAGTATGTAGATAGAAATTTTAGAAAGAGGAAATGTGCATCAGAACATTATCACTAGCATGCTATTTATATTATCTACTAGTCCCAGAAGCAGATTATTAATAGTTGTGGAAGATTTCATTATTCATTGCTTTGCATCTAAATTTCAAAGACATTTCATTGCTCTAGGTTCCTATAGTAATAATGGCACAAGAAATTTGGCTTAAAAAATCATTTATTTTCCTAATTATTTTTTTTTCAAAACAAGAAAAAGAAAACTATAGCATAAATTTACAAATAAAGTGTCAGTCCTCAGAACAATATGATGTGGAAAACAATGAACAAAATAAGAGGTTAATTAAAGTGGCAAACAAAGTAGCTTACAAGCTTTATTAATGATAGGAGAATCAATAAGAAATGATTTTAAGTGCTTTAAAAAGTCCTTTGGCTTTTCTAAGTTAACAGCATGCCCTGCACAGCACTTTCTCCAATATGCCTTTTCAATCTATGTCCTAGTTCAAGAGGGAAAATCCGACTAATGCACAACAAAACCAAAGAAGAAAGAAAAGATAGTGTAATCATTCCCTTGATTTAATTTATTCGATTGTCTTATTTGACACTGGGAGATTTTTTTTTTCCCTTCACATATGTGATGAATTACCTAACTAAAGTACATTTCCGATCGAAATCCTACTCATAGCAATAAATTCCCTCGTTCCATTGTGGATGAAAAAGTCTATGAATAGAGGAAGCATATTTGAGTACAGAAATGAAACAATTCTAATTGTCTGTGATTTTCAAGGGTTGTTCTGTTAGAATAAACTTCATCTAAGCATATACAGACTTCTAATTGTATACACAACAAAATTCTGGACCATCCTCTTCTAGAATCCAATTAATATCATAGATTATCTGCATAAAAGTTGAGATCCCACTTTGGTCTCCTGCTATACTTTTTTTGGTTCATATTCTAATATCATAGATTATCTGTCACCATGGCATTGAAGTTGCTGACAAATCTTGGTATGGTTCTAGAGATATTATTATAAGCAATGTCTAGGATTTGTAAAGTAGAAAGACGACAAAGTTTTAATGGTAATGGACCAAGAAATTTATTTGAGCGAAGGTTGAGAATCATTATACTTGTAAACCTATCTATCCAAGTTGGAATATTTCCAGCTAACTCATTATTACTAATTTCAAGTGTCCTCAACTTTATACAATTTCTTAGTGACACCGGTATTGTTCCAGAAAATCGTTTTTTTCTGAAGGTGCAGTGACTGAAGGGACCTTAAATGTATTATTAGCTAAGTCTAGCACCAACAAGTAATACCAATTAAGCCAACAATCAGGCAACTGTCCAGACAAAAAAAATATCTTTCAGATTGAGAATTTACATTTTCTTTGACTTGTTCACCTCATAACACAAGAAATGGGACAGGGATCCTGACAAAGCATTGCTAGAAAGATCTAGTAGAGTCACATTGGAGGATGTAAGAGGTATGGGACCCCGTAAATTGTTTGAACTCAAGTCAAGTAATCCGATACTAGTTGCCTCAGTTAAGTTTGGAATCTTTCCATGGATTAGATTGCAATAAAGATTCGAAAAAACAAACTGGAAAGAAGATTCCCCAAACCAGTTGGGAATGCTATCATTAATTCTTGAGTTGGATATATCTACATATGATAAATGCTTTTGCGATTGAAACCATGATGGGAAATGAGGTCCTAAATGGCAAGATCTTAAATGTAATTCTTCAAGTTGAAAAGGAGGAACCCAATTAGAATTGAATTTCAACGTTAACGAGTTCTTAGATGCAGAAAAGAACCGGAGATTTGTGAGGTTGGCAAAATGAATTTCAGAAAGTGTTCCACTCAATGTGTTATTGGAAAGATGGAGGTATCTTAAAGAAGAGACTCCTCCTAAGGACTCCTAAATACAGTTGTCACTTAGATCAAGCTGGAGTAGATCCTTAAATTGCAAAAGTTGGTTGGACCTCAACTGACCAGAAAGTTGGCAATTACTCAAATCAATGACTCCAAAGGTTTGAAAACACATCCCGATGAAAAAACATCTAAGACTTCGGATATGTCTTGATTCATTTTGACTCAGGTGAAAGAGATTGATTTCAAGTTACAAAATTTTCCCAATGATCTTGAAAGTTTCCCATCAAGTCTATGATTGAACGAGAGATCAATTGTTTCGATAGAAGTCAAGTTTCTTAGAGCATCTGAAATCGTGCTTTGCAAGTCATTCCCAGATTAATAAAGGTACTCAAGATTGCTAAATCTATACAACCAATGTGGTATTGAAGAGTTGAAACTGTTAAGATAAATCTTGGAATCTCAACTCCAAAATTATTCCAGGCTAAATCCAAGTAATTTAAATGCTTAAGATAAAGCATAGAAGGATTTACCTTACCACCCAACATTGACCCGGTAGCATCTTCAGTTGCAGCTTCAAGTTGAATGGTGGATCGTTCATGATCAAACTAGCGCTTCCATTGCAGAAGCCAATATTGAATGTTGCTATGGAAAGTAGCTGAAGGAAAACAAGGCCAACAAAAGCACTCATGTCAGCTTGTTTCAGATCAATGCACTAGTAGATAGAAACTTCAGAAAGAGGAAATGTGCATCGGAATATTATCACTAGCATGTTTTTTATTATGTCTACCGGCCCCAGAAGCAGATTATTAAAAGTTGTGGAAATTTTCATTATTCCTTACTTGCATCTAAATTTCAAAGGCATTTCATTGCTGTAGGTTCCTGTTAACCACATGGAACCTATGGTAATTATGGCACAAGCAATTTGGTATAAAAAAATCATTTCTTTTCCTAACGTGCAACAAAAGGAAAGAAGAAAGAAAAGATAGTGCAGTGGCTAAGATGATTGCAGTGCAACCATTCGTTTGAATTAATTTATTCGATCGTCTTATTTGACACAAACAGGTTCTTTTTTTTTCCTTCATATATGTGATGAATTCCCTAACTAAAGTAGCTAGGTTTCCAATCGAATCCTACTCATATCAATAAATTCCCTTGTTCAATTGTAGATGAAAAAGTCTATGAATAGAGGAATCCTATTTGAGTACAGAAATGTAACACTTGTAATTATCTGTGATTTTCAAGGACTGTTCTGTTAGAATGAACTTCATCCAAGCATATGCAACAAAATTCTAGAAGCTGAAACGAGCTTTAATCAATAAAATATCCACATTCAATTATATTATTAATTACCAAGAAATATGCTCAACCCTTAGTAGATATATAATCTCAATTTATGGCAGCAACAATTTTTTCTTACAACAAGCTCAAATCTCTGTAAATTGTAGCAAGAATAGCCGGTCCAAGTGCAATTTTGGTCCCTCTAGCCAAATATAATGTAATAGGAAAAACACGCTGTGTAACTATATAATTAGAGATTGAAAAAACAAACCTTGACAACAAGAAGGCCAGAAATGCTCCCACTGTTGATGAATTTCTTCATCCACAAGTACTGTTGTGCATTCCTAGTTGAGATTCTGGTGAATTCATGGTGAAACCGTGTCCTCTTCTCTCTCTACTACAATACCAGCCTCTGAAAAGTCCTCCATTGTTGGAAAAATCACCAATGAACAAGTGGGTTTTGGTTTTGGGTATTTACACACAAGTTCTAGGGAGCTCGAGAGTGTGTACAGGTGTTTATATTTATTTGTTTTTTAAACAATTATTATAAATATATTTAGATTGGCTTTGGGCTTGGGTTTGGGCCGCCCCATTAGGCCATTCATGCTTGCCCAATTGTTTTAGTGCTCTTTATGCCCAGTCCAAGCCCAATTGTTTAGAGCTTTTCTAGAGTATCAAGTGCTTTTGTAATACATAAACTAATTAGAGAGAAATACATCAAATGTGGTTTTATTATGATCTGATCAAATGTTTAACTACAACCTTTATTTGTTTTGCATTCTCTTTAACACATTGACACAGAATTTTATCAACCTTCTGCTTTCCATTCATCAAAATTTTATCAACTCACATCTACAAAGAAGCATTGTTGATTATCTTCAATATGTTACTCTACCAGACTTGAGACTGCATTTGCAGTAAACAAGGTTAGTCAATTAATGCAAGACACTCTGGAACATCGATATTCGATCACTGTCAAGCTGTAAAAAGAATACTGAAGTTCTTAAGATATTAACTTGATGGCATTTGCCTGGTCATTTAAATGATTAATAGAAAATGATTACATTGAAACCTAATAAAAGATTATTTGAATTCATTATTTAATTATTCTACTTCATGAAGGGACTAAAATATGCATCAGATTTAGATATGTGAAAATTAACAATAATTCCTGTACTTCCAAGCTATTCATACACTTTGTGAGCATTGATCCCGACAATTCTGAACATTGATCCTGCATATGATCAAGAATAAACTAAAATTTTACTTTTTTTCTTTTTTCTTTTTTTTTTTGAAAAACACATAATTAACTTTCATTCAAAAAACTCACAGAAAACACATCAACATCCATCAGCTAAGAAGCCAAGGAGGGAAAGAAGACTCCCAGAAAACGTAACAGCTAAGCTAACAGCCCACCTAGCAATCCCATGATCAGCAACCTTGTTACAATTTCGTGGGAAGAAAGAAATAGATCTAACATCAGCAACACTAAGCAAAGCTTTAATATCCTGGATCACATTACAAATTTCACTCCTAAAAATAAGGAACCCCTAACATAATTTGACAACAATGAGAGAATCTGATTCAACAAAGAGAACAAAATAACAAATGCCTGTCAACAGCAAACTTCAAACCTTTGTAGATAGCAGCAAACTTCAACACTCTCAACATCAGCCCCACCAATCAAACACACACCTGCAGCAAAGATAGGAACACCCCTGTCATTCTAACCACAACAAAGCAAACATTCTCAGGTTTCATTTAAGTGAAAGTAGGTATTGAATCAAACATAATAACTTATTAACATGAGTGAATTCATTGTCATTCTGATGGAGTGGTGGGCTATTTATGACCAAATCTTGCTGCTTTAAGTTCTGCAACGATCCTCTCAAGCCTACTAACCCGATCTTCGATCGGCTGTTCTTGTATCTCAGATTCATGCTCATTGCCATCTCCTTCAACACCCTGGCTCCTCTCCGTATCATGACTTGTACCACCTGTTTCGCTCCCAATTGCATCTTCCAAAGCAGTCTCCAATCTACATTCCACAAGTTCATTTTGCTTTGCAATCAATTCTGTCGAGGGCACAACTATTTTATCAGCCTCGTTAACTACCTTTGAAGAGGATAACTTTTGACAATGACCCGATAAATATTCACCATCACCAAGCTGTCCATTCCCAACATCATCATGTTTCTTGCTAGATATCGACAGTCCTTTAGTGGTCAGATTATCTTCCTTAGTTGTATCAGCCAGATTAGATTTGGGAGGAAAACCAGGAGGAAAAGGGGAATCGCTAAGTTGTTTATTTCCAACATCACTCTGTCTCCTGTTAGATATCAACAATTTTTCAATGGTCAGATTGTCGTCGTTAGTTGTATGCTTTGCTTCCAGTAGATTAGTTTTGGGAGGAAAACCGGGAGGAAAAGGGGATTCATTAAGTTCCTTCTTTATTATCAGACTAAGTGGTAACGTTTTCAAAAGTAATAATCCAGCAGAACCAGATGCATCACTATCATCCTCCTTCTTTTCTGTTGAAGTCTCCTCTGATTTTCTTTTTCTGATCTTAGAAGTTGAGAAACCAACACCTTCTATAAAATGGTTTACTCTCTTCACTCCTTTTGATCTTTTTTTCCGGGTTATCTTAGAACTCCTGAAAATTCTTTCTCGTAGCAGAACACCTTCTTTTGCAGCTTGTAGTTGGTGAAGTGATTCCTTCCACCACTCCAAATATCGGGTTGTAACATCAGCCTCATAAAGCCGCTGTGGAACATACAAATTTGCATAACTGATAGTCTTATTGTACTCATTAACTTGAGGAACACAAGCTGGAAGGTCTTGGTCTAACCCAAACTGCATTGCTACTCGATGTGGAAAGTAATGCTCAACACAGCCGCGACCAACAAGCTCAGAAATCATCAAGCATCGAGCAAATGACTCCACTTCTTCACAACGACCGGGATCAACAGATACCCACATTTCCTTTGCTGCAAAAAACTTAGGGAAAATCCAATTTTTCAAAGTTTTAGCATACGGACGCCAATCAAAACTCTCTTCTGCTGAGTCTAAAACTGTCCTTACATTCTCAACTCTAAGCATTGTCTTGTGCCATTGAGCGAATCTCGGCTCACCAAGTTGGATCAAGTTAGGCTTTGGCCTCAACTCTAGAAACCTCTCCCAAGCCCAAATCTGGACCAACTGAAGTGGTGAATGTAAAGTAATTACTAATGCACTATTGTCTTGTTCATTCTCAAAATGATCTAATTGAGCTGAAGCAACAATCTTTTCTTTCAACAAACTAAAATCTCTATAAATGTGAGCAAGTACAGCTGGTGCAAGTGCAATTCTAGTCCCTCTTGCTAAATGTATTGCAATAGGAAAGATAGTTTTGACAATTTTATTGCAGACTGGAAAAACAAACCTTGACAACCAAAAGACAAGAAATGCTTCATGTTCGATCTCGCTTCCACTATCCATGAATGTCTTCTTCCACAAACTATAATCTGCTTTGTTCCATGCATTTCTACGGAGTTCTGTTCCTGTTCGGTTCAGCTTCTCTGCTGTACTTTTCAGTTCATCTGTTTCAAGTGGGCTGAAAACTGACGACCCCAACACCGAGTATCCAAAAATTATCATATCCTCCAGAGTAATAGTAGCTTCACCCCAAGAAAAAATGAAACTTTTGGTCTCAGGACACCATTTCTCTGCAAGACCAAGAACCAAATCATCTTGTCTTTGGATTGAATATGTGGAATTCAAGATTGCTTCATAAATACCTGCTTTTTTCCAAGTAGATTCATGCAAAGAAGCCATTTTTCCCACCCAAATTTTCCAGTCTTTCATAGGTGCCATGCATCCATAAAATGTCATCTTCAAAGGCCAATTTTTTGGCTCAAACTTATGTGGTAAGGAGGAGAGGCAGTTTGCTGGAAGCTCAAACACTGGCCCTTCAATGGAGGTCACTGTAGGTTGCAGAAAATGGGCTACTCTCATGGTAGGTTCTCCATCGCCACTTGGTGGAACCATCAACTCTTCTCTCTCTACAATACCCACATCAGATTCTGACAAGCCCTCCATGAAAAAAAAAATGGGTTTGTGGGTTGTGTTGTGTGTGTTCTAGCTTACAGAGACTGTGTTGAAGATCAAAAAGGAGCTTCCTTTATGCCAAAATCTGGGCTTCAAACAACAGAGTGTGGAGAGAAAACCAAAAATTATTGGATAAGAAGTCATGCCAAATGCGTATTGAATATCATTCAAGAAAAACACATAAATGTAGCCCGTTGAGGTTTTCTTCTATTTGTACTGCTATACTTCAGAGTCATTGAACAAAGTTTCTTTAACTATCACTAGAGGCATGCAGCAGAAAAAATTTCTTTAACTATCACTAGAGTGTGGAGAGAAAACCAAAAATTTCTTCTTTTTTTTCAGTGTATAAAGCAGAAAAATGTTGAGATTAAATGACAACGGTGCCCTGAGGCTTGCTTGCAGGGAAAGTTTGGAGAGAGAGAGATGAAGTGTGACAGACTGACAGTATATGCAATGTCCCTGGCTCAGTGTGGCTCCTCTTCTTTTTATTCAGGGGAAATTTCAAAATCATCCCTGTGGTTTCACAAAATACCCCTTTTGTTTTTTGTTTATAGATTGATACAAATGGTCCCTAATGTTTTAAGTGCGTACCACTTTAGTCCCTAAATTTTGAAAAACAACCTAAAAGTTATGCCAATACCATCCATTTTTTATTATTTTTTTTAAGGATTAAGCACTTACCGTTATGTTAAAAGCTATAGCAGATAGCAAAGACGTAACTTTATTTCCTTATTATATGGCAACGTAGAAGCCCGTTTTTATACGTTTTGTAGGTGAGCATTTATTGTTTAATTTGACTTAAAATAAATAAATCATTAAAATTATATATTTTCAAAAATAAGGATTTGTAAAAATAGAAAATTAAAACATGAAATTTTGGTCGGTATATAGATGGAGGCCACTAGACATCTACTCAAGAGATGTTCTTAGTATTTCATAAAATTTTAGTCATATATCATGTTCATGACTTTGAGTTGGATTTTGAATGAACAAATTGGGATTACTGTATCAATACGCTTCTTATAATGAAGTTGTTTTCACAAACCTCACCATTCGCCAGATTGATTTCAAATGGAAAACAACTTTATTTCATGATTGAAGTACATAAAACAACACAGCATAAATTAAAGAAAAAAATCTACCAACAGTTTCTTACATAGAACCAATCCACCTTCTATTGATAAGTCAAGGACCTATGAAACTCCTGAAACCCACCACAAATCTGAGTGGCATGCTCACATAGAACCAATCCACCTCGTGTTCTTTACCGTCTTTTCTTCTCCATTTTTTTTTTTTTTTTTTGTCAGGTGTTGAAATACTCACACTACAATTCTCAAGAAGAGGAGATCCACAAAGCTATTTACCGATCAAACATGAAGCATCCAAAGTTTGTATTTGAGTGCTTGAAGAAATCTTCCCAATCAAGCTTTTGTATGATAAATTCAAGCTACTCAAAAATGACAAATTTGAAATACTTCGCGGGGTTTCATCTAAAAGCTTGTTTGCAGAAAAATCCATGGACTCCGATTCAACTTATTGAACATTTAAGACATGCTTCATGAATTTCATATACGGCAGTAAAAGTATTCAAAGTACACTAGCTTCATTCACAGCTTTAGCATGGGCATGAAGTTTACGTATAATTATTATATATGAAGTCATGCCAATTGCGAATATCATTCAAGAAAAACACATAAATGTAGCCCGTTGAGGTTTTCTTCCATTTGTACTGCTATACTTCAGAGTCATTGAACAAAGTTTCTTTAACTATCACTAGAGGCATGCAGCGAAAATTAAGTTGATGATAAAAGTTAGAATTTTCACTTCTCATTGAAACCTATCTAGTAATCAGTTTCTCTCGTTGACTAACATATCAAACGATTTACATGATGGTTTTGGATATTGTTTACCAAATTTACCCGTAAACAGTAAGTAGATATGAAATTAATAAATAATTTATATAATAAAAAAAAGTTTTATAATATATATGTATATAATTTTCTTTATTTTGAAAAAACAATTATAAATTTGTTAATGGACCGCCCCATTAGCCCATTCATGCTTGCTTAGTTTTAGTGGTCGTTAGGCGCACAGTCCAAGCCCAATTGTTTTGAGTTTTTCTGGAAGACCGAGAACCAAATCAGTGTTTCTTCTGACTTCATACTTGGAATTCAAGATTGCTTCATGTATTCCAGCTTTCTTCCAAGTGGGTTCATGCAAAGATGCCATTTTTTCAACCCATTTTCGCCAATCTTTCTGTGGCAACCTCCATCCATAAAAATTTACCTTCAAAGCCCTGTTTTTTGGCTAATAAGTTGGTGGTATGGAGGAGAAATAAGCTGAAGGAATCTCAAATACCTTCTCATCAATGGAGGTCAATGTAGGTTGGAGAAAATGAGCTGATCTCTTGGTGGGTTCTCCATCACCACTTGGTGTTGGTGAAACCATGAGCTCTTCTCTCTCCACAACAGAACCAGCTTCTGACAAGTCCTCCATTGTTGGAAAAATCACAAATGATGAAGTGGGTTTTTGGGGGTCACAGAGTGCAGAGAGTCAGAGAGAGAGAGAGAGAGAGAGAGAGAGAGAGAGTCAAAAAAAGAAAAAAAAAATTATTGTATAAAAGAAGGTTTATGGTTTTTTTATGGAGCTGGAGATTGTGTACAGTGTTTACCATGTGGAGAGTGTGTATATTAGTGTGTACAATTTTATTTTTTTTTCCCATTAATTCGGAATCAAATATTTACTTTGAAAGCTTTTTCTATCGGTAGGATTCGGACCACTGACCTGAGAGTCATTTGTCTAAACTTAAACTCGTTCATCTACCAGTTGAGCTACGCCCCTATTGGCCAAGTTAGTTTTATTAGTTATTAATTAAGTAATTATTCTATAAAACAAGGATTTATAATTATACATAATTATTATTATTTTGTTTCGAAAAAGCAATTATAATTTTTTTAATGGGCTGCTCCATTAGCCCACTCATGCTTGCTTTGTGCTCTTTAGGCCCAGTCCAGGCCCATTGTTTTGAGTTTTTTTGGAGTTGGATCGGAGTCCTTCAGACTCATCCTATTTGACTCGTGACCCGACATGTCTCTAGTAGCCTCCATGTTTGGTGCACCAAGTCACCAACGGGATGGGATAAAAATAATCCCATTTATTTTTTCAGTCCACTGCTGTAGACTGTAGTGCTGTGGGATAAAATAACGAAGACAAGAAACACGGGATTCAAATGAATCCCATCGTCTCCTTCTTCGCGTCTCTCTTCTGGAGCTAGAGAGTTTCTGCTTCTCTCAAATCTTTCTTTGATCTACATAATCGTGTGCGGTGCAGCTCAGGAGAATAGTAGAGATGGAACCGCCGAGTCCGTTGAGATACATAATCGGAGATTCGGAGCTGCGATCATGATGATTGAAGTCGTATTACTCGTCGGATACATGATGTTCAGTAACAAGCGGGTCTCTTCTACTTCCAAGTACTCTAAACAGATGAAGGTGTGCCTTAGCATCTTTTAATTTTTTCGATTATATATCAATTCAATATTACTTGACCTAATTTATTTATCAGAACCAACTCATGGATTTGTATCTATATATTTGTTAATTTTCAATTGTTCGCATCAATTTATTGTTCGTTGAAAGTGAATGATTTTCGGAATACCAATGAACTAGATCCGTTGTTGTCCGAATTAGGCCCAATTGCCCAAATCAATGTAATTGTTAACATGTTCTGTTTGGTTACCTGGAAAATGTAGGGTGAAGATAGAAAATTGAAATTGTTTATCTTGATTAATGAGGTATATAAGAGAAAAGTATTGAATCCTATTAAATGGAGGCTAATGCAAAAACCGTTCGGACATTTAGATGCTAGGTTTCGATTTTATTCATGTCATCAGTTTTTTCAGGAAATTCAAATTCAAAATAGTTTATCTTTATCTTCTTTTTTTTTAATTTTGTTCAGGTTGCCGGAATGTGAATATGTGGTGGCTAGATTTTATTTTTTATCACTGCTTGGTTGATTTGGTTTAGTAGAATAGCAACTTATTGAATTTTGATTATCAAATTGTATTCTTCGTGTTCGAGCCGTCACTTATTCTTAGCAACCTCTCTGAAACAATTACCTTACAAAGTTTGGTTACTTTGTGAGTTCGCTTTTGGTCATCATTTTTGTTTGCAATAGCAATTTTCGCTAGTATGGTTTAACTCGAAGCTTCTCATGCGACTGTGTAGGTGGTTCATGCCAGTCAATGTATTTCTGACAATCTTAATTGGGTCTGCACTTGCTTGGATTCTTATTAAGATCACTTGAACCCCTCCTCATCTTCAAGGCCTTATCATTGGTTGCTACTCTGCTGGTAGTTTACTTGTTCACTTTTTTTCTCAATGTTATCTATATTAGCATTATATTAACATACCCATCTTCATAATTGTCTTTTAATTAATGTGCCCAGGCAACTTAGAAAACTTGCCTCTGATAATTGTTCACTTTTTTTGGAGAATCATCACTTTGCTCCACATATGCTTCCCTTTCTATGGCTGTATGAAACTCTGCTTACCTCTGATTATTTGATGTTTTTGGTTTGAATCATTGATGAGCAACCTTTTTGCATAAGCTTTAGATGAACAATTCTGTCAACTGGTTACTTGGTCACTTGGTATTGAACAGGTGAACTTTTGGGAACATGCTGGGGAATTTTTGGAGGAGTTTGGAGGGTCCCTTTCTGGTGTTAGGGCTTGAGGTGTGTAAGCCTGTTGTTAAAAGCTGGACTTTGCCCACTTCCGGTGGCTTTAAATTGAATGTGGATGCAGATCAATATGTTGTATGTTGTTAAAGTTTGAAGAAGATGAAAAAGAAGGCCTTGATAGATCCGCAAATATAAATGTAAATCAATTGAAACTCATGTTCTTTCATATTGGTTCTTTGTGATTCTAATTTTAGTTCATTCATTTTTTTCTCATTGGTGTTTATCGATGTCTATTGCTTTTGTAAGGTTACAACTATTGATGATTCTAATATCATTGGTGTTTCTCATTGGTTTTTTCTCATTTTATCGATGTCTATTGTATTTTTTTCTCATTGATTCTAATATCGATGTCTATATATATCTTATTTTGAAAATTCCTTCAAAAGCATAAATATGCAAAATTGTTGAACTTCACAACATAATATATAGACACTTCAAACAATGATTAATCAGGAGAGCTTCTCTTAAAAGTACCAAAAAATCGCTAAACAGGACATTAAATAACATGTATAATCTAATAAGACTTGGATCCTCTCATATTTCAGTTATAGTTTCACGTACTAATTATTTTTAGGAAATTCGACGGCGGCATAAAAGTGCAAAATGGTTGAACTTTCAGACAATGATTTCAATAGCAGAGCTTCTCTAAAAGTGGTAAAATCTCAGAGCACTGCAATTGCTAAATTCATCTCACAATCTTTTGACAGAATGGATTCCTGAGAGTTTTGGTAACATCTGTAACACTCCATTGACTTGATCTTTATTAAAGCTTAAAAAAAACACACAGCTGCTCCCAACATTACAAAGGAAAAACAAGAACAAAATACAAAGACTAACATAATTTTCTTACAAAAAAATAAAATTTGTCTCCAAGTCGATCCAAGAAACGACAATACGTATATCTCCACCTTCTGTTGATAAGTAAAGGACCAATCAAACTCCAAAAGCCCACCACAAATCCAAGAGCCATGCTTACATAGAACCAATCCACTTCAAGTTCACCATTTTCATGCCTAGGTGTTGGAACGGAAGCAACAATACAATTCTTCAATGGAGATCCACAGAGTTCATTCCCAGTGAAAGAGGATGCATTAAAGCTTTGCAATTGAGTTCCCAAAGGAATTTTCCCAATCAACTTGTTATTCGACAAATTCAATTGTCCCAAATACGTCAAACTTGTGATGCTTTGCGGGATTTCACCAGAGAGTCGGTTTGCAGATAAATCAAGGGACTCTATTTCTCTCATATCACCAATTGTATCTGGAATTCTTGCGGTCAAAGAATTGTATGATAAATTCAATGACTGTAGTGCGCGAAGACTTGTCACTTCCATTGGAATTTCTCCCGAAAAATTGTTTTTGGAAAGATCAATGCTTCTAACCAAATTAAGAATGGAGTTATATTCAGAGGTTATCCCTTTCATCACAAGCAAAGCATCCTCAATGTCTTCTACATAAGGTCCACCTGATAATTGTATACTGTTGCCTTTGGAATAATTCATTGCCACCATGGCACTGAAGTTACGAATACAACTAGGTATAGATCCAGAAAGATTGTTGTAAGCAAGGTCCAAGATTTGAAGAGAAGTAAGATGGCAAAACTCTCTTGGCAAAAGACCATGAAACTTATTTGATCGAAGGTTGAGAATTACCAATTCAGAAAATCTCTCTCCTATCCAAGTTGGAATATTTCCAGAAAACTCATTTTCACCTATGTCTAATGTTACTAACTCTGTACAATTTTTGAATGACAGGGGTATTACTCCAAAAAAACCATTGTTTCGAAGGTGCAAGGATTGAAGATAACTTAAATTTCCAATGGAAAAAGGAAGATTACCTGTGAAATTATTGTCACTGAGTTCCAAAACAGACAAATATTGCCAATTCATCCAACAATTAGGTAATTCTCCAGAAAAATAATTTGACCCAAGTTTGAGAACCATTGTTACCCTTCGCTCAATTATCCTGTGACACAAAAATTGGGCAATGGATCCTGACAAGACATTGTTGGATAGGTCAAGTGTAAACACAATAGGGGATGTTATGAGAGGCAATGGACCTGAGAAATTATTTGAACTCAAGTCAAGCAATTCAAGTTTAGGAGTACTAGTTAAATTCGGAATCTCTCCTTGAATTTGGTTGTGAGAAAGATTTAAGACTCTTAATTGGGAAAGAGATCTCCAAAACAAACTAGGAATGCTATCTATAATTCTTGCATCAGATACATCCAGATAAACTAATTTTTGTTGTGAATGAAGCCAAGATGGAAATTGAGGCCCTATAAGACAAGATCTCAATATCAATGTTTCAAGTTGAAAAGGAGGAACCCAATCATGATTGACTTTCAATGTTAATGAGTTCCCAGATGCATAAAAAGATGTCAGCCTTGTGAGATTGGCAAAATGAATTTCTGAAAGTGTTCCATTCAATTTGTTATAAGAAAAATCTAGCATTTGCAAAGAAGAAAGTTTTCCTAAAGAAGATGGAACACAACCAGAAATCAAATTGTCACCTATATCAAGAACTTCTAAATTTTTAGCTTGTCCAAGTTGATCATTGGGCAATTGACCAAAAAGCTGACAGCCATACATGTCCAGATTTTTCAATCCATCTAAAACACATCCTGAGAAAATATAAAATATTTCATATATATCTTGATTTAACTTGATACCTGACAATGAAAATGACTTCAAGTTGCAAAGTCTTCCCAATGATCTTGGAATTGTACCTTGCAAGTTTGAATTGTAACTAAGATCAAGTGACTCAAGACTCCTAATTCTAGACAACCAGTTAGGAATTGAAGAATTAAAATAGTTATATGATAAATCAAGATGTTGAAGAGAAGTCAAATTCTGAAGTCCATCGGGGATTGGGCCTTTGAAGTTACTTCTCCTTAGATCAAGAAATTCTAAATTATGAAAACTAAAAACCCAGGATGGTATGGATGTGTTATCAAATTGGTTGGAGGAAAGATCAAGAGTTGTAAGGGATGAGGAGAAATTTGGAAAGGGAGATGGAGGAATATGATGGAGTCCACAATCTGACAATTGTAAAACTTTCAAAGAAGAGAGTTTGTGTATCCCTAGCAACCAATCAGGAGATGTGTTATCAAATTGGTTGGAGGAAAGATCAAGAGTGGTAAGTGATGATGTAAAATTTGAAAAGGGCACTGGAGGAATGTGCTGGAGTCCACAACCTGACAACAGTAAAACTTTCAAAGAAGAGAGTTTGTGTATCCCTAGCAACCAATCAGGAGATGTGTTATCAAATTGGTTGGAGGAAAGATCAAGAGTGGTAAGTGATGATGTAAAATTTGAAAAGGGCACTGGAGGAATGTGCTGGAGTCCACAACCTGACAACATTAAAACTTTCAAAGAAGAGAGTTTGTATATCCCTAGCAACCAATCAGGAGATGGGTTATCAAATTGGTTGTAGGAAAGATCAAGAGTGGTAAGGGATGAGGTAAAATTTGCAAAGGGCAATGGAGGAATGTGTTGGAGTTCACATTCTGACAATCGTAACACTGTCAAAGAGGAGAGTTTGTTTATCTCCAGCAGCCAATCAGAAGCCACAGTAAGATTCACATAGCTCAAGTCAAGGTGTTTCAATGAAAAAAGGCCAGATAACCAACTCAAACTCTCAACATATAACATATCAAAATAATTATGAGAAATGTCATAATTATAAGAAAGGTCAAGATATTGCAGAGTAGAGAGATTTCCAAGTTGGTGAGGAATCATTCCCACAAATTGAGTTCTACTGAGATTAAGGTACCTTAAATTCCTCATAGAACCAAGAAATCTGGGAATCTGAACTCCTTCAAAATCGTTATCGCTCAAGTCCAAGTAAACCAAATGTTTAAGATCAAGCAAAGAGGAACTGATCTTACCACGCAACATTGACCTCTCATCATAAACTTCAGGATTTCCAAGGTGCAGCTCAAGGACATGGCCTGTGAAGTTGCTGCAGACAACAGCATCCCATTTGCAACAATCTCCATCATCACCAACCCAAGAAGAAAGCCGGTTGGATGAATCATTGATATCTTGCTTGAACCTTAAAAGTGCTTCCCTCTCACTTTGGATGCAACCCACATAAGTGCATCCATTGGAGAAGCTGATAGTGACGGTGGCTACTGCCAGTAACTCAAGGAAAACAAGGGAAAGAAAAGCACTCATGGTTGGTTTCATTGCCTTAAAACAACTCTTAATTAAGCAGAAATAATTGAATCAGAATGGGCATGAGAATGATTATCAGTAGCGAGTGCTATTTATAGGCCAAAGACATCCTACTATCGCTGTTGTCTCATACTAACAAATGACTTCGAGAACACGTTATGCACGTAAGATCACTAAATCTCTTTCCTTTGGATCATGACAGGTTTGCTTCCTGCAGCCACACAATTCTTTGGAGAGTTGTGAAGTCAAGAGAAGACTAAATGGGTTTATTTGTCCCGTGTCATACGGGACAACTTTTTTTATTTTAGTTTTTAAGTTTTTTCTTTCAGATTTTTTAATAATTCAATAATAATATTTAAATGGGTCAATAATAAATAGGTTAGCTTCTTGCAACCACACTTCTGAAGTCGAGAAGACTAACATTATTCCCCAATAAGTTCCTAGAAGCTTCACATCCTCCATTACACTTCAAGAAGAAGAATCAAACTTGTCATAATATTAATCAAGACTATCAAAATTACTTTATAAGGAATTACCAATTACTGGCTCCTAAAATTACTATATATATATATATATGACTAACAAATTTTTAGAAATAGTTAATAGTAAATCTTAAATCAAATTAATACAGTAACAAAGACATCCAACTAATAGTTAATAGTGTGGCCAAAGACATCCAACTATCACTGTGGTCTCATATTAACAGTGACGAATCTTAAGCCAATTACAAATGATTTCAAAAACACGTTATGCATGTAAGATCGAGAACAAATGGATGAAGGGTTTGATTCAGATCACTAAATCTCTTTCATTTGGATCATGCCAGGTTTGCTTCCTGCAGCCTCACAATTCTTTGAGGAGTTGCTAGTTCTGAAGTCAAGGGAAGACTTCCTACAGCCAAACCATTCTGTAGAGAGTTGTAGATACTTCAGAAGTCAAGAGAAGACTAACATTATCCCCAATAAGTGTAGATTCTTTTGAACTAGGATCTTTGACAAGATTCTTGTGAAAAAAAAAATGATGGAAAGGAAATCACAGGGCTGCATTGAAGACTCCAGTAAAAGGTAGAACAAAAAATCAATGCTAGTAGCCTTTGCCGGGAAACTGAGGTTACTGTGACAGGTTGACAACTCAAGTCACTTGTGCAGCCTATTGCCCTCCGCTCAAGTCACTTCTAAAATCAATGCTAGTAGCCTTTGCCGGGAAACTGAAGTTACTGTGACAGGATGACAACTCAAGTCACTTGTGCAGCCTATTGCCCTCCGCTCAAGTCACTTCTAAAATCAATGCTAGTAGCCTTTGCCGGGAAACTGAAGTTACTGTGACAGGATGACAACTCAAGTCACTTGTGCAGCCTATTGCCCTCCACTCAAGTCACTTCTACCTTTTACTGGAGTCTTCAATGCAGCCCTGAGATTTCGTTTCCATCATTTTTTTTTTTTCACAAGAATCTTGTCAAAGATCCAAGAGAAGGCTAGTTCCTAGAACCTTCACATCCTCCATTTTTCTTGTCCGATCCACGGAATTCATTGGAAGATAAATATGTTAGTTCCTAGAAGCTTCACATCCTCCATTACACTTCAAGAAGTAGAATCAAACCTTTCACGATATTAATCAAGACTATCAAAATTGTGCTAAACAAGATGTTTATAAGAAATTGCCTATCACCAGCTCCTAATATATATATATATATATATCAGATTAATAAATTTTTAGAAATAGTTAATAATAAATCTTAAATCAAATTAATACAGTAACAAAGAATTAAATAATGAATTAAAATTATAAAAAAAAAAAATCTGAAAAATAAAAGATTAGAGGCCACTGCTGTGAACCTGAAAAAGAAAAGATTGGGGCCATCTCAACAGTGGCCTCCAATGGAGGTTGTCTTCTTCCTCCAGAGAGTCGGCGGCAGTGCGTCTCCTCTCGTTCCTCTCTCAATGTTCTTCTCTTCTCTCCCCTCTCTTCATTTCATCACTCCCCTAAATCATCAAACACCTTGCATGCACCCATACAATCTCTTCATTTCGATTTTTGAACAAACCCAATTCATCAAAAATACACTTACAAATCCACCAAACACACTAATCCCATCCACATACACACACAAACCAACCAAAAGAGAAAGAAAAAAATAATTCAGAGTGAAAAAAGAAAATAATAAAAATAAAAATAAAAAGAAGCCAAAACTAAAATTAAGAAATCCAAAACAATTTCTCATCAGATCATTACCTAGAGCCTCTAAGATTAGTTCCAAATTGACTCAAATTCTGCCCAAACCGAGCCCTCCTCAATCACTTTTCAAAATGGGATTTGAATCCACAACAATTGTATTGTTTGTGTTCAGTTTTGTTGGATTTTGTTGATTGTGTTTGTGTTTTGATGGTGGATTGTATTGGGGCTGTTGTGGTTGCCCAGAAGGGTGGTGCATCCGTGGGATCATCTGGTCTGAGAGAAGACCCATTCTCCATTGCTGACGATGGAAAAACCCAGACCACCAGTTTTTTTAATTTTTTTTAATTTTTTATTATTATTATTATTTTTACAGATTCTTTTTTAGTTAGATGGTCCAGCAGTTTTATTTATTTATTTTTGTAATTTGAATCTTTCTAATTTTTTTCTTAAAAAAAGCGTAATTTTCAATCAATCCTATTATTTAAACATTTTTTTTTTCAATTAATCTTCATTTTAAAATTTTTATTCAATTTATTAAATATTTTTTAAAATGCTTCTAATGACTAAAATACCCTTAGTTTGGTCAGTCAAACTTGGTCATCGGTTAAATTAACTAACGTTGACTAACGGTAGGATAGGTGAGTGTCAATTAACGATAAAGTTGTTTTTTAATATAAAATGGTAAACATTAGGGAAGTTTGGTGCAATTTATTCTTTTAACGATAAGAGAGATTTTGGGAATAGTACTAGATGGGGAAAATGGTCATTAATAGAATTAGAATGGAGAGTTTGACCAATATGCCAAACGTCATCATATCCCTAAAATTAATTTCTCGCTTTCAAATGAAAATATATAAAATAGAATACAAAAAACGAAAGCATTATGAAATAGGTCCTTAAATCTCCAATGGAAAAGAGAATAAAGTACTGTATTTGACAAAATAGCATCACTATTGTTTGGTTTCTACAAACAAGTTGCAAGAAATTTCCTCGATCAAGACTTTGCACCAAAATTTGCAAGACTTTTAAGAGCTATGGTATGGTAATCCTAAACTCCTTATGCATGTAAGATCAAAAACAAATGGATGAAGGGTTGGATTCAAATCACCAAATATCTCTTTCATTTGGGTCATGATAAATTAGACCTGCAACCACATGATAAATTAGATTCCTGCAACCACATAATTTTCTGGAGAGTAATTGATACTTGTGAAGTCAAGAAAAGACTAATGTTATCACCAATAAATGTAGATGCTAACTCCAATAACATCACATTCTCCATTTTTCTTGCCCGCGGTATACGTTGAAAGATAAATGTTTTAATTAGTTTGAGGCCACCAATTCTCTACAAGAAGAAGAATCAAACCAGCTTCCATAGTATTAATGAAGAGTATCAAGATTGTGATAAAGAAGTTACAGGAAATTTTCTTGATAATGATTTCACTCTAAAATTTCGAAGACTTTATATTGCTCAAATAGGTCCCACAATAGACCCCATTTTCTGTAATTAGCAATGACCAGTATCAATTGATACATTACAAGTCTGAGGGAAACCGAACTAATATGATATCATTAATAGATGTCAATTGCAAAGGTCAGTTGGTGTAAATTTGTCTAATTATTTGTGTCAATATTGATATTGAGGTGAAATTGTGTGATATGTTACAAAGCTAAACATGACATTAGACATCAGACCATATTTGTTAGATTTGGTCTCCACTCTTGTGAGAGGTGAAAAAACAAAATCTCAAATTATGATTATAGATTTTGGTATTTGTATTTGGAGAATATCTTCACTATGAGAGTTGGAGATACATATGAATTATATATTTCTGAAAGCTTTAGATAAGTTTTAATAGTTTTTAATCTAATTAAGTAATTAATTGTAGAAGGGTGATTATATGTGACTTATAATAATATATATATATATATTGATTATACAACCATGTTTTAGAGTTTAGATCATGCTAAACCAACTTCAACATTCAATCATTCATCTATTCTTAATCTCTTAATTCAAGAATTGTAAATGCATAATAATTCAACAATTGTCTCAAACATCATATTAACATAAGTTGTAGAGATATTGAACTTAAAAATTAAGTTACAAAAAATTTAGCCTAACCTGAGTTTGGCGCATTTGTTGTTGGATATTTAAAAAGGTTTATCTTTTCTTCCATATTATTTTAATTCTGATAAATTAAAAGAAAAAAAAAAACATAAAACATAAAACTGATGTTAAAAGGAATGGATTTGTGAGTGTCCATGAAAAACATGAAGTATCTTTCCTATTTATCGGGGACAACAGCCACTCGAGATAAAGAGGGTTTTTTTTTTTTTTTTTTCATTTTCTACTCTTTATTTTCGTTTTAACTTAGTTTTTTTAATAAAAAAAAAAATAGATGTGTTAAATTTTTAATTTCAATAGATGTATTGAATCCAATATGGGATTTTCTTAATTTTCAAATTAAAAAAATGACAATATATTATGGTATTATTTTTAATATTATTTTATTATTTTGTTAAACCATTTTTAATTCCAATTTCTGCCAATTTATCTTATTAACCTTAAATACTTAAAACATTTAACATAATAGTTAACGGTAGAAGGTATTTTGGGTATTTTTTTGACGATAAGGGGGATTGTGGGAATAGTACTAGATAGGGGAAAACAGCCATTAATAGAATTAGAGCGGAGAGTTTGACCAATATGCCAAACGTCATCATGTCCCTAAAATTAATTTCTTAGCTCGTTTTTAAACTAATATATATAAAATAGAATACAAAAAAAAAAAAAAAAAAATGAAAACATTACGAAACATGTCCTTAAATCTCCGATGGAAAAGGGAATAATGTATTTGACAAAACAACATGACTCTTGTTTGGTTTCAACATACAAGTTGTAAGAAATTTCCCCAGTCAAGACTTTGAACCAAAATTTGCAAGACTTTTCATAGCTATGGTATGGTAATCATAAACTCCTTATGAATGTAAGATCGAAAACAAATGGATGAAGGATTGGATTTATATCACCAAATCTCTTTCATATGGATCATGATAGGTTAGATTCCTACAACCACATAATTTTCTGGAGAGTAATTGATACTTGTAAAGTCAAGAGAAGACTAACTTTATCACCAATAAGTGTAGATGCTGGCTAACTCCAAGAACATCACATCCTCCATTTTTCTTGCCTGCTGAATACGTTGGAAGATAAATGTTTTAATTTTTCTACAAGAAGAAGAATCAATCCCTTCACAATATTAATCAAGAGCATCAAAATTGTGATAAATAAGATGTTTATAATAAATTACCTATCACCAGCTCCTAAAAATCACTTGATATACTCTTTATTAATACTATTTGTTGCCTGAATAATTAACTTGCTAATCAATTAAATTGTAATCAATAAATAACAAAAAGGTGCATATATCATGGTTTTATGACCAAAATAACATCTCCATATATAAATGAAGCAGTACAACGTTACCTTTTTAAGTTGAAAAAAGAAAGAAAGCAGAGAACAAATAATTAAGTGTACAAGTAAATAAAAATAGTATTGACTAAAATTTACAAGTAAATTTTAGTTATTGTTAAAATCTAATGGACCATTCCTAATAAAAAAAAAATTGCTTGAAACGGAAATTTATGCTTAAAATTATTAGGATATGAAAATACTGCTTAAAAGAGAAAGCTCAAAAATGAAAGTAAAAATTGTCAATTTTAGGAAAATTACAGAATATCCATGACCTCTGACTTGTACATAGAAGTTGTAAGAAATTTCCATGATAATGATTTGACTCCAAAATTTCAAAGACTTTATATTGCCAAAATAGGTCCCACAGTATACCCCATTTTCCGTAACTAGTAGTCTAGCAATGACTTGTATTAATTGATATGTCTTGAGTCAATAGATTCAAACTAATATGATATCATTAATAGGTGTGGGAATACTTACAATTTACAAAGGTCTAGATAATAAGAGCACATGAATTGTAGATATGTTGAACTTATACAATTAAGTTACAAATTTTGGTTTAGCCTAACTGAGTTTGGTTCATTTGTAATTATATTTATATGCGTTAATTAGTAATTTTTTTTTTTTTTAGTTTTCTTTTTGAAACTATGAATTTATAAATTGATAATACATCGTAGCTTAAAACCGAAATATTATACATATGTATATATATAAATTGGCATTTGTTGTTCGATATTTAAAAAGGGTTATATTTTCTTCCAAATTATTTTAATTATGATAAATTAAGAGGAAAAAAAAAAAACATAAAACATAAAACATAAAACTGATGTTAAAAGGAATGGATTTGTAGTGTCCATGAAAAATATGGAGTATCTTTCCTATTTATTGGTGACAACAGCCACTCGAGATAAAGAGGGGTTTTTTATTTTTATTTTTTTTTATTTTTTTTATTTTACTTTTTTTTCGTTTTAACTTAGTTTTTTTAATAAAAAAATAGTGTGTTAAATTTTTTATTTCAGAAGATGTATTGATTTCAATTTGGATCCAATCTAGGATTTTCTTAATTTTCAAATTAAAAAAATGACAATATATTATGGTATTATTTTTAATATTATTTTGTTAAACCATTTTTAATTCCAATTTCTGCCAATTTATCTTATTAACCTTAAATGCTTAAAATATTTAACATAATAGTTAACGGTAGAAGGTATTTTGGGTATTTTTTGACGATAAGGGGGATTTTGGGAATAGTACTAGATAGGGGAAAATAGCCATTAATAGAATTAGAGCAGAGAGTTTGACCAATATGCCAAACGTTATCATATCCCTAAAATTAATTTCTCAGCTCGTTTTTAAACTAAAATATATAAAATAGAATAAAAAATAAAAAAATAAAAAATAAAAACATTACGGAACAGGTTCTTAAATCTCCAATGGAAAAGGGAATAATGTATTTGACAGAACAACATGACTCTTGTTTGGTTTCAACATACAAGTTGCAAGAAATTTCCTCAGTCAAGACTCTGAACCAAAATTTGCAAGACTTTTCATAGCTATGGTATGGTAATCATAAACTCCTTATGCATGTAAGATCGAAAACAAATGGATAAAGGATTGGATTCAGATCACCAAATCTCTTTCATATGGATCATGATAGGTTAGATTCCTACAGCCAAATAATTTTCTGGAGAGTAATTGATACTTGTAAAGTCAAGAGAAGACTAACTTTATCACCAATAAGGCAATAAATGTAGATGCTAGCTAACTCCAAGAACATCACATCCTCCATTTTTCTTGCTTGCTGAATACGTTGGAAGATAAATGTTTTAATTTTTCTACAAGAAGAAGAATCAATCCCTTCACAATATTAATCAAGAGCATCAAAATTGTGATAAAGAAGATGTTTATAATAAATTACCTATCACCAGCTCCTAAAAATCACTTGATATACTCTTTATTAATATTATTTGTTGCCTGAAAAAGTAACATGCTAATCAATTAATTTGTAATCAATTAATTTGTAATCAATAAATAACAAAAAGGTTTATATATCATGGTTTTATGACCAAAATAACATCTCCATATATAAATGAAGCAGTACTACGTTACTTTTTTAAGTTGAAAAAAAAGAAAGAAAGCATAGAACAAATAATTAAGTGTACAAGTAAATGAAAATAGTATTGACTAAATTTTACAGGTTAATTTTAGTTATCGTTAAAATCTAATGGATCATCCCTAATAAAAAATAAAAATAAAAAATGCTTGAAACGGAAATTTATGCTTAAAATTATGTGAAAATTGCAAAAAATAACCTAACCATAGAATGGATTATTGTTTCTAACCAAATTCTAATTTTTTATTGTTTGTAACCAACCACCATAATACATTATTGTTTTTAATCAATAAATTTCAAAACTACCCTTTTATCCTCTTTTTCCCTTTAATTTTTTTTTTCTCTCCATTACTCATCTTTGTCTATCACCCATCTGTATCACCCATCTTCTAATCACTTATATATTTATCAAATCTTAGTTCTCAACTAATTTTTGTCAAGAAATTAAAGTTATTTTGAAGGGAAATCGCAAAGAAACCAAGATTTGGGAAGAGTTTTTTGAAACTTTCGAGTTTGTGGTTGAATCTCTGCTCAACACTTGAAGGTTCGTAAATCTTCAATTTCAATAACATTATTATGTTTCTCAGATGATATTGTTGATGGGTCTTTGTTGTTTTGTTTCAATTTTAAAGTTTTTTTTGTTGACAATGGAAGAAACTTCGATTTCGATTTGAAATTATATTTCATGCAATGTGTCACGATAAAAGTGATATAAGTTGGTTATTTCATGTTTAACGTGACACATCGGCTAATATTGTGTAATCATGTATTTTTGAAGTACATGAGATATTTCATGTCTAACATGACATACATGAGATATTTCATACCCAACATGACATACATGAGATATTTCATACACAACATGACATACATGGGATATTTCATGTTTTACATGAAATATTGCATAAATAGGATATTTCATACCCAACATGACATACATAGGATATTTCATACTCAATATGACATATATGAGATATTTCATGCACACCATGATATACATGGGATATTTCATGCCTTGCATGAAATACTACATAAAGGGTATTTCATACCGAATGTGACATACATAGGATATTTCATGCCCAACATGACATATATGAGATATTTCATACATAACATGATATACATGGGATATTTCATGCCTTGCATGAAATACTACATAAAGGGGATATTTCATACCCAACATGACATACATGGGATATTTCATGAAAAAATGACATACATAGGATATTTCATGCACAACATGACATACATGGAATATTTCATGTTTTACATGAAATATTGCATAATAAGGATATTTCATACCCAATATGACATACATAGGATATTTCATGCTCAACATGACATATATGGGATATTTCATACATAACATGATATATATGGGATATTTCATGCCTTGCATGAAATACTACATAAAGGGTATTTCATACCGAATGTGACATACATAGGATATTTCATGCCCAACATGACATATATGAGATATTTCATACATAACATGATATACATGGGATATTTCATGTCTTGCATGAAATACTACATAAAGGGGATATTTCATATCCAACATGACATACATGGGATATTTCATGAAAAAATGACATACATGGGATATTTCATGCACAACATGACATACATGGAATATTTCATGTTTTACATGAAATATTGCATAATAAGGATATTTCATACCCAATATGACATACATAGGATATTTCATACTCAACATGACATAAATTGAATATTTCATACATAACATGATATACATGAGATATTTCATGCATTGTATGAAATACTGCATAATAGAGATATTTCATACCTAACATGACATATATAGGATATTCCATGCTCAACATGACATACATGGGATATTTCATGCATAACATGATTTACATGGGATATTTCATGCCTTGCATGAAATACTATATAAAGGGTATTTCATACCGAATGTGATATACATAGGACATTTCATGCCTAACATGACATACATGGGATATTTCATACATAACATGATATACATGGGATATTTCATGACTTGCATGAAATACTACATAAAGAGGATATTTCATATCCAACATAACATACATGAGATATTTCATGCAAAACATTACATATATATGATATTTCATGTTTTACGTGATATATCATTGGGAAATGTGAAACACTATTTTTCTTACAATTTTTTTTTGAACTGATTTTTTTTTTCAATTATTATTTGCTTCAGGAACTATGAAAAGCTTTAGGTTAGCAATCAATTACAACGGCCGATTGGACAATTTAGATTACGTGGATGGGCAACTTATAGGGGAGTTGGTGGAAAACAAGTTGTCATACAATGAGTTGGTGGAGAAGACATACATATTGACTGGGATTGACAGTAATATTTATAACATCATTCTTTATGGGGTGATTAAGTTACGATCACGTTGGACAAAATATCTTGTGAAACGTGACAATGATATTGACTTTGTGTTTAGTGATGATTCATCGAGCAAGGAGATTTATGTCGATATGGAGAAGAGAGTGGATGGAAGTGGAGGTAGAGATGGACATGTACACAAACTTCCACCATCATTTTTCAAGTACGATAATGTTGGGTGTTACACTACAGATTCTAATACTGAGGACGAGAAACCGAATGAACACGATTATCCTAGTAGTCCAGATGATACTTTTGTCAGAGTTGAGCAGGGTGCCAGTGTTGAGGATGGCATTGGAGGAACTAAGAATTGTGGTGATACTGGAGGGGTTACTTTTGGTGGTCCATCACATGATCCTTTTCCTACAGCTCCGTCACGCTGGATCCTCCCTTGTGCAGGTCGGTATTCTTTTGTCACCACACCTGCAGCCTCTAATTCACAAGAGAGACCTTTATTTGTGGGACAAGTTTTTCAGGATAAGCATAAATTTAAGACCGAGTTGGGACTTTATGCTATGCAGGAGAGGTTTGATATTAGAGTCAGGCGTTCGAAAAAATATCGATTCGAGGCCGGCTATAAGGATATAAATTGTCAGTTCAAGCTTAGGGCAGTCAGGAAGAAGCATTGCATGTTTTGGCATGTCAAAAAGTTCATTAGGACTCACACTTGTGAAGGAAATGTGTATGGGGGACAATTTCGGGCTGCTAGTGCCAATGTAATTGGACAATTGTATGCCCCTAAATTGAGCAGCGGTGCTAAAACAACACTTATCCAGTTCAACTGTTTGACAGAGTACTTGATTATTAAAAACATAGAACAGAAACCTCACCATTCTCCTCTGGTTCCTAATATAACCTACTAAATTCAACAAATAGACAGAGAAAACAATCCAAGAAACCAACAGCATTTTTCTTAATATATTTTTCGATCTATAATAGAGTTAATTAAAGTTTTTAAGTACCATACATAAGGGTATAAAGATCTTTTTACGGTTTAGTAGGATTAGTTTGATAAAAATTGAAACAAGAGCTAGAGACTATTTTGGGTATGAACTGGTCATCTGTGCTTATTATGCTTGTGAATTTCGTTATAATACATCAAAGTCGGATTTGCAAGTAATTTGGCTGTATGAGGTGTGCTAATTACTGGTGTTTTTGGCAGCTTTGTATTTAACTGTGAAATATAAGTAATGGGTATGCGGTATGCCTCTTCTGGGTACTCTGTCTAGTGATTCCTTTTAAAAAAAAAAAAAGATAGTAAATAAAACAATAAAACAATATGGACGATCATATTGCCTAATTCTGTAAACCCTTTGATTAAATTGATATTATTTCAAATAACAAGTATCATGCACGTATTTTCTCAAAATAAAAATTTCCAGGAAGAATACTCATAGTCATAATGATAATGATAATCATAATCAATTAATCATGTTATATTAATCAAATCGAGAAACGTAAACTGATACACAATCAAGAGTGATTAGAATTACCTGATTTGAGGATTAGGGTTTGCGATTTGAAGAATTTTGATCAGATAAAAAAGAAACCCTAAATCGGCGTTTGGTTAGTTCAGCCAACCGATTCTTCTTCGCCTGCGTCTGGTCGAAATCACCCTTATCTCGTCGCCGTCGCCGTCGCCGTCGCCGGTTGCCCACCTCTTCTCTGATCACCCCTACCTATTTCACTGTAGTTGAATACGATGTTTTTTTATTATTATTATTGATAAAGACATAAACCGGTTTATATTTAGGTTTGTAAAAAAGTATTAATATTTTTTTTTATTTTTTTTTATATGTTGTTACCAAGCTGGTTCGAACCATGGTGGTATGAGACATATATACTCATCATACCACCAAATCCAATGTAAGCTTGGTAAAATAAAAAAAAAATAATAATAATAAAAAAATTAATATTTATTTAGGTTTAATTTTACAAACAAACATATATATTTGAAAAAAAAAAAAAAAAGGGTATTTTAGACTTTACAACTTCCACCTGGTTAAAAACAATAACTTAAATTTTTTTGATTAAAAACAATAATTTGTTTCTTAATTTGACTACTTTTATAACTGTCTCTAAAATTATTAGGATATGAAAATACTACCTAAAAGCACATGACCTATGGTTTATACATAGGATATGCTCAAAAATGAAAGTAAAAATTGTCAATTTTGGGAAAATTACAAAATATCCATGACCTATGGTTTATACATAGATGTAAGAAATTTCCATGATAATGATTTGACTCCAAAATTTCGAAGACTTTATATTGCCAAAAATAGGTCCCACAGTATACCCCATTTTCCGTAATTAGCAGTCTAGCAATGACTTGTATCAATTGATATGTCTTGAGTCAATGGATTCAAACTAATATGATATCATAAATAGGCATGGGAATACTTACAATTTACAAAGGTCTAGATAATAAGAGCACATGAATCGTAGATATGTTGAACTAATAAAATTAAGTTACAAATTTTGGTTTAGCCTAACTGAGTTTGGCTCATTTGTAATTATATTTATATGCTTTAATTAGTATTTTTTAGTTTTCTTTTTGAAACTATGAATTTATAAATTGATAATAAATCGTAGCTTAAAACCGAAATATTATACATATATATATAAATTGACATTTGTTGTTCAATATTTAAAAAGGGTTATATTTTCTTCCATATTATTTTAATTCTAATAAATTAAAAGGAAAAAAAAAAAAAAAAAAAAACATAAAACATAAAACTGATGTTAAAAGGAATGGATTTGTAGTGTCCATGAAAAACATGGAGTATCTTTCCTATTTATCGGTGACAACAACCACTCAAGATAAAGAGGGGTTTTTTTTTTTTTCATTTTTTACTCTTTTTTTTCGTTTTAACTTAGTTTTTTTAATTAAAAAATAGATGTGTTAAATTTTTAATTTCAATAGATATATTGATTTCAATTTGGATCCAATCTGGGATTTTCTTAATTTTCAAATTAAAAAAATGACAATATATTATGGTATTATTTTTAATATTATTTTATTATTTTGTTAAACCATTTTTAATTCCAATTTCTGCCAATTTATCTTATAAACCTTAAATGCTTAAAATATTTAACAGAATAGTTAACGGTAGAAGGTATTTTGGGTATTTTTTGACGATAAGGGGGATTTTGGGAATAGTACTAGATAGGGGAAAATGGTCATTAATTGAATTAGAGCGTAGAGTTTGACCAATATGCCAAACGTCATCATATCTCTAAAATTAATTTCTTGTTTTTAAACTAAAATATATAAAATAGAATACAAAAAAAAAAAAAAAAAACGAAAACATTACGGAACATGTCCTTAAATCTCCAATGGAAAAGGGAATAATGTATTTGACAGAACAACATGACTCTTGTTTGGTTTCAAAATACAAGTTGCAAGAAATTTCCTCAGTCAAGACTTTGAACCAAAATTTGCAAGACTTTTCATAGCTATGGTATGGTAATCATAAACTCCTTATGCATGTAAGATCGAAAACAAATGGATGAAGGATTGGATTCAGATCACCAAATCTCTTTCATATGGATCATGATAGGCTAGATTCCTACAGCCACATAATTTTCTGGAGAGTAATTGATACTTGTAAAGTTAATTGAAGACTAACGTTATCACCAATAATTGTAGATGCTAACTCCAAGAACTAGGAATGGCAATGGGGCGGGTTCGGGCGGGTTTGGCAAAATCCAAACCCAAACCTATGAAATTTTATGTCTACCAAACCCGCCCACGAACCCGCGAAAATAAACGGGTTTGGGTTTGGGTTCGGGTTTTACCCGCGGGTTTGGGAGACACCCAAACCCGCCCACGACCTTTAATTGAAACTGAAATTTATGCTTAAAATTATTAGGATATGAAAATACCGTCTAAAAGAGAAAGCTCAAAAATGAAAGTAAAAATTGTCAATTTTGGGAAAATTACAGAGTATCCATGACCTATGGTTTGTACATAGAAGTTGTAGGAAATTTCCTTGATAATGACTTCACTCCAAAATTTCAAAGACTTTATATTGCCAAAATAGGTTCCACAATATACCCCATTTTCCATAACTAACAGTCTAGCAATGACTTGTATCAATTTATATGTCTTGAGTCAATAGATTCAAACTAATATGATATCATTAATAGGCATGAGAATACTTACAATTTACAAAGGTCTAGATAATACGAGTACATGAATCGTAGATATGTTGAACTTTAAAATTTAAGTTACAAATTTTGGTTTAGCCTAACTAAGTTTGGCTCATTTGTAATTATATTTATATGCTTTTATTAGTATTTTTTTTAATTTTCTTTTTGAAACTATGAATTTGTAAATTGATAATACATCGTAGCTTAATACTGAAATATTATATTTATATATATATATATTTGCTATTCGATATTTAAAAAAGTGTTATCTTTTTTTCCATATTATTTTAATTCTGATAAATTAAAAGGAAAAAAATAAAACATAAAACATAAAAATGATTTAACAAATTTCAAAACTTATAATCATTAATCTTGTCAGGACAGACTATTAATCCAATTTGTGTCAAATTAATATATATATATATACACCAGACATATATGGTGCCAGAAGGACCTATATGTCGCTCCATAGTCCCTCACCTATTTTTAGATCTTTTGGACCTATATGGCTCGGTCTTTAAGTGAGACCAATATCGACCCATAATGAATGCAAAAACATTTGGGCTTTCATTTTTCATTTATATTACTTAATAAAGCTCACCGTCTTTGCGATTGTGACCCATATTCAATTTCTTATTGACCAAGCATATTTAATATTTATAGCAAATACAATAGAATTGGAATTATTGTTGTCCCCAATTAAATTCCATATCAAATATGTTAGAGGTTAGTTTGGACCTTTTATGATTCGGTTCGGGTAGATCCCACAATACCTATAAGTATATTCATCGCATGTCCTAGTAAAATGTATCTAGTGAGGCACCAAATATGAAAAGAGAGTTATACCATCTAACTTAAGGATGAGGATATTGACACCCATAAATATGATAAACACACTCATACTTATAAGCACACCAATGTCTAAAATTTAAAATTAAAACATTACTATAAACACCCATTTTAATGCCAATAGTACCCTTATTTAAATAAATGTTTTCATTTTAATACAATTTATTTATAAATCCTCTTAAGTTATTAACACACCCAATTTCATAAATGATAAATTCTTAAGTTCTACATACTCGAAAACACAGTCAAGAGAATTCTTAAATTCTTAAATTTTGAGAAATAAAGACAGTTTATAAATCAATTTTATTACAAACACATTCATCGGTAAGTGTCTCCATTGACTTGCTCTTCCAATCACCATAACCCTTTTCTTGTAATTTATTTTTCTTTTATTATATACAATTTTCAAATTTTATTTGATCAGAAATTTAAATTGACGAAAGAAAAAATATCCAAAAAAGATTGAGAGGTTTCGATAATTTTTGCTAAGATTGTTTTCGTTTAATCTTAAGCCTTATATTCTTGTTTGTATAAATATGCTTAGCCGACATGTTTATTGAACAAGCAAAACATGTTTATGTCTCAGTTGTTAATTCTTCCTACTCCTACTACTTATTCAATTCACTAATTTACAAAATAAATAAACTAAAAAAAATAAAATAAGAGAGAAAAAAGAAACAAGAGAGCTCCCAACTAGGAAGATTGGTGTCGTAGAAATAATAATCAAAACATGTATCTATCTAAATGAATTTCTTCTAATGGGGGCTGCTGATATAGAGTTCCATTTCCATACGATGACTGCGATTTACTGTCTAACCTTGTTTCTCATCTCCAATATCCTCTTGTGAGAATTTGAGTGCACTGCTGGAACAAAGGTAGGACTTGCAGCTGATCGGTACTCAGGAAGAAGGCGGCTAGACCTATAACGAACTCCACATGCATGGATAGAGTTTATAACAAAAAAATAAATATATATATATATATATATATACTTCTATATGGTCAAAGTCATCTGGAAATTCTTTTTCCATTACTTTGTTATATGATAATGAGAGATTTTAATACTTGAAAAAGAATAGGGTTTAATTAGAGTTTAGTTTATATAATAATAATAATAATAATAATAATAATAATAATAAGGGTACGGATATTGACACCCATAAAACTTATTAGTACACCCGTTTTTATAAGTACACCCATGTCTAAAATTTAAAAATTAAATATTACTATAAACACCCATCCTAATGCCAATAGTACCCTTATTGAAATAAATTCATTTTAATACATATTATTTATAAACCTCTTAAATTATTATCACACCCAATTTATAATAAAAATCATATTATTTTTGGAATCAAATCCTTTTTTAATGATGGTCCAATTTATTTTTGGAAATATCTCAAATGTAGGAGCTTTATAAAAGGGAATAAGATTTTCAATTTGGAATTCTTTTATTTATACAGCTATCTAAAAAAAAATAAAAATAAAAATCTTATTGACATCATTGGCTATCTTAAAAAAAAAAATGTTGATATTTACAGCTATAGTTAAAAAAAAAATATATGTTTTTTTGATAAAATTTATAACTATACATAAAAGAAAAACAAAAACAATATGATAATCATGTGATGACGAGAAAATTTGATACTTGAAATAAAATTAGAGTTTAATTAAGGTTTATCATAAGTTTTTTTTTTTTTTTTTTTTTCAAAGGTAAGTTTTTTTTAATCAAGAAATATAGTTGAAGATATGAGTGTAATTAATAAGTGTATATACTATTTGGTTTATTTTTAATTAAAATAACTTGTCCTTATTGGTAAATTTCTATTGGAATGTTTTTGTAATTAAATTTTTTAATAAAATATGGGTGTACTAATAAATTTTATGGGTGTCAATATCGGCTCCCTAATAATAATAATAATAAAGTGATATAGTTGAAGATATGAGTGTAATTAACAGGTGTACATAATTTTTGGTTTATTTTTAATTAAACTAATTTGTCCTTATTGGTAAATTCCTATTGGGATATTTTTGTACTTAAAATTTTTATTAAAATATGGGTGTGCTTATCATATTTATGGGTGTCAATATCGGCACATCTAACTTAATTTAAAAGTGACATCCATTTAATTTGTAATTCCTTTACGGTAACCAAAGATTCTTCATTCAAATTCAAGAAACATTAATCTTTCGAACAGATTGAAGAGCATAAATCTCATATTATCAGAATTAAACAATGATAAAACAGTACCAGACAAACAAAAACACATTGGTATACTCCAGAAGATGAAAGTTTTCAAATTAAACATTGTTATCTTTAATGCAAACATACATTAACTATATTTAGTTTTTTTTAGTGAAACAACTTTGATTTACATTTAAAACATGATTTTTTAGCTTGTTAAGAAAAATAGTAACAGCAAATTTATTCATAACTCAAGTGCTTGTGCTCTTCCTCTAAACATCCCTGATTAAGGTCATTACATTAAAATAAAATTTTTAGAGATGACTAAAGTCAAAAAGTGATAGAATTTAGTGGTATTAAATTGATAATTTTTTTAACATTTTTTCGAATTCCAATGTAGTCAATAAAATCATAAAGTGTGGGGAAACCCTCCATCATAGTGGGAGTTGTTTTCCGAGTCATGGTTATAGTGATTGATCTTACCAAATATCGGCAGATTTATGACCCGACAGATGTCCAACTCCAAAAAATAATAAAGGAATTGTGACCCATTGATTTATGTTTTTAAAAAAAAAAGTGTATGTATTGGCCTATCTAAAATTCCCATTATTGTTTTTCTAATTAAGATTATCTGCATGAATTTAGGGGTCTATATCTTGAAATAACAACAGATACACAATTAGCTTGCATAATTAAATCAAGTTGAGCTATTTTGTTTAGAGGATCTTCTAAGTGATAGGTATTTTCTGTGGGATTATGACACCTTTTTAATGATGATTTGTCAAGATAAGAATAATTACAAGAAATAATCAAAGATTTTATTGTAAGAAATTCACATATCACAACCCCATTTTAGCTGAAAATATCATAAGGTAGTTAAAAAAAGCTAAGAGTAATTAGTACCTGTCCAATTCTTATTTTAGCAACAATTGACTGGTTGTTCTACACATCCGGGACTCAATGGATTTTGTTAGAGAAGAAACTGAGACAATCATCATTACACGGAAAAAATCTTCTATTTTCTCCTGAGAAGCCAAGAAATTTTTTTTGGTTTCTTCCAGGACAAGGTTCTTCAATCAAATCTGAATTTTGATTTCTAACACGCGATAATTCTCCAATCAGAGCATGGCCGTACATGTTCCTGAAGTGAAGTGTTTTTTTTAGATTTTACCAATCTAGTGACTTGATTGTCCGTCCGGCGGATAGGGTTCATGATTTTGATGATTTGGATTGAAGAGGTAAAAAAAAGAAAGCTTGGAGGGAAAGCAATATGAATTGCTTTCCTTGTTGCAATAAAAATACACAAGAAAAAGGTGCCAGCAGAAAATCATTAAGGAAGAGCCTCAAGGACTACCATGACAAGTACCATGACAAGAAAATTTTAGCTTCATTTGCTAACATTTCTTTTAAAACTGGTAATTGATTCTCTTACTATATACGAAATCGAAATCGAATCGAATCTTGTTTTTACAACAATTTGATCTCTATATCATTAAAGGGTTTCTATTTTTCTGGTTCATGAATATGATTGGTGTCTGCTATAACATTTGTTTCATTGTTTATATCATACAAGATCTATGATTTAGTATTGCAGCATTTGAATGTGAAACACTAGGCCACCTCCCACAGGGTATTGTTTGCTTTGGCTTATAAGGCCTCACTATTTTCTCTTTAAAAATGCTTTTGTGGGGTTAAGCCACAATGCTATTTAGAGTATACTAGCACATCAAATTGTCTGGTTTCCGACTGATTCTGAGGAAAACTTTAAATTTGAACATCATTTTTGTTGTGCAGATAGCAGCAGGCACAGGTACATAACAGAAGAAATAAACAAAATCGGAAAAGGAAACATCACAGCTTATATCTTCTCTTACCGCGAATTATGTGTAGCAACATCGAACTTCAACCCTGAAAATATGCTGGGCGAAGGAGGTTTTGGAAGGGTTTACAGTGGGAACATTGAAGGCACAAATCAAGTACTACTCCAATCTTCCATCTCTTTCATTTCGCAAAAGAGCGAATTTAACTCTTATCGATAAAAATCATGATTTTAAAATGTGTTGTTAATCAGGTTGTTGCAGTTAAGCAACTTGACAGGAATGGTTTTCAGGGAAACAGAGAATTCCTTGTAGAGGTATTGATGTTGAGTTTGCTTAGTCATCCTCACCTTGTCAATCTTGTTGGATATTGTGCCGATGGAGATCAAAGAATTTTAGTTTATGAGCACATGGTCAATGGCTCCCTGGAGGATCATCTTCTTGGTATGTTCAGAAAACACTTCAATATGTTCATTTGTTTTAGAAAATCAGAATTTCGAAAACACGAAAACAAAACCTCTTTTCTATCAGCCTGAAAAGTTGTCACTGTCAAACAGATTTAGCTCCAAGCAGGACAGCTTTGGACTGGAATACCAGGATGAAAATTGCTAGAGGAGCAGCGAAAGGGCTTGAATACTTGCATGAATCAGCCAGTCCGCCAGTGATATACCGCGATTTCAAGGCATCGAACATACTTTTGGACAAGGACTTCAATGCAAAACTGTCTGATTTTGGACTTGCAAAGCTTGGTCCAACCGGGGATAAGACTCATGTTTCCACTAGGGTGATGGGCACCTATGGCTATTGTGCACCAGAGTATGCACTCACTGGACAATTGACAACAAAATCCGACGTTTACAGCTTTGGAGTCGTATTCCTAGAGATGATCACAGGAAAAAGAGTCATTGACAATTCAAGACCAACAGAAGAGCAAAATCTAGTTACTTGGGTATGTTACAATTAGTTTTCTCTACTATAACTTGTACAATGCCTTCAACTCCACTAGTTTAATTTTTGTATCAGACAAATTCTGAAACTATCTGAATCTGTCTATGTTTTAACCAAGGAAGATGTCCAAATACTGATGATCTAGTTACTTCGGTATGCTACAAACTTATCGTTATAGTTTTCACTCTAGTCTAACTTGTACCACTTAGGTATCGGTTAAATTCTGAAACCATTCGAATCTGTCTGTATTTTAAGTATTTTTAACTAAAACGTAAGGAACATGTCCAAATTCTGATGACACATATTCATTTTGTGCAGGCAACACCATTATTCAAGGACAGAAGGAAATTCACATTAATGGCTGATCCATTGCTACAAGGGAACTACCCATTGAAGGCTCTATACCAAGCACTTGCAGTGGCAGCAATGTGCCTGCAAGAAGAAGCATCAACTAGGCCATTGATGAGTGATGTCGTGACGGCTCTTGAGTTCTTAGCTACAAACAATATGGAGGAAGAAGGAGGAGGAGGAGGAGAGGATGACAACATCAATCCTGAAGAACAATAGTTAATGTCAATAGGATGGTGGTGTTGTTGAGGAATAGCTAAAGTGAGAAGAAGAAGAAAAAAAATACACGAAGGAGTAATGGAGTTGTTAGCATTTTTTTTTTTTTTTTTATTCTGTTTCATGAAGTATATTTTTTGTGTTGCAGCCAGGATTGTTTTGTAAATCAAACTCCATTGCCATTTATTTGAAGGAATTACTTTTAGTTGTTCGGGTTCATGGCCAATTTGGTATTGTTGTAGCGTAAAGCTAAAATATGAAGTTCGGTTCGGACCTTGTTTTGTTAAGGTTGTTACAAATACTGTGAGACCTGAAAAGCAATGTGCCAATGTATATGCCATCAGTACATTTTTACTGTAAATTATTTTTGAATTTGTATAATGATTAAAGGATTTTTTATTTTTTTTACTTTATAGCACTTATTTTTGCTTGTTTTGTGGATGTGGCACCAAATTAATAACATAGTTTTAGTAGCACCCAAAATGAGTTTATGACGAAAATATCCTCAAACACCAAAAAATCGTTAGTTTTAATAGCACTTATTTATGCTTTTTTTTGAATTATTACAACTAATTTGAAGTTTTAGGGACGGGGGTACCACTAAAAGACAAAAGTTTAGAACTAATGATTTCAATATTGGTGTAGATGTAAGAGACATGCACTAGACCAACTTATCTCATCAAAAAAACTCAAGTTATAACTTAGGGAAAATGACACAAAGTTGGCCCAAAAGAGTGTTATTAAAAAAATTATACATTTACCACTAAATTTCATCACTTTTTGACTTTGGCCTCCCAAAATCTTTTAATTTAGTTTAATAACCCCAGTAGACAAAGAATTTTGGTTCAGTCCCTCCCTCTTAACTTAGGTGGTAGTACACTTCATTTCCACGTTATTTATGAGGGGGTTCAAGTCTTAAAATGCACATTTTATAAGTATATGTATGAAGTTTTCTTCATATATTGTTATCGGTAGATCCGACAATTCGATGTCAAAATTTATCATAATATTTTAAAGAAAAAAATTGATAAGTGTTTTTTGTTAAAAATAATAATAATAATAATAAGAAATTGATTTTGGTAAACCAGTGCAATCGGCAGCCCACAATACAACCATACACCACTAACCATCCAATTACAAATGTCATTTCTGTAATTTCTCTGTCCACCGAACCTTAATAATAATTCCTTAAAATATTAAAATAAATGAAACCAAAAATATGGACACATATTTTCCACCAATATATTAAAATATATATATATATATATATATTTTCAACTTCAAAAAAAATAAAAAAAATAAAAAAATAAAACAAAAACTGAGTCACAGTCACACAAGAGATTCGAAGGGTTTTAGCGGCCTCTCTGTCATCACAACTCTCTCTCTCTCTCTCTCTGTGCTCTGATGATGCCCACACCACACTAGTGTGTGTGTGTGTTTTGTTTCAGACACAGCGGTTCTCTTAAACCCTACCCTCAAAACCCAGCTCATTTTACGGGTTCTGCCCCCTCTAAAACCCTCTAAAACGGCTCTTTCAAGTTGTACCAACAAGCTTTTGCTTGGCACCAGAACAGCCAACAACAAGTTTTTGCTTGCTAAGCAGCTGATGATAATGCTCATGGGGGTCTCCTCCACCGCCACTAAAGGACCCTTTTGCCCTTGGCCTTCCTCTGTTTCTTCTTCTTCTTCGTCTTCTCGCTTTCTCTCTTCAGCTTCTTTTAAAGCCCTCAAAAGGTTCGCTTTTTTCTCTCCCTTTTTTGGTTTTCTGCTCTAATTGTTTTGCCCCTTTTTTTGCTGCGTTTTGTGCTGTTTATTGCCTTTTCTATCTGGGTTTTGAAGATTGTTTGACACCCACTTATTGTTTTTTTTTTTTTTAACAACATTTGACTGTTGAGTATATGTTTGAAGAAATTAAAGATTGTACTTTTATTGTTATTTTTTTTATTGTTTAAGGTTTGAACATTACATGAACCCAGCATTTTGTTTTGTATTGTTGATGAATTATATTGTGTTTATATAGACTATGTGGTAGCTCATATATTTTTTTGTTCTTGGTTTTATTGTTGTTGGGTTTTTTTTTTTTTTTTTTTAATTAAACCCTCCTTTAGCTTTGACTCTTACTCCAGAAAGTTTAATGATTAATGGAGATTTTGAGTTTAACTTTTGCATTTGATTCGGTTATCTTCTGAAACTGGAATCACCGAATTTAATCTATCTTATGCAAATAAATGAACCACACTTGCATGCAGTGTAGCTATGGAGAATAAGATGATCAATGCTATTAGCTTCGTTTCTAGGAAACAAATATTATGTCTTCTTTCTTAGAATTGGTAACAAGTATTAAATCTTCCATGAGCAATAATCCAAGCTAAAAGTTTTCAATTTCACAAGATTTTAATATCTTCTATCTGATGCAGATGTATTGTGGTTGTTCTTCCCATCTTTCTTATTTTGCATACTAGAAGAAATATATTATCCTTGTAAATTTGACATTCTGCTGTCCTTTTATTTATATTTTGTTTTGCATTGATATAACCCTCAGAAGAGAAATCCACACAATCAAGAATGCTCGCTGTACCATTCCCAACATCGCCATGTTCAGTCGTATCCCTTGTTCCCATCGTTCATCTTACCATGCAGAAACTTCTCGTGTGAGTAGACGTGATTGTTTGCCTATGGAGGATGCTTCAACTCAGATGACGTCACGCTATTTGGATCCAAATAGTTTAAAACGAAAACAGTGGCCAGATTTTGATTTTAAAAGTCATCGAGGTTCTAGGAATCATAGTGGTCCACCAGTTCCAGAGACTGGGCATAATAATCCTTGCAGACATAACGGTATCCATAATGCAGCTTTGGCTACTGCTGCTACTCCCTCTATACCCGGCACGCCTGATATGTGGGAGATAGAAAGGATGATTACGCAAATGAGGAAAGGAAATATGTCTCCCTATCATAAGAATGAGAGCTTGCAAAATGGTAGTTTTTACGATGAAGAAGTCATGAGTTGTAAGCAAAGATTGTTACAGAATTCCAAGCCACCAAGTTATTCAGAGTTTGTGCCATCTGGTACTGAGCCAAAGGATATTAGCTTTGGAAATGAAGCTGCAGATTATGTGAATGGTGATTCAAAGAAAAACAATTCGAGCCCAAATCACTTCGCCAAGGAGCCCAATGCAAAATTATCAAGGAAGACTCCGGAGCCCAAATCAATGCAAATGATGAAAGGAAAAATACCTCCCTATCATAAGAATGGGAGCTTGCAAGATGGTAGTTCTTACACTGAAGAACCCGTGAGTTGTAAGCAAGAATTGTTACAGAATTCCAAGTCGCCAGGCCATTTGATCTCGGTGCCATCTGGTACTGAGCCAAAGGATATTGACTCTGGAATTGAAGCTGTAGATTATGTGAATGGTGATTCAAAGATAAACAATTCGAGACCGCCCAATGCAAAATTATCAAGGAAGACTCCAAATGTCTGCAAAAAAGAACCTAAACAAACTAATGATACAGCTCAAAAGAAATGTGAAACTAAAAAGAGTGGACGAGTAGTTGCCGAAACCCAGGAAAATCTTCGCAAAAGGCTTAGTAGCTTTTACAGCAAAGTTCTGGTTGTTAATAATATCGCTGCTGCAAAGAAAGTTGTTAGGAAGCTTACAGGTCAATACAGGCATTGTGTCCATGCATGTGATACCGAGGTATGTCTTAGTTACATTATTTTTATGTTCTCTTGTGCAGTCGTGCATCACTGAGAGAAGCATATGATTTGCTCAAGATACATTCTCTATATCTATGAACTTATAAAGTCATGCTTACTCCTAAGCATTCTGGAATTCCGTATATACATAAGCTACTGTCTATTTGCTGATGATAGCTATTGACAGGTGGCCAAGATTGATGTGAAGCAAGAGACACCAATTGATCATGGAGAGATAATATGCTTCAGTATTTATTCAGGACCGAATGCAGATTTTGGAGATGGGAAGTCCTGCATCTGGGTAGATGTTCTTGATGGCGGTGGCAGTGCCCTTTTAAAGGAATTCGCCCCATTTTTTGAAGATCCGGCCATCAAAAAGGTGATCTTCCCACCCACTCTTCTCCCTGAATTTATGGCTCTCTTGATCTGCTACACCTTGTATCAGCATAATTATAACATGTTGGCACTTAGCAGTATTGAGAAATGGCTTGTGATAACTTCTTTGACTATTTTTGTCATTTCACTAGCTGTGAATCGTTCATGGACTGGAGCCTGCAACTAGTAACTCTATTTGAAAATTTTCTGGATGAGTGTACTCATTTTCTGATTTATCTTCTAATATTTGCCGTAATTTACCTTATAGTTTGAGTAGATACAGTACTTCTGAGAAATCATACTTATAATAACAAACTGACAGCAGCTTCTTCTTTTTCTTATCTTTTTTTTTTTTTTCTCTTTTTGTTTTTTGATTTTATAACTAGTGCAGTAGTGTATATGTAAATGGTCTAGTTTCTCAAATTATCTAGAAATTTTTTGACTATGCTCGTATAATTCTATTTAGACTGTAAAAAATTACTGTGTCTGCTTCTTACAGACACAATTTGAATTTGACAAAGTCACTCTCCATTTCTGTAGGTTTGGCACAACTATAGCTTCGACAACCATGTAATTGAGAATTATGGGATTAAACTTGCTGGTTTTCATGCTGATACAATGCATATGGCTAGACTGTGGGATTCATCGAGAAAAAAGGTGGGTGGAGTGGGTGGTTACTCTCTTGAAGGACTTACAGGTGATCCAAGAGTCATGTCTGGAGCTGAGTTAGAGCATGAAAAAGATTTGATTGGTAAAATATCAATGAAAACAATCTTTGCCCGGAAAAAGTTGAAAAAAGATGGATCAGAAGGAAAAACTTCAATGATGCCTCCTGTAGAAGAGCTACAAAGAGAAGAGCGTAGATTATGGCTTTGTTATTCTGCCTTAGATGCAATAAGCACATTGAAGCTTTATGAGAGCTTGGAAAAGAAATTGGTGGCGAAGTCATGTAAACCTGACAAGGAACCACTTCAAGAAAAATCCATGTTTGACTTCTATCAGAAATACTGGAAGCTATTTGGTGAGATTCTAGTTAAAATGGAAACTGAAGGGATGTTGGTTGATCGGGCATATCTTGCCGAGATTGAGAAGGTGGCCAAAGCAGAGCAAGAGGTAGCTGTTAACACATTTCGTAACTGGGCTTCTAAGCATTGTCCTGACGCTAAGTATATGAATGTGGGAAGTGATACACAACTGCGCCAGCTCCTATTTGGTGGAAACACAGACAGGTACGAATCCAGTTTTTCCAGTACAGTTACACTGGTATATCTGTACTGCCTATTTCTTAATGGGCAATTAGAGGTTCAACTGTAGAAGATGATGTTAATGTGCTGTTTCTACTTGAGAAATGATCAACATATAAGAAAATAAAAATCTTTGCTAGGTTAGTTGCAATATAATAATCCAACGTTGCAAATCAGATGCCATTCTTTATAATGATAAATATCAACATCATAATGTTTTTGTCAGCTTTGATTTGTTTTCGTTTATAAGGTTTTTGATGTTTTCAAAGTTCTCAGTCCCCCTTCTTTTTGTCCTGGAATTAAATCCATATTAGATGGGTTTAGCTACTTTACGGGAACATTAACAATAAAGGGTGGTTACAAGAGAGATATTATCCATTTTAATTTGTTTTAATTTTTAAATTTTTTAATTTCTCTTTTATTTGAGCCATTGGATTGAAATATAAAGGATATTAACCACCCTATAATGTTAATGTTCTTGTATAATAGCCAAACCCATATTAGATTATTATCTCAGGAGTGTTGTGGTTTTGGAATATTGTATCAAACGCTGCAATGGCAGTAAAGAGTTTTCTTTTAGGCTACTTAAGTTGTACAAAATTCTTTTATTCATGCTTCGGCCGAAGGATTTACAATTTTCATATGGACACTAACATTGGTGTTTGTGATTTTATCTTAATTTAATTCGTTCAGTATTGGTATAGTAATTATTATTTTTGCATGAGTGCTATGTAGGTGGATTGAATTTAAAAAATAAAAAGAATTTTATATAATTCAAATGTCAGAACAATGCCAAACAAGAAATATTACATTTTCATATTGTCGGCCTAGTTTAATAGGGCCAAGGAAAGCTCTAGATATCATAACTTGTTTATTCTTGTTACAGTAAGGATGACTATGTGAGAACCTTCAAAGTTCCCAACACTGAAGGAGTGATTGAAGAAGGCAAGAAGACACCCACAAAATACCGCAATATCAAGCTGCATTCTGTTGGCATTAATTTTCCTATTGAGTTTTTCACAGACAATGGATCACCCTCAGTTAGTGGAGTTGCTTTGAAGAGCTTAGGTGCAAAAATTTCGGCACAATATGATTTTGCGGATGAGGCTTCCAACTTGCTCTTAGAAGATGATGCTGACAATGCTGAAACGAAATATGTAGATGAAGCTGATTCTGAAATGCAATTTCATACACTGCAGGAGAGGAGGGAGGCTTTCCATGCCATTGCTTCTTTATGCAAAGTTTGCTCAATTGACTCCTTGATATCCAATTTCATCCTCCCTTTGCAGGTGATTTTCTTTTGCCATGTTTTACTGGTGATGCATGGTAATTGTTGTTTTATTGCAATATAAAACTTAGGTGGTGGGATTTGTCCCAAATAATCCGTTTTAATTTTAATCTCTTGCTGTTGCTTTAGTATTTTTGTCCACTCTTTGCCAGTCCAAAAATAATAGGAAAAGAAAAGATGTAAGCTTTGCAATGATTAGATTTTTTATTTTTTTTACATGATTCATGTCTACCTGGCGTAATTCTTCTATTATTGTGTTGAACTATTTTCAGCATGTCAAGAACATTTCATAAATATGATATAATGGTTTCTACTGGTCTACAAAGGAGTACTCATTAGTGCCTTTGTGCTGTACAGCATTATTTTTCTTCCTTCAGCTCAATGATATTGAGCTTGTTATGTACTTAGTGACGATATCTTTTCTTTTTACAACAGGGGAGTAATATAGCTGGCAAGGATGGGCGTGTTCATTGTTCACTAAATATCAACACAGAAACTGGGCGTTTGTCTGCTAGGAGGCCAAATTTACAGGTTAGCTTTTCTCTGTCATGTGTAAAAATAATATCTGAATAACTATGATCTCAATTAATTTTGGAAGATTTTTCCTAATTGCTTCATCATGATTCAACATCTCAACCCCCACTTTCCTTCTAAGATTGATAGGAAAGCTCTGCCAGCCTTAAGTGTATATACACTAAAGTTGAAGGCTTATGAGATAGGGTAATTCCAAATTTCAACTCCAGAAGAAACTTTTTTTTTTTTCTACATACTATGAGGGGATCAGACTGCAGTCTAGTTTGAGTCTCTTCAGTAGTCTCCTAATATGACATTAAAAGAATATAACTATAAGAAATACTGAAATAGTAATTTGCTTCTTTTTTTTTTCCTTTAACATAACACAAACTATCGATTAAAGTTTATTTCTGTAAATCAGAATCAGCCTGCTCTGGAGAAGGATCGCTATAAGATCCGACAGGCATTCATAGCTGCACCCGGAAATTCTCTTGTTGTTGCTGATTATGGGCAGGTATGTTGATTGAATTTTCTGCCTGTTTTATTGAATTTAATTTGTTATTTGAAATGTTTATCCATATTACAGCTGGAACTTAGGATTCTCGCACATCTTGCTGATTGTAAGAGCATGTTGGATGCCTTCAAAGCTGGTGGAGATTTCCATTCAAGAACAGCAATGAATATGTACCCTCATATTCGTGAAGCCGTTGAAAAGGAGCAAGTGCTTCTTGAGTGGCATCCTCAACCTGGTGAAACTAAACCCCCCGTTCCATTATTAAAGGTAAACATGAAAATCAAATTATGATGTGATAGAAAATAAATTTCCAAATGTTTCCTATCAAATTTTATATTTTCAAATGGTTAAACAAGAAATTGGTTAGATTTCTATTTGATCCTCCCAAAATAGTCTTTTAGGTCAATCCACTCACCAAAAAGACTATTGGGAGGATCAAATAGAAATCTTGGCATTGGAGTATTTTGTGCACAAGTTTTTCAAAAATATAAATTATGTTGAAGTACTGTGAGTTCGGACAAATAAGGGAGAATGCACACTTGCATTGGCAACAGCTTATGAGGCTGGAAAAAAGTATGAAAGATAATAAATACTTAATATTTTCTTTAGACCTTTATTTAAAATAATCATTGGCTAGTTAGATTAGGGGTGCAATTTTCAACCAAGAGGTCAAGGGTTCAAAACCTCACTGGGCCACCTAACTAGGATATTAGAAGCGTACAAGTTGTATGACTATCAAGGTTGTAGAATTTGACAGTAACGCCCCCAGTTTAGAACCTAAGGAACAAGGGAAAACTTGGGAGAGTAATGAATATTAATATAAATAAATCATGAGCGTGAAGAATTGAAGCCAAAGTTGAGTTCAGTCTTACAATAAAATAAGCATGAGCTTCAACATCAATGAAAGCTCTCATCCTCAGGATTTATAGATGTAGAAAGAGAGATGGTGGCAAGATATAGTCTATAGAAGAAACAGAGTTGTTTTGTCTGATTAATCTGTCTATTTTTTTAAAGGAAATAAGTCTGACTTAAATAGCTTTTCTGTAATTTGAGTTTGCATCTAATGATCTGAGAAGCGTCTTTGGCATTTGCTTATTATTTTATTGGTTCTTTTGTGTCGAAATATGTCCAAGAACCTGAAAGTTTGATTAAAATAGATTAATATACGAATCTAATCTTAACTATTTTCTTCCGATTAAAAAGTAATAATAAAATGACTGATTTCAATTGTTGTTTAAATGAATTACAAACCTTCATGCCAGGATGCCTTTGCTTCTGAAAGAAGAAAAGCTAAAATGCTTAACTTTTCCATTGCATATGGAAAAACTCCACATGGCCTTGCTCGGGATTGGAAGGTATGCTTGTTTATCATACCTAAATTTGTGTCTCCAATTAATTTAAATTCAACAAGTTGATCCGCAAAACATGTTATCTGCATCCTTCTTATCAGGTTTCTTTGGAGGAAGCACAGCACACGGTTGATCTCTGGTATAAAGAAAGACAAGATGTGCTCAAATGGCAAGAAGATCGTAAAAAAGAGGCTCGTGAACATTCAGAAGTTTACACACTACTAGGAAGGGCCCGTCGTTTCCCAGCATTCAAATCTGTTACACGGTATCAAAGGAGTCATATTGAAAGGGCTGCCATTAATACACCAGTGCAGGTTTCTCTTCTTTGACCTGCAACTCTCTCTCTCTCTCTCTCTCTCTCTCTCTCTCTCTCTCTGATATATTTAGGTGACTGCCACAGGGTAGTGCAGCTGATGTTGCCATGTGTGCCATGATAGAAATATCAAAGAATGCACGTTTGAAGGAACTTGGATGGAAGCTGCTTTTACAGGTTTAGTCCATGCCCTTGTTTCATCATGATTGTTTCCTTCTGTTTTTCCTTACAAGTATTATAGTTTTAGTTGCATAGAGTTTCTCCCTACTGTTTAACTTCTCACTGTTGCTGAATGGAGTTCTTGGTAGATATCATAGTAATTTCAATTCTGTCTCTGTAATCTTTAATGCATATGCATAAAACATTAATCTTTAACTGCTCTTACACTCGACTTAAATTTATCTTTGATATCAATTGCGATCTGCTTTCAACTAGTAGATAACTTGGATACTATCTTATACTATCTTCCAATTTTCTAGATTTGTTGTCTATATAAAATGCTTCAAGACACCGGTTTCAGTCATGACTTGCCTATGCCTTCGCTGCTATGTATTTTAAATTACTAACACTGCATCTTCTCTTAGTCTGACATGTTTCTGCAAAGTTCATTAATTTTGCACTTTCCATTTCCCGTCTGGTCTCAAGTTTGAATTATATTGCAAAAACTGATTACCGACTACACGTTAGGTTCATGATGAAGTGATCTTGGAAGGTCCAAGTGAATCAGCTGAAGTTGCAAAGGCCATAGTCGTAGAGTGCATGTCCAAACCCTTCAATGGCAAGAATATTCTTAGAGTTGATCTAAACGTTGATGCTAAGTGTGCTCAAAACTGGTATGCTGCCAAATAGACTGTTTGTACGCACATGTGGACATGGATCTTAGCAGAAGAGCGAACGACTGTGACAGAGTTCTCATGCCTTTGCAAGCAAATTCCGCGCTGCCACCGTATAGATTTTCTATCTAGTTCCCTAAATTTTGTTGCTTAGGGAATCAGTGCTAACATATTGAGTTAATGTAAAATATTTTGACCTGTAAATGACATAGAGGAGGACAATGGAGTATTTGTTGATGCTTCCACTGCATTTTGAAAGAATTGTAACCAAGATGAGAGAATGCAAGGGAGAACTTGTTCCATTTGTACAGTAGATTTTCAATTTTTTGAAGGTTGGTTCCTTGTGTAATATAGCTGATGACACTGAAATGTGTATTATTATGATGCATGAATGGATGAAATGAATTTGCAACTTGATTGATTGTTTCCAGTTTCTATTCAATCTGGTTTTCATTTAATGTTATTTGTTTCTGCCGAACTGTAACGTAATACGATATGTTCAACATCCCAACTTTACGGAGGTGTCGTTCTATTATTAATCAACATTAATTACAACAAATCCATGGTTTTTAGCTCCAAGAACTATACAAGACCATCTCGATTTTAAAATAAAATCAACACCAAACACATCAATCCGATAAGAATCAATTAATGTATTAATCATATTTGATTAAAATGTCATACTGTTTGTGTACTTGCCATTCCATGGACGTAAAGTACGTTACGAAGAAAGCAAACGTAGAACACAAAATCTCACTACCAATACACAATATATATAGCAAACTATTTGTCAAACCGTTGCACTTCAATTTTCCAGGCTGATGCCAACTGCAACAAGAGTTGATCAGGAGCGGCACCTTCCCAGTCCTCAGGTGGGTCGATTGAAGAAGAAGCTTCATGTAAATTCAACAAAAGCTCTTTCTTCAACTCCAGGGGAATGCCTAAGACCTCATGTCCATTTTCCAGCACTAGTTCTACCAACTGAAGAACGCAACAAGGAAATGAAGATGGAAAATAGCTCAATCAGTATTTGTTGCCATTTTTAAAGGCGGATATAGATACAAGGAACAAATGGGTATGCATTACCAGATACCACAAAATAGAATTTGGAAAGTTGAGAAATGCGTATGAGATGCAGAAATCACAAAATCAAGCTGCTTGAATTGAAACTGAATAATAGGAAAAGCTCATACCTGTTGAATCCAAGACAAACAAATGTCAAACAAGTTCTGCTCTAGTAGAAACTGCCCAATAGCATGCAAGACCTCATTTGCTGTCTCATTTGAGAGTTGATCAACTACAGGTCCTGATCTGTCCATTAGCTTCACAAGCAAGAGATCATCGCCAGTAGACACAACTTCGGCATAAGCTGTATCCATATCACCCACCTGAAGTGCATCCATTGCATTAGTCCACGAAGTCCAGATTGGGTCTCTCTCTCGCCCACCATTATCACCACCCAAGGCTTCCGCAGTCAATTCAGGGATGGCTACCCTGGCTGACCGAGACGTTCCACCATCCTCCCCAGCCACCCTAATGGCCTCCAAGGTAGCTTCATCTTTTGAAGCTTGCCAGACACTTCTGGCAGAAGGCCCTTCACCAAACCTAACAGGTCCAGCCCCCTTATCCCAGGCTCTCCTGTTGCCAACCTGATCAATTTCCTGTTCTGATTTAGGTGATCTACCATCAGCAGGACCAGCACCTGGACCTCTCCTAGAACCGACCTGTCCGTTTCTGGAGGCACCATATGCAGGAAAATCCCAATTATCAGACATCTCAGATCTCCAAGAAGATCCCCTTCCTCTAATACCTGTTTCACTACCATCAGATTGGGCAAATCTTTCCCCAAATGGAATCCGACCATTATACTTGGCACTGGAGTAGTCAGGAAAGCCATTATACTTGCCTAAAGATCTATTAGCAGATCCCTCAAAACCCACCGGAAAATTACCACCTCTCCTACCAGATGATATTGACAAATCTCGAGCCATGTCTTCAACAACTCTCTCAAGACCCCTAACCCTGTTCTCCAAAGTTACCATGCTATCATGAGACCCACCCATGAAATCCTGCAACATAAGATAAGTATCTTATGAGTTATATACTTATATAAATTATAAAAAAAAATATGTATAGGAGCCCAATCCCTGATGAAGAATTCAAGAATACCTGCAGCATGTTCATGAGATGAGATTGTTGTCTCTCCAGCTGCATCAATTGTCTCTGGATGGCCAACCAATTTCCTTTGTTATTAATGAAGGATCCTTCAGACTGGCTATCAGTTTTGGAAAAACCAGCACGATTGCCAGATGACTCTCTTTCCATGTCAGATACCCTCATTCTCAGATCTTTTCCATTTACACCAGCAGTTCCTCTGTCGATGATACGATGTTTACCATTAAGAGATCCATCTGTCTGGCTGTTTCCGATGCGATTTAGCCTTCCTCTCGAATCTGAATCATTTGGTTCTGATTCTTCCTCGTTGTTTGAGTTTGAAGAGTTGAGACATCTACGAGGAACAGCTACTTCAACTAGCAAATCACCCGAACCCCTGGTCTGAAGTTTCTGAAAAAATTCTGGGTTTGGCTCTTTGTCAGTTAAGGCAGGTGCTTTCTTCTTCAAAATCAAAACTGCTTTGTCCGGAATGCTTCCACCTTTGCCTTTAGAAAGAGAATCTGAAGTAGATGAAGAACCATTAGATGAATCCTTTGTTGATGGCTCTGATCTTCGGTCAGTAGGATTTGAATTCTTCAGGTCCTCAGCCGCTTCAGGGGTGTCACTATCTGTGACATTAATTACAACGAAAATGGCTCAGTGAGAGAAACAAAGATTACATGTATGAAAAATCATTTCGGAAGGAAAATATTACTGACATGCTTACCATGAGAACCTTTCTGGTCATCTGATCCTGCATCGCCTTTTCCTGCAATCTTCTTCCATAACTGCAATGCCTCTGTCAAGCTATCTCTGACTGGTTTTATCTGCAAAGTCCATAATACTAATTAACTCAACACACTGAATAGTCTCAAAGACCACTGCTACTTGACATAAAACTGTCTTCCAAGTTCTTCTAAATAAACTCTCGCAAATTTAGTATAACTTTTTGAGAACTGCCAAACAATGAGCTCAGTAACAGCTACCAGACAAAGTGTGTTTTTCCCTTGTAGATTTATTGTGTTAAGTCAGACCATTCATAATACAGTTCCTTAAAGTGTACGGTTGCCAGAACACAATTCTCATCGGGACATTCTCTTCAGGGGCCTATGCATTATCAACAGAAACTATTTATAGTTCAAAACAAATGAACCCAAATATTGCAGCTTTACACATTCGATGACAGAATTTCAAAGGTTGAAGCCCATGAAGGAGAGCAACAAGGGAGGGGAAACTTTTAAAATGAAATAAGGACAAGCCACAGATTCCTAGTTTCCTACCCAAACCATTTTTTTCTGTACACCTGTGGAGGATTTAAATGTCGAAGGAAATGGCACCAAAACAGAATATGACTCAAATTAGCCATTTTTTTGTTTCCTGAAACTAAAATCACCAGAGAATAACTTGTTTCTCCAAGTTACAGCATGAACACCACAGAGAATTGCTCTCTGTAAACCAAAAGAATCTGCAAAGAATTGGCTTTACAATATATTATCTTAAATTCAAATAACCTTGCCCCTTCTATGACTGCTAAATCCAATATAATGAAACAATTTGTAGTCCCTTAGCTGGGATCCATAAAATATTTTGTAATGAAAAATGGATTATATCTACATTAACTATGCTGTAAGGATTTTGCAGTTGAATTATGTTATTCCTAGCTTCACAGGTTTTCCCAATTTTAGTGTTCCATGACTGCGTCAAACTATATAACATATATATTTATATTTCTCAAAGAGTATAGCTGCTCCAAATAATGTCTACTGACAAGCACATGTCTGTGATATCTAACATGAGAAATTTAGGCGTTGAGCATGGCAACTATTAGAATATATGGAAATTTGATAACTCTAGACCTAGACTCTTACGACACTTTAAATCTTAAAAAAGCAAAACTAAGATATCCAGGCAGAAGAGAAGCAACTCTGGAAAGCTACCTTATCAAATCGGCAAGCCTCAAGCACTGTCAGTGTCGAAGCAGCTCCATCTGCAACCAAGTTTCTTGAATGCAATGCTAAGGCAGTTAAAACATCAGCTGCTGCCTTACGTGTTGCCCAATCTGTACTCCCAAGACACTCAAGAATAGTTTGCATCAAAGATTCCAAACTCTGAGGTGCAATTGCTCCCACCTGCAACAAGTGATGTGCTATTACAGCTCCTTAGTCCATACCTTGCCCTTTATGAAAATTTTAAGCCATACGAAGTTCAACTCTCAAAAATTCATTATCTCAGTGGATATCGAAAATCTAAACCACAATATTGTTAAGCAGGCTAAATAGCATATGATAAGTGTTTGTACACTGCGATCAGAATGAAAACCTTAAAGACAAATTTGACACAAATGGATTGGATAAATGGAAGAAATAAGAAAAGGGAAGCTAACAAAAACAAATTTACTCACATCTTGTCTTTGGTTAGTAAAAGGGGGATAAAGAAAAAGGTACATTTTTTAAATTGTTTTGCTTTACTTTTCCACTTTAAAAATGAAAACAAAAATTCTTTAGCCGATCCAAATATATCAATTTGGCTCAATGTATGCCGCATCTTCTCAGTTTTAAGTTATTGGAATTCACAGATTCATTAGTATTCCTATCTCCCCAAACATCAAGCTCTTTTAGCAACCAGATAGAGCACAGTCTACATAGTTTGTTCATGATCCATAAACACCTAAACTAAGCATGTGTTGCAAATATCTTTAAATCCTCCAAACTATTTCAAAACCAGTCAAAATAAAATATTGAGAATCTGCTTACAATCTGTCAAATGACTCAAATCCAACTTTATTCAAACAAATAATACATGTTTGAATTTTTCCCAATCAGATGCAAAAGAAAAGGAAGCTTCACCAGTACTAATAATCGAAGGTAGAATTCAAGGCACATTGCAGAACAATGTACCAACAAATTCTCAAAACTACAACTGCATGGTTATAAAATCGTTTCCATAGTTATCAACTCAATAACAAAAAGATCTTCAAAATATATAATTTGAAATTGAAGGTCCCAAATTATCCTTTCAGTTCCAAGTTCCAACATCACATATCGAATCAAACCAAGCTCAAACTTTCAACTATATCCTCACAATTCATATCAACCACCATTTTTTCCTCTAAAATTTCTTAAAAGTTCAAAAAACACAAATCTAAACTTGACCATTCTAATTTCTTTTCACATGACTTCTCATCAATCAAACCAACCTTGCATATCAACTATGGTTATCAAAACAATAACTTACAATAACAAACGAAATTCGATAACAAAAGAAACCAAATTTACACCACGAACCTGCGACAAGCTGCCCACGACAGGCAAAAGCGAAGCCTTTGCTATGAAATTCTGATTGTTCAACAGCTTACAAATCCTAGGACACAGCTTCTGGAATGCCGGTACAGGCGGGTCAGAGGCGCATTCCACCATCCTTGCCATACACATAGCCGCACCAGATTGCACCCCTTTGTTCTGCTCCATCATTGCTTCAAAAAGAGGCCTCACAAACAACCCAACAACACTCCCATTGTTCTCCTCCTTCCCATTCAAATACAACTTCGACAACAACCCAATAACATCACGACACGCCTCCTTGACCCCAGAATCGCTGTCCTTGAGTCTCTTCACCACGTGCGCAATGACTTTAGTCACGTGTGTCGAAGTCAGCTCGCTGTGACACTGACAGACCAGACCCAGAAGCCTCACGGACTCCTTCTTCACGGCAGGTTTCGGGTCGTTCGACGACTCGTAGAGACAGTTCAAGAGCATTGGAAGCGTGTCCTGAGAGAGGCTCTGGATTGTCTTCTCGAGATCTTCAATGGCGATTTGGTGGGTATCTCGATCGGCTAGCTTCGAAAGAGATGTCAAAATCCTCTGCTTGAGCTCAACCATTGCCAAATGTGAAGACAAAGACGAAGATCTCGATGTCGATGTACTCGACGGCGTTGTTTGCTGGTTCTGGGTAGTGGGTTTTGTGGGTTTCGAAGATTTGGTCGACGGTGTACTCATTTTGGCTCGTTTTCAATAGGAAAAAAAAAAAAAAAAAAAACACAAAATGAGAGACGCAAATGGGGGTTCTAATGCATTGCAAAAAATTTCTCGTTTACATTGTTTGTGTTGTTGCAGATAACAGATAGAGAGAGGAAGAAGAAGAAGATAGAGTGAGAGTCAAGGCTTCTTCTTTGGTGGGTGTCAAGTGAAAATTGAAAAAGAAGGAAAATTTGAGATCTGTGACACTGTTATTCAAATGAGAGCGAGTGATGTGAGGGAATACAAAACAAAAATGGAGGCTGTTTTCTTTTTCTTTTCTTTTTTTAAAGATTTGCTAACAAGTCCTTGCTTTTTTATTTTCTTTTAAAAATCAACACTTAAATTTTAAATTTAGATAAAAATTCCATTTTTAATACATAAAAATAGACAATTTTTATAAATTAAATTTTGAAACTATAAGATTTTTCGGTATACAAATTCAAAATGTGTTTTTATTTCAAAAAAAAAAATATTGTTTTCTCTTTGAATTCATTTTTGCTCACTCCACTTCAAACGAGGTGAACATTACCCCTCTCCACTTGTTGATTTATGTCTATTTGTTAATTATTAATTTATATGTTTACTCTTATAATAGTTAATATTATCAACCTTTAATTAATAAATGGACACATGTCAACGTGTGGGGGTGAGTGAAAATGAACTCTTTCTCTTAAAAAAAAAAAAAATGTTGAAAAATCCTTGATTTTTATTTTTCTCTTTCTCTTAAAAATCAACACTTACAAATTTTGAATTTAGATAAAATTTCTATTTTTAGACTTTAGTACATAAATAGACAATTTTTTTAATTAAATTTCAGGACGTCTTTGGAATATAAATTCAAAATTATATGGTTTTTTTTTTAAATAATCAAATATTTACATTCTTTTATTTATTTATTTATTTTGTTTCACTTTCATTTTAATTTGGTTTAAAGAAAAAAAAAAAAAGGAGAGATAATTACAAAAATTCTCCTGACATTTGATTTTTTTTTTTTTTTTTTTTGAGAGAAGAATATATGTACCAAAAACTTTTTGTAGATTCAAAATTTAGTTAAAAAATTACACAAATAATTGTGTATAGAAAATTTAGGGGAGATTTTCTTCTTAATTTAAAACTATATTTTGGTTTTTGAAAAAATTAAAAATCGTGGGAGGTTTTTGAGATTCTCCACTTATTTAATTAGAGATCGGATAAGAAAATTTGAACGTTTAATTTGTTTGGAGGTAAATAGGTGAACAACTAAGTGATCGTGACCGTTGTTTGGTAAGACTTTATTTGTATGGTCAAGATCTAATGGGTGGTGGATGTTTAATTATAGAGAAGTGGGGCCCATTTGTAAATGATATCACATGGATCATGGATGGATTAGAATTAGACAAGAAGAAGAATTTGGAATATGAAGAGAAAGCGTTAGGTGTTTGTTAGCAAAGAAATTTGTGTATGAGAAAGTTGTTGATTGGTCTAATTATTTTTTTTTATTTTTTATTTTTAATTTTGTGAATGATTTAGTCCACCTTTTTCATATCTTGTAGATTTAGTTTTGTGGTGACCACGATGTGAGTTCTCGATCATAATTATTATTATTATTTTATCTTATTGAAATTGAGATGTTTTTTGTATTATTAAGTATGTTTATAGATATATAAAGTATGTTTATAAATAAATAAAAAAATATATACAATTTTTCTACATTGTCAAATCATCTTAATATAAAATAAGTCAGAACGAATAATGTAGATTATTAAATTTATATACTTTGACTCAAAGTGTATACATTTGTCAAAACTTCTCCATAATTTGTGGTCCACATTCTTCATCCTGATATATTTTATATCAGGACGAACTGACAATAGAAAGAGTGTATATATATATAAATATAGAAATTTTCAAGTCAGTACGTATTGATATAACTTACATCAGTGTGTTGAATATGAACCATTAGATTTACATGGTTTGACTTAATGTGTATGTACTTATCAGTGTTTCTCCATAATCAGTGGTACACATGCAACGTACTGATATAAGTTATATCAGTGCACATTAACCATAATGGGACTATATATCAATAAATTGTTTTTAGGAAGAAAAAAAAAAAACTCATAAAAATTTCTCTAAAAATTATTTTGTGAGATGCCAAGATATTGGATTATATGCCCCTAAACAATATTGAATACTCAAAGCCCAATCTTAATGCTACTGATTTTAAAGCCCATAAAGGCCCAATGGGTCACCTTTTGACCTAAATTTAGGAGTCCATATTTGCTCACCCCCTACAAGGGGGTAAGCATTACCTCCTCCCAAAAAGATGACATATGTCTAGAGAGAGATAAATTTATCCAAAAGATAACTGTGTTTGGACAAATTTACCCTCTCTATGGACACATGTCATCCATTTGGGGGGGGAAGGTAATGGTTACCTCCTTTGAAGGGGGGTGAACAAAAGTGTTACCCAAATTTAGTATCTATCAAATAGAATCCTTGGATCCATACATCTCCCCCTGTGATCATACCACACGACACAATTGCAATTGGAGAAGCATATGCGTCCTAAATTTCTCTCGAAATCCACACAAATCTCAAGATCATGCATGTTCATGTTCAATTCAAAATTTTAAATAAATTATGTCTAATTATTTCAAACAAAATATATATAATATAAGTTGAATATTTCTTTTTTTAATTTAACTGGATTGAAAGCAATATTTATTTAATTTTCTTTTTCCGTAACGACCTCTCCTATTACTAATTTCTGTACGATAGAGATTATACTTGTATAATTTTGTGAAATGTATGGATACATACTTCAAAAAAAAAAAAAATAATAATAGGAATCTCCCGAAATTATCTATTGGTGAATTTCAATTATCTTACAAAGTTGATTAGTTTGAAAAATACATAAAAATATTCTCAACCAAATTTGTTTTTATATTTATTTTAGGCTAATTGGCACGGATACTCCCTGAACTCTTCCAAAATATGCACTATGCCCCCTATACTTTTTTTTCACCACTAAACCCCCTGAACTCTCATAAATTAACAAATACTGATTGTAGATGCCCTCTTTCAGGGGGCAAAAAGTGAAAAAAAAAAAAACCTAAGTGTTTATCAAAAAAAAAGAGTTCATGGGGTTTAGTGGCGAAAAAAAAAAGTATAGAGGATATAGTGCATATTTTGGAAGAGTTTAGAGGGTATTAGTGGCAATTAGCCTTTATTTTATTTTTATTTTTTTAGAATTTTAGATGAGATATTTAATATTTTTTAGTGTGGTTTTTTACAATCTTTAAATTTTTTCAAGATAAGCTGTTAATATTACTTTTTATTTATTACTAAAAAAAAATATAAGCATTGCTTTCATATGGCCCCAGAGGCGTAGTTTAATTGGTAGATACACGAATTTAGGGATTAGACAGATGACTCACAAATCAACGGCTCAAATCCTACCGATGACAAAAACATGAGCCAATGGTTAGTGACTTATTGACAAAGAAAAAATGACAAACTAATAATGTCATTTGATGACGATGACTGTAATCTATTTATTGTGTTTCTGACTAAATATGCAACATATTAGTAGTAAATGCTGAGGTTCAACCGAAAATATTATATGAAATTAAATAAAAAAAAATGGCTTTATCTTTCAATTTTATGTTAAATATATGAATGGATTAAGATATCGGGGAAAACTAAATATATGTAAAATGCCAAATTGATAGAAAGCTGACAGTATGTGAAATGTAAGCCATAATCAAAGAGAAATTGTAAAGAACTAGAGGTGAAGCAAAGTTCAGGAGAAATCGGAACACATGGGATCCAGTTGCAGGTGGAGGAATTGTATCCGCAACTTGAACTGAAAGAAAGCCGTACGGATGGAAGGTTTCTTCAGATATTTTTAAATGACAATTATGACAAAATGCTCACAAGAGGATCAAAGAATAGAATATTAAAACATTTGAATTGACTACAAACATTTCATATTTGCTCATTTTATTACAAAATCAATTGTCAATGCCAGCATTCCAAACAAACTCAAAAAAAATTAGAATACAAAAAAAACTATCGTCTTACAATGAATAAACCAAATTTTTTCATGGATGATAATAAGAAAGTTACATGTAATATAAAAACAGAAGAAAGTTTATTATCATAAATTTCTTCACTATAATCATGTTCCATCCTTATGCTATTCTGTCAACACAATGAACAATCAGATCCAGTAATTTGTATCACTATTGTACAAGATTTATCATAAAGAAACATAACGACGCATGCATAACACAAAAACAATAGCTTGGCAATTAACGAGTTAATCGACTCCCTTTACGTTTCATGTCTAAACCATCTTTCTGCTAAACAGGGTGAATTGAACTCATAATTTCATTAAATGTTTTTTATGAATGTCAACTAAGTATCGTAAGTAAATTGTTCCCGGCTGTTCGATCATTTGATAACCAGAGTCATGCATTGATAAATGATCACTATGAGTCAGACTCAATACAATTTGATTAATCCTTTTTTCTATCGTTAAGGTGGAGAACTGAACTAAGGATAAGTGAGAAATGGTGATCTTTCCAAATCTTTTCTGTATAATTTGACACACCGTTGCTTGTGCAAACGTCTTATCCCAACATGTATACTTTAAGCCTTTAAGTTTTCTGGTCTTCAACAAAACTCTTCACTTTTGCAACCTTATAAAATAAAAAGTAAAGAAAATAAATTATCTCAAAAAGAGAATGTGAGATATAATTTTGAAAACTCCAGTCATGAAAGCTCACTTCATGATTATCTATATTTTCATCATCTGGACATCCAATCACAGCCTCCCTCCAGATTATATTTAGGGATCTGCATGCACAAAGACAAAGAGACATATGCTTGACAAATTAATTAAACTTTCAAGAAAAAACAAATAGCTTCAACAAACTTACTTACCAAGGTTTGAAATAGATTTGCTATTGTATCTATGTTCCTCCTCTCCATTTCCACGATACTGTAGTGTTGAAAAAAAAAAATCATATAAAACTTGTAGTCATTTCTTTAACAAAATATATGGCAATATATAAGAAATTTTGGGTCTAAAATTGAAATGGTAACGTCTTTCTCAAGTACATATTCAAACCTAGCAACTGAGGTCTAATGCCTTTCTTCCCTGCTGATTCGATGGCCTTCTTATACATTTCATAAAACATGCTACAGGGCCAGAGGGCCTCACGTACCTCATCTACAAAAAACAGAGCTAATGGTGAATGGTAACAATATTTCTGTTTTCTATAAGTGATTATTAATAATTTGTGAAAGAGGTTGGCCGGTGGTTTACCCCTCATACTACACCATGAGGTTAGATGTTCGAATCTACCCCCTCCCAAATAAAAATTAATAGTTAAGTCAAGTTACTTGATGGGCAATATGAGGTTAATTGGCCTAGTGGTTTACCCATCACACCCACACTCTACACCATGAGGTTGTGAGTTCGAATATGTTCCCCTTTCACAAATCCAGAATTATTGTAATATTTTTTAAATTTTTTTTTACTTGATCTGAGTTTCTTGTTATCTCAAACATGCTAATAATTTGAGTAAAATATGAAAACAAACTTTTAAATTTTTTTATTATTTTTATTATTTTTATTTTCTTAAATCTGACACTATTGTGGGTCATAGGTGGGCAACTCCCACTCCAGGGGATGGGTTTCTTCACATTTTACGTTTGAATGCAAATGTGGTAATATATGTACAATTTAATGTGGTAATATATGTACATCAATGCCAATGTTTAACTACCAAGGCAAGTGATTATAAATTTGGATCCTCTACTAATCTGATCTTTTTCCTGACCTCACCTAATCTCATGACACATAAGTATTGTAATGAATGGTGATTAAGATGTGATTGATTTTCACAACCACTTTATGAATAACCAATCACATGCTTTAAGAGCATCTCCAACTGAGCTGCAAATCTTCAACATGCAACGACATTCTTCTCCAACCGAACTGCACTCTCTACACCAGAGTAGAGCTGAAGAAGTTTGGTCGCTAGTCCTGGCGATGGATCAAGTTCAGCGTGATTTGGTTGCTTTTTTTATTTTTCAATCCCTTCATTTTCATGTAATCAAAGTTTTGTTTGCTGATATGCTGATTTCTCACTTGTATGCCTTTTTAAAAGTTTTGTTTAATCACATTTTTACCCCTATTAAATCGAATGTATTCCAATTGTATCTTTTTAATTATCTAATGCTTTTGGTTAAATTATATTTGTTTTAATTTAATTATTATTTATATTAATATTTATAATAAACTAAAATTAAGTATATAATACAAAAATTACCAAATGATAATTATAAACACTAAATTGGATTTTTTTTTAAAGCATTAAATAATTTTAGTTAATTTCATTTAATTTATTAATGACTTAAATTTATTAATTTCTTAATTTCTTAACTTATCGTAATATTATGTTAATTTCTTAACTTATCGTAATATTATCATAATTAAGGGGAGAAATGTTAATTGTTGTGAAATAATAAAATAGCGAATATTTGGGAAAATTCTTTTTAGAGTAGGATTTGGAGTTGCTGGTTGGAGACGGAAGTGTGAAAACTGCTGCATTTTGGAGCAAAGTTCCTGCATTTTAGAGTAGCTAGTTGGAGATGGTCTAAAAAGGTCAGGAAAAAGAACTTGGAAACAGATTTATAGTTGGGTTAATTGCACAAACATACCCTCTATTTATCTAATAAATCAAATTTTTAAACAAATGTTCTATACAATTACAAACATCTCAATTGGAATGTGCTTGGGGTATGGAAAGTCAATAGTGCCCTTGGGTAAAAGGGAGAGGTTATTTTGGTGGGTAAATTTCACAAACAACCCTGAATTTAGGTGTAATTGTATAAATATTAATTTTTTTCTAATAATTATATAAATATACCCTACCGTCATTTGACTTTTGTTAACTTTAACCTTTAACCGCATTTGTATCCCAAAATGACTAAACTACCCTTGAAAACTTATTTATCTTTTCTTTTATTATTTAAAAATATTAAAAAATATTTACTTAAAAAATTGAAAAAATTAGTACAATTTTATTTTTGTTGCTTTTTTTTTTCTTTTTGTCATTTTTTTTATTTTACATTTTCCATGTCCCCAAACAGCAAATTTCCGGATTTAAAAAACCACCTTTATCACCAAAACATTCAATTCCATACTCATTAACCCACAAACAATTTCATTTCATCAACACAATCAAAACCCACCAACAATTACATTTAATTAACATAATTAAAACCCACAAAACTCACAAAACACAATCAAAACATACTAAACACAGCCATTTTTCTAGTTTTTTGGGTTTTGATTGTGTTAAAAATATGATAGAAAGATAGTAACAAAAAAAATTGTACCGATTTTTTTAAATTTTTTAAGTAAATATTTTTTAATATATTTAAATAATAAAAGAAAAGATAAATAAGTTTTCAAAGGTAGTTTAGTCATTTCGGGATATAAATGTGGTTAAAGGTTAAAATTAACAAAAGTCAACTGAGGATAGGGTATATTTATGTAATTATTAGAAGAAAAAAAATGAATATTTATACAATTACACCTAAATTCAGGGTTGTTTGTGCAATTTACCTACCAAAATAACCTCTCCCTTTTACCTAAGGGCATTATTGACTTTCCATACCCCAATCACATTCCAATTGGGATGTTTGTGTTTGAATAAGGTATTTGTTTGAAAATTTACTTTATTAGATAAATAGAGGGTATATTTATGCAATTAACCCTTTATAGTTCAGAAAAAGAAATAATTTTTATGAATATGCAGACAAACCTAGAGAAAGGAAAAAAAAAAAAAAAAATTCGTTAAAAGATTAAAATTGTATTGCTTTGACAATTTCTTAATTAAAACAAGGGATACTATTAAAAACCCCCCTCTAGTTTGCATTTTTGGTCAAAAACCACCCTCTAGTTTCGTTATTGGCCAAAAACCACCCTCTAGTTTGATTTATTAGTCAAAAACCACCTTCTGTTAACTTCTGTTAATATTTCTTACAAATATACCATTTTACCCTTGTATTCAAATTTAAACAAATGAAGAAAAAAAACGTTTTAAAAAATTTAATTAAAAAAAAAAATTCTCCACCAGAATACAAAAACAATACCAAAAAAAAAAAAAAATACAAGATCTGATTTCTAGTTATCTTCACTTCAGAATTTGATTTGATCATTCTCTTCATAGTCTTTGATGATTTGCTCCACAAATGCACAAACTCATCATACTTGCAAATGTTTTTTCCAAGCTTTTTTCCATTTCCAAAGAGATCCACATTCTTCAGAAAATCTAACACTACATTGACACCAAACTTGGCCGGCACACCACCGCACCCACACCACCAACATCGGCACTCGTCGCACCAACGCCGTCACCCACCGCCACACCACCGTCGTCACCTACTGCCACATCAACACTAACACCCTTCGCACCCGCACCGCCTCATCGACTGCCACACCAACATCATCGACTACCTCCGTCGCACCTGCACCGCTTCCGGCCCCGCCACCCCTTCTCCTTCGGCTCCACCACCGGACACAGACTCAATCCCAACCCCAGCTGCAGATCCAACCCCACCAAACGGCCAATCTCAGCCAGTAGCCTCCAATCAAAAATCCATCCAAACACACAAAAATCACCACCTCCAACACACAAAAATCACCACTTCCACCACACAAAAATCATCCAAACACCACCAGCCACCATCAAAATCCAGAACCACACATCCAAATCATACAAACATCCAAGAAACAAAACAAGAGCTAATTTTGAGAAAGGGAAGGAGAGAGCAGCGGGAAAGAGGAAAAGAGAAGAAGAGAATCGGGGATAGAGAGAGAAGAAGAGAACGGCGGAAGAGGAAGAGAAAGAAGAGAATAAGGGAGAGAGAGATCGGTGTTAGAGAGAGAGAGATATATTTTTATTAAATGAATTTTTAATTAAAAAATTATCAAATGAATTTTTTATTTCATTTAATAATATTTTAAATTTACTTACTCCCCATTTACTATTATACCCTCAATGTTTAACAGAAAAAATTAAACATTTTAACGGAAAACTAACAGCAGGGTGTATTTTGGCTAATAAATGAAACTAGAGGGTGGTTTTTGACCAATAATGAAACTAGAGGGTGGTTTTTGGCTAATAATAAAACTAGAGGGTTGTTTTTGGCCAAAAATACAAACTAGAGGGGGGTTTTTAATAGTATCCCTTAAAACAATGAAAAAGACCCAGAATGAAGATGGAAATTGTATGGCTCTCTCACCTGGGGTAAAAGTGCTTCCTGAGACTGACCTGCCAAAGATTTCAAGATTTGCGGATCAATGTAATAACGGTGGACATCATGGAACGAAGAGGGAGGGGGACAGGCGGCGGTGAAGATGGAATTATTATTATTATTATTATTTAATAGACTGGGTTCAATCAGGGCCGGCCTTGACATCTCAGGGGCTCAGGGCTAAAATATCTATTTTATTTTTATTGAGTCTAGTTTCAATTATGTGTGAGAGAGTTAGATACTTTTGTTTTAATTTTTTTTTTTTAATTTTTAAATCAGTAATTTATATATACTATTGGATTAAAATCTAAAATCTAAAAGCTAAAAATTTACTAAACAACCATAAAATCATGTATAGTAACTGAACCCTAATAGAATATAGGGTTTATTGCAATAACATACCTTGAGTTTTTAAATAAATTCAACTAATTGAATTAATTGATGCAGCCCTCTTTGCTGTTAATCAAATTCCGTTAGAGATAACAGCTAATTGTTTAAGGGTGAAATTGTCATTGATACCTCAGGTTTTTTTTGGCAGAAATAAAATAATAAAATGATAATTCATTTTTGAATTAAAAACTAAACAGAAAAAAAATATATATATATATATTTTGAAAGTAAAAGGCAATTAAGACCTTTTTTAAAGACTTCTATCGGTTATCATTTTTTTTTAAAGATTTTTTTTGGATACTTTTTTTTTTTTTTTTAGATTTGTTATGAGAAACTATTACTTTTTTGTTTAATAATTCAAAATTGAGTATTTTGAAAGTAAAAGGCGATTAAAACCTTTTAAAAATAAAATGTAAGGGCATTTTTGACTCGCTCTCAAACTTTAGTCAGCTGTTAAATGTGATGGAAATCAGCTGTTCACAAGGGAGTTTACAGCAATTAAGTCAATCAGTTGATTATTATGCCTTTATCAAAAAAGCAGGGTAAGTCATTGCAATTAACCCTAGAATACATTTTATGGATTCAACTAATAAATTAAAATTGTACAAGTACATGTATAGTTGTAGAGGTAAGTACGTGAGGAGGTTATTAAAAAAAAAATACGTGAGGAAGAAATTATTTTCTTTTAATTTTTTTTTTAAATGTTTAAAATTTTGATTTTGTCGGGGTTTAGCTACAATATTGTACTTATATTGTTAATGGTGGGTGGTTTTCATAAGGAAATAATTTTAGTTTTTATTTATTTATTTATCAAACCTTTGAATTTTGTGGACCTATTGATTAAAATTAAATACCTAGTTTTCACTTCATTAACAATGCAACAATTGTATTGTAGGTAGACTCATTTTGTTTAACCCTATGATTGAAATTCAATGGCTACGTACCAATCAACCCAATAACTATATTGAATCTGTAAAGTAGCTAAACATATATATATATATACATATATTTTTAAAAATCTTTTAGTGATTTTTATTTTTTGGTCTCTTTTTATAAATATTTGGGATAATTACCCTGGTGACCATCAAATTGATGGCATACTATCAAAATGACCACTGGATTGGAAAATTGTTCCAAAATAATCATTTTTGACGAACTTTGTGACTCCAATGGTTATTCTATTAAACACCGTTAACTTCTTGTTCTTTTGGTTTCAAAATGTTCATTCCCATATTTAAACTATAATCCCAAGTTTTTCATCCTAATTAATAATCAAATAAACGATTTTCACCTCATATTCTTTTTTTTTTTTAATTAATTTTATATTAAATTAATCACCACGACCAAGTTGAAACTTGGAGTTTGTTAACAAAAAAAGATTAGATTAGTAGAGGATCCAAATCCTTTCCGAATTTTATTGGATTGAATACATCTGAATTTTATTGGATTTCATTGGAATCCTTCCAAATCTGGATTGAATACAACTAGACTTGATTGGATTCTTTACAAATCTGAATTGAATACACCCAGATTTTTAAAATCATATAGATTCCAATCAAATATTGATTGAATACACTCTCTAATACAATTTAAATGAATGGATTATAGTGATGTTACATTATCTGTATACCAGATTTATGTACCAAATATAAACAAAGTAGCATTATTGTATTTTACATATAAAGCAAAATACAGATAAAAAACAATTCATATGCCATCTCATTTGTACAACAATATGTTTCCTAAAATAGAGTTTTTGTGGATTAATTGGATTCATAGTTAACCAACTCTCTTACTAAAAGATTTCAACAGAGAAAAAACACACACAGAGAGAGATCAAATTAGAAAGAGCTCCACTTAATTACAGTGGTATGAGGAAGTTTGTGATAACAATGTTGGTGGTATTTATGCTAATAGCAGTTGTGGCAGCTAATCATATGGATCAAGATTGTTTCGCTCGTTGCACCAATCGACGTGGTTTTGGTAAATAACAATATTGGTGGTATTCATGGGCGTTGTTTTGGGAACCCAAAACAACGCCCATTGGTGCAACGAGCGAAACAATCCTGATCTACGTGACTAGCTGCAACAACTGCTGTTATCATGAATACCACCAACATTGTTATCACAAACTTCCTCATACCACTGTTCTTCACCATTTTAATTAACTAAAAAAAAGAAGGGTAATTACCAATTAGGTCTTGGACTTTTTTTAAAAAAAATTTCAAGTTGTTTGTAACTTTTACAAAAGTGACCAAATTGGTTTTCACATTTTTCCCAAGTGCCAAATTAGTCCCTCTCTTTTTAGAAGTGACCAAATTGGTCCATTTAACAGTTTAACGGTGTTAAATATAACAATTGACTCTAACAATTTTAGTTAAAGTACTTAAATACCCTTTAGTTGTCATATTATAGGAAAGTTGTTTTGTCTTTTATGTATTAAATTCACCATTATAATTACAACAAAATCAAAAAATATTATCAATAAAACACCATTTGTACATTTTTTAATTAAAATTTTCTAAAAAAATCTAAAAATATTTTAATAAGACAATATCAATTATACCATTATTTTATAAATAAAGTTACCATTCATTTCCAGTTTAATCTTTTACCATTTTTATATAATTGTTTTTTTTTTTTTTTTTAATATTATACAAGTGTTGTTGTCCAAATTATTCAGAAATCAAAACCCACAAATAAAATAAATAAAAATATACATGTGTTAAAAAAAAATGTGGATGTGTCATTATTATATTGTTTAGGAGCAAAATACAATTTTATACCCTACACAGTTAAAGTTGACTGATGAAACTTGGTTAAATGGACTAATTTGGTACTTGGGAAAAATGTAAGGACCAATTTAATCACTTTTGTAAAAGTTGTAAGCAACTTGAAATTTAAAAAAAAGTCCATGACCTAATTAGTAATTGCCCAAAAAAAAAAAAATATTCTTTTTCACTTACAAGCTTCAGACCTCCATGGTCCGCCCACATACCTCCAAATCTCCAGGAATTGCGTAAATCTCAATTTAACGTAGGCCGTAGACCTCTATCAAATGAATTCTTTGACCTCCATATATAATTTTTTTCTAAAAAAAATTACAATAGTGGTTGGAAAGCAACGACAACACTCCTCTATTAATGGAGGTGACAAACCTCCAACAATGGAGATACCGGATACGTGACCAAAGGCGGAGGGAGGGGGCCATGCCCCATAGGAGCCATGACCCCTTAAAAAAAAAAGTTTTAATAATTTTTGTAAATAACTTTATGAAATGATAAAACTGTCTTTATATTTTAAATTTGTTTCATTTCAGCCTCCCAATATATATATATATTTTTTGTTTTTTGTATTTATGGTTTCACCAAGGCACCAACCTAAAAAAGAAAAAAGTAATTAGCATAATTTTAATTAAGCATGCTAAGGTTTTTTTTAGAGTGTACACCCTGAAAAAAAATTGTTAGGGTGCATACTTTTTATTTATTTTTTTCTTAGTTTTATTTACCGTCAACTCTTTTTAGTGGGTATAATATTATCAACAAAAACAATTGGAGTTTTATTGAATATCAACCTCTCCTTTTTGCCCTAAAAAAAAAAAAAAAAAAAAAAAAACCTTTTTTTTTTCTTTCATTTGTTATATTTTTCATCCTATTGTTTTATGCTTGATTTTTCGCTCCATATATATACATACATACATATATATATATATATATGGATCAGACAAATTTATAACTCAATTTTTTGATTTTAATAACTCAATCATTGGATTAAAGAGGACATGAACAAATGGATGGTTGAGATATTGAAATAAAAAAATTGAATCATAAATTTAAGTTAATATAGCCTGACTATATATATATATAGTTTTTCTATTGTCAGTTTGTTTTGATATATTTTATATCAGAACGAAGAATGTGAATCATTATATTTACATACTTTGACTCAAAATTGTATGCACTTGTCAAAACTTCTCCATAATCTATGGTCCACATTTTTCATCTTGATTTATTTTATATCAGAACGAACTGACAGTAGAAAGACTGTATATATATTATACTTTTTTAATCAGGACCGTCCCAACTTCATAATTTCAAGATGTCCAACAACAACCACACATTCACAGTAGGCCTACAGCCTCACATTAATAAATACCCACACCCAATATGAATGTGTAGCAATGGTTGAACATCTTTAACTTATAATTTCAGAATGTCTTTATTATAGATCGTATATAAATATATATATATATATATATTAATTAATTAAAGAATGGATAAGGACATGTCGTGACAACATACTGTATCGTATCAATGAAAATCTAATCATATTATATTATATATTATTATTATTTTATTATGAGATATTCAATAGAAAAGTTTACAATAAAGACAAAATTATTAATCATAAACCCAAGCTAATTTCCACAATTGCACTGTACTGGTCGGTTTTCATTTTTCAAAAAGATAGATATTTAGATAGAGATATACAAAATTCACTGCACCATGAATGATTGGTGGGATTTGACTGGTACCCTCAAAACACGTATAAAGACAGAAAAACAACACACCCAGAAGTAAAAAAGTTTAGATTTTTATTAGATAATGTTCTTGAAGGGGACATTATCACACCTGTGAGGATTTTATTTTCATTAAAAAACTGCTCGAGATCTCTGTTACGAAGAAGAAAAACCAAAAAAAAACAAAAAAGCTTTTGTGGGTCGGTTTCTTTTCATGTTCTCTTGTCATCTTCAACATTTCTGAGCTCAAAAACTTCTGGGTATGCTTTCAAATCTCAATCTTTATGATCTGCTAAGTATTTAATTTTTTTTTTCATGGATGGGTTCTGTTACTTTTGGTGGATTAATGAGATATTTATGAGATTTGGGTGGTTGAAAGTTGTAGAAAGATGTAGTACTGTCATAGATTTAATGATTACTACTTGTTCATTTGTATTGTGACTTCAAAAATTTGATCTATTTTTCCTTTGATTTATGGCTTCATTTTTGGTTGAATGTGGCTTTTATAAGACTTGTATGGACCTTTAATTTTAATGATTTGCTTGTCTGGAAATTGAAAATCTGAATTAGGGCAAAACCCTTTAATTGTTTCTGGTAAAGTTGCTGGAAATTAAAAAGCTTTTTGATGGAATCCATTCAAGTATTGTTGTTTATGGTTGATCTTTTGGTAGAATTTACTTTTTAGTTCTTATACTAATCAATGCTGACAGATTCATTTTTTCCGGATTCGTCAGTACTCAGTACTCATTACTGGATTCCCTGCCTGGCCAAGTTTTTTGCCATCAGAATTTAATTTTTCTTTCTTTTTCCTGTGATTGCTTCTTCATGTTAAGTGTAATTGCTTGCTGTTGTGTTCTTATTGCCTTGAAACTGGACCGAAATTTTACATATTAAACATATTGGTTTTCTTATTTGGAGTGTGCATACATGTGTAAAAGGTACCGGCTTAGAATCACCAGTCATTTTTTTCCCTTAAAATCTTACTGTATATGATGTTATGGAAATACTTTACTGTAATCTGAAGAATGCGAGACTACATTTCAACCGGAAAATATAACTCACTTTCTATATGGATTTGGTTGTGCTATTGCTTAACAGGCTCTTGATCTCCTCTGACTACATCTTTCTCCGAACAAGTTTTAAGGGCTAAGAAGTTATTAGAAGATATTTTCTTTGATATCTGATCGAGACTATAGAGAAACATGGTTCAGACACTAGAAGCTGTCAAGGGCAGTGGAGGATCAATCAGAGTGGGAACCACTGGAACGATCAGTGCCCTGATGACGAGGGAATTGGAATCTGTTAAATCTGCACCCAATACTCCTCGTGCTTCAGTTGCTGGGGCTGCCACAACTGGTAAAAGACTACAACAACGAAAATCGTTAGATGAAGCAAGCACGAGTGGCAGCAGCAGCAACAACATTAATCGTGGCAATCCTGAAACTGCCCGGAAAACAAAAGGCCACACTAAAAGTACCCATACAATCCCAATGCTCGGCTCTGATAATATTGCGTTGGATAGGACTCCTTGTAGGCAGAAAACTGACAAGAAAGGAACTAACATTGTTGAAATCGTGGATATAAAATGCGGGAATCCAGATAGAGCATGGTCTAAACCTATAACAAGTAAACTCAAGAAGCTCGGATTCTCAAAACTATCCGAGAGTAGTGTTATCTAAGCCTGCAACTTCTTCACATCAGATTTCAGGTTCCTGTAATTGAACCGTGAAATCCCAACTGGCTGATTTGTATCCAACACATCCACCATGGAACACATGCTTGGTAGCCTATTGCCTCTTCTCTTTTTCTTCTTCTTTTGGGTTGTCATCACGGATGCAATAGCGGGTTTAGAAGATTGACTGCCAGAGGAAACCACATCTCCAATATGAGATTGAGGCTTCTGTGAGCTCTGTTGTTGGCAGCTTGATTCAAGCCGACTGAAGTACTCAATTTCTTTCATGATGAGGGCACCAACCGTCCCTCTGGTACCTATTTTAACCGGAGTGTGTGCTGCAGCCATCATTTTTGGATCTTCAGTGGCAATCGTGGTGGATTTATACATGTGGTTGTTTTGTTTGGTTCGAGTCAAGGAAGATTGTGGAAGAAGAGTGGTGGTTTTGGGTTTTGGGTTCTAGTCTTGGTGGGGAAGTTGCTTTGAGTCTGGTACACTTGGTTGTTTGGTTCTTATAAATATATCTAGTTCTTTCACATGAAGTCTTTACCTCATGTTTTTTATCTAGAGCTAGTTGGAGGATTGGATGGTGACATGATCATTGTATTCATGTGCTTGCAGTTAAAAACATTTAAATTTTCTAACCAGAGTAGCTCTCTTCCTTTAATGAACATTTTACATTCACATTTTTTCTGCACATCCAGGTTATTATTATTTACTTCAACAGAGTTTTAATGAGGGAGTAGTTGGTGAATTATGTGATTAGACTGCACATCACCACAAAAGATGTCGCAATTGATTTGTAATCGTTACATCATTAGCGATACCATATCGCCATGTATGGACTATGGAACTAGACGATCTTCATTATCAAATGACGTGTGATACAAGCGATGAGTTGAAGGGTCTTTCTCTAGTCAGGACCGAAGTGATTTATTTTGTTTACGGGTTCATTAATTATCACATGAGATAATCAATAAACCTACACCAGATCGATCATGACCAGATAATTATTAATGAGTTGAAAGGAAGGCTGATGAGCATTTTGATGGCCATTTTCAGTAAGGTGTTGTTTTCTTTTTTGTGTGTCTTCATCGGCAAGGGAAATGGAAAGAGCAGACAACAGAGGTGGTTGGGTGTGATTTGGTGGATCAAGTTGGTTGCTTTTCAGGTATGGGAATCGGGTGCAGCGCAGTTGTGTATTATTTACTTGAGGGGTCATAGTGTCATACAGATACACTCATGTGGAACAACCGAACAACTATTGTGAATGTGAATTTATTTTCTTTCTATCAAGGCTCTTAAAAGTAAATTAAATGAAAATTTAAAGAACCACCTCACTGCACTGTAACCCATTTGCAGTTTTCAACTATATACTAACCATATATTAATGATGCTATTAAATTTGTACTTTTGAAAACACAAGATATAGTCAATCATACGGAGCAGACGCGATTACGTCATCTAGTTGTAAACCCTTAGCATCTCCAACAATCTTCCTTGAAGACTCCTTTATTTAAGAGTGTATGTTGTTGCAATGGACCTTAAATGGTCTCTTTAATAATTTTTTTTTATTATTTAAATATTAGATATTGTGTTTAATAAATATTAGATATTGTTTATCAATTATGATAGGTGAAGCCCATTTTAAGGGGGTCTGAAAACACTTCTTAATTAAGGAAGTGAACTCCATAAGAACACAATTAAAGAAGCTATTTAGGGAGCTGTTGGAGTTGTAAAAATACACCTACTTCCTTAATTAAGCTAAGGGATGTCTTTAAGGGAGGCGGCTGGAGATGCTCTTACATTCACACCAATGAGGTTGGATTGTAGGTTCAAGTCCCGTCTTGCTCCACTAAACCGGTGAATTATAATGGTTCAAAAAGAATGAATTTGAAGTGCTTCAAATTTACTACATCACAAATACCGCAAAATAACCTAAGGTTTTTATTTTTTTTTTTATTTTTTAAAATAATAATAAAAATACACAAAGACCCAGTTAGCCCAGAGGTTGGAGATTTCATAGAGCACTTGGTTTGAGTCTTGAATCTTGATAGATTACATAAAGTCTCACATTTGCTTATTAAATCCTAACATGTGGTGAGATCTCTCCCTTATTTTGGGAGTTGCATTCCAAATCGTGCTTGTAAAGGTTGGTATCCTTAGGTCCCGATTGACTCTTGACCCAATTGGTGTTGGATTTCAAAAACAAAATTGTAAAAGCTATGTACTGTATTTGGGAAACAAAGTTGGGCCTGGGTTGTTCAGATGCATAGTCCAGCCCATTACCTTTTTTTGAATTGTGTACAACCAAAAGATTGATGTTTGATCAATGGCATCAGTTTTAAAGATTGTGATTACCAGATGGGCGGCCCAGATCATACTTGTCAATATCATATTAGAATATGAAAGCACATCCTATAGTTTCTTTCTCTTACACACTTTAGAAGGCACATGTGTAGTGTCTGTGTAGATAGAAATTTGAGGTGATAAAACCAGTTTCATGTGTTGTGGTTTCAGAGATAGAAATCTTGAGTTATGGCTTCATTCACATGCACTACAAGTACAACCCACCTAGTATTTGCCTCAAAACCTTTGAATTCTCAATCTTCTTTAAAGAAATTCAGTTCTCAGTTTCTGGGTACTCAAAATAATCTCAAATGTCTCAGACCCTTCAAAATGGGACCCTCCAATGGGTCCAAAACAAAGTGCTGGTTCAAGTTTGGTAAAAATGGTGTTGATGCAGAAGGTGCTGGCATTTATGGTAGTCAGTCACGTGAAGACTTTGATAGAGATGATGTTGAGCAGGTTCACTTCTCTCTCTCTCTCTCTCTATTTATAATTTTATATATATGCATGTACAGTTTCATGTGTATAGATGTGTAAATTTCTTTTCTTTTTCAATTTTTGGATGCAGTAATTAAAAATTAGTGTTGGTACTTGTTGTTTTAGTCCACAATTGGAAATTTTAGACTGCTGGTGAGGAATGAGGATCCTCTAATTGTTGTTTAAAAGGATAAAGTTAATGTTTTTAATGGTGTTTAGAAGTTGTATTTGGGTTGGAATTGAGAGATTAATTTTTAATTTTGGTAGAATTATTACTTAATGGAGACATGCAATGTGTTGTTGGTAGAAATTCTAGCTTGATTGTTGTTAGCTGGACAATTTGCCTAAGATATATTCTTATAGTTTAGGATATCATATGAACAGTTTCAGTTATTTACTTATTTGTTGCAAGGAACTAGTTATTGACTTACATTCTGGAAATGGATATAATTGTCGAAAGAGATCGTTGTAGAAATGGAGAAACTGGAGTCGCGTAGAGACTATAATGCATATGTAATTGTTATCGGTGCTCGAAGCTTTAGTTGAGTTGCTCTCATCGAATCATTGATTCAGATACTCTTAGAGCTTGTTGTTCAGTGTGATTCGTATTCACTTATTTCACACTTCTTGATTCTTGTAGATTATCTTTTCTTGATTGAATAAGGCTCTAAAAGGAGGCCAATTTGTCCACTATTAGTAGATAAAATGATTTCTTTCACTTCCGAATCCCAAACAATTCGATTAGGGGTCAGTACACAAAGATTTAAGGTCATTTCTTCAATTTGTTCTCCATTTCTAAGTTTGTAGTCTTCGCAATAACTTCATTGATGTTACCTACTAAATAAAAATGCCTGTTCTGCTTTTCAGGAAGACCAACTAATCCTCCGGATAATCAATTTAAACCCTCTAATTGTTTCTGCTAGACCAACATATTTCCCCGATAGTCTTTTGTTGTTCTTGACTGTTGGCCACAGCCAACAAATCTAAGTGATTATAGAAGCTTAATGAACTTCGCAAATTGTCCCTAGTATTCACTTTATCATCCGATAAGGAAAATGTGGTTGATATCTTAAGTTCTAGTTAGCTTTCAATATTGAGCTACTACTCATCTATAGCACATGAGTTTTGAGGGATCGAGTAACGATACTCACTAAACGATTTTAGGAGGAAGGATGTAGTGCATAAAATTTATTGAGCATTCTTCACCACTTCCAGATTCGGAAAACATTAGCTTTATAAGTTGTAGAGATAACATCAGAAGTAAATTGTAGCTTCGAATCATATGGCAGCTTTCTATATATGCCAAATCTGTTATGTCTAGACATGTTAAGTGTAATTTGTTATGGAATTTGAGCTCAGCTTCAATTGGTTATAGCTAGTGAAAATAACAAGAAGATAGAAAACATCAAAAGATATTCTTCAAAAAGAGAAATCAAGGTCAAGCTTATTTCAGAGAAAAAAAAAAAAAAAAAACAGAATCGTAAACAAACTGTTTTTATCGGGAATTTATCAATGCGATCACAAAATGGTTTTCAATGAATCTATTTTATCCTGCAGTATTTCAATTACATGGGGATGCTTGCGGTTGAGGGTACGTATGATAAGATGGAGGCACTTCTAAACCAGAACATCCACCCAGTTGATATCTTGCTGATGCTTGCTGCCTCAGAAGGCGACCAGCCGAAAATTGAAGAGCTATTGAGAGCTGGAGCTAATTACAGTGTCAAGGATGTAGATGGACGAACTGCTATCGATAGAGCTACCAACGAAGAAATCAAGGATTTCATTCTTGGTTTTTCGATTCAGAAAGCATGATATTAGTTCATATTTATCATTATGAATTGAAATTTGATTTTTTCTTGAAGGTATCTTGCTTTGTGTCATCTAATATCTGAGTTTTAACTTGTTGGGAATTCAATATTAGTATGCTTTTCTCTTGTTTTAATTTCTTAAAAGCTGACAATTATTTTAACAATAATGCTAGACGTTCCAATTTTTTTTCTCAAATTCTGTCCAAAATAATGTGGCACGTGAGGTGTCAGCATCACATCAGTCACCATATAATCTCAAGATTTATAACATGTTTACATCTCATGTGCCACATCATTTGTGACAGAATTTGGGAAAAAAAATTGGAACGTCTAGCATTACTTTTATTTTAAACCTATCATACATAATTGCAAATTTGCATTCAGTATATATGAGAAAAAGAAATAGAATATGTACGTGTATATATATATATATATATAGGTAAGGTGAAGAATTGGAAGTGCCACAACCAACAAGACAAGCAGTAATACTAATTTCATTGAGAAAATCTAATTAAAAATTATATTATGGTGTAAGTTGTAACAACATAATATAATTTTTCCTCCTAATGTTATGTACACAAACGATTCTATAACTACGGATTTTGTTTAGTTCCAAGAGGTTCTCTATGGAGACGAATTTTGTTTAGTTTGAAGAGATTTTATTTATTTATTTATTTATTTATTTTCTTTGTTTATTTAAATTTTAATAATGAATTAATTTTGTTGAGATTCTTAATTAATTTTCTTTCACTTTTCCTTACTAGACAAATCGAGGTAATAGGGATCAAGGACCATACTTTTTTTTTCAAGAGGTTTTCTATCGGAATCAATTTTGTTTTGTCCTAATCGACTATCTATCGGGATCAATTTTGATTAGTCCCAAAGTTTTTATTTTATTTTTTAAAATTTAAAGTCTTAATAATTAATTAATTTTGTGAGATTCTTAATTAATTTTCTTGCTTTTTTATATAAATTTTTTTTCTTCTTGTTTTTGGTTTTTATCTTCAATTTTTTTTAATCGTATTTTGTCATAAATGTCTTTTCACCGTTATTCATTAACACTATGTTTGGTTTGAAGGATTTAGAGAGAAAGGAAAGGAAAGGATTTGAGAGGATTTATAATTTGTTGTTTGGACTTTTGATGGTTAGAATGAGAGGGAAAGGAAAGGAAATGGAGGGAAATGAAGGGAAATGATTGCTTTATATTTTAAACATTTGGTTTCCATCTAAAATTGGGAGGAAAGTGAGGGAAAGAAAAGGAAAGGAATTAATTCCTTTCCTTTCCTTTCCATAATTCCATCAAACCAAACATAGTGTTAATTAATAATTAAGGGGAGATTTGAGTAGATAAACTCAAACGTGCACTCAAACTATTTTAGATCTAGGGAAAAATGATAATAAAAAAAAAATTGGAAAAAAAAAAAAACATGAAATCAACATTTTAAGTGTTTAACAAAACGAGATTGATTCAGTGGTAAGCCCTTCTCATCTACATTCAAGAGATTGTGGGTTTCGAGTCATGCCCTTTTCCCTAATCCAAATAGTGTAATAGTTAGAACAAACAAACAAAAAAATTCAAAGAGAACTTTCATTCATCCCCAGAGGGAACACTTTCTATTGAAACATCGAAACATAATTCATCAATGATTCTACCAAGATTACAAAAAGAATTGTACCGAGATTGCTACAGGATGCGACAAGACAAAACTTAAAGCTACTTGAAGCCTACTAGAGAACTTTACAATACAAAAATTAAAGAGAGGATGACAATACATTCATTGAAGAGAAGATGGAAGCAGAATTCATTCTTGGTTTTTTGCTTCAAAATCAATAATATAAGAAAATTTTATCACTATAATAATGTAAAATTATTCGCAATTCAATTTCAGTATGGTTTCATCTCTTGTTTTAATCATCCTCCAATATCTCACTTTAATTTTAATATAAAACATTCAAATTAAGGGTATAGATTTAATCTTAGTATAAAACATCCAAATTAATTGCATAAATATTATAGATCCTTTATATTCCTTAAAAAAAAAAAAAAAAAAAAAAAAGTTGTTTCAAACTGATGTGGACCAACTTTGTGCCATTATTTGTGAAGCAAAATCATGCCAAAACTATTTCATACCTACTAGTAAATATCATGTCACATAATATATATATTTGTATACTTGAAATATGAATTTGATGTCTTGGATGAGAGTGACAAACTTCATGAAATATGAATTTGATGTTTTAGAAAAGTATTATTTTATCCTCCAAACTGTTGATTTTGCATGATTCAAATCAAAGTATTCCCATTAAGTTTTTATTTATTTATTTATTAATTATTTTTTATTTTTAAATTGAGATTTACAGGATCAAAGATTTAGATGAGAGAGCAAAACATGAAAATCAACATTTTATTACTTCAAAACTATCTTTACATTTATTAAAGGATTAATATTAAAAACCTCCCCTCACATTTGAACTATTATTGAATATATAGTTACAAATACTTTTATTTTAGAAACCTCCCCTATAGACTAACACCGTTAGTATTCTATTTGTGTTGACTGAGTTTGGCCATTAAAAAGTTTAAAATGTCTATATTTAAGCTTTAATTGTATGAATTGACTATTATACCCTCGTACTTTTACCAAATAAAAATTAATAAAATGATGCAAAATACAGGAATGTTAACTTGTAAATAAGAAGTTATTTTATGGACAATTTTATCCATAAAAATAACAAAATTACAAATGAACCAAAAGCATTGAAAATAAACCAGAATACGTATTTATTTATGTATTTATTTGTCTTTTATTTATTTATTTATTTATTTTATAAATTCAAGCAAATACTCATTTTCAATGCTTTTAGTTCATTTGAAATTTTGTTATTTTTAGGGATAAAATTGTTTACAAAATAACTTCTTATTTGCAAGTTAACATTTTCACATTTTGCAGCATTTTATTAATTTATTTGGTAAAAGTATGATGGTAAAATGGTCAATTCATATAATTGAAACTTAAATAGGGACATTTTAGACTTTTTAATAATCAAACTCAGCCAACACAAACGGAATACTAACGGAGTTAATTCATAGGGAAGGTTTTTAAAATAAAAGCATTTGTAACTATACATTCAATAATAATTCAAAGGTGAGGGAAGGTTTTTAATATTAACCCTTTATTAAATGATGTTACATTACATGACTCATAATTTGAAGTAATACTAGATGTCTCAAATTTATTTCCTAAATTCTATCTCAAATGATGTGGCACGTGGGGTGTAACCATCTTATAAACCTTAAGATTATGTGGTGACTGATGTGATGCTGACACCTCACGTGCCACATCATTTGGAATAGAATTTGAAAAAAAAATTTGAAACGTCTGGTATTACTCTACTTCTAAGTGTTAAATATCACTTATCACTTTGAACAACATTTGATGTAATAAAATATATATATATATATATATTCGACTCTATAACGATACTGACTTGAATCAAACAAGATATGAATATGATGATAAGCCCTTTATTTTGCGGCTGTACATTATCCTATCAAGACAATTTCATCAAGTTACGGTGAATTTCAAGTTATTACTACTTGAAGTAAAGCTCAAGAAGCTTCTTCAATGTGTCAAATACACTTGTGATGGGATTAAATTCAACAGAGGACTTCAATCCTAGATCAGGAAATTGTTTAATTAGAGCCTGTTGCTTCCCAGACAAGGACATCATTGCTGCCAGCTTACTATTAGACATCACTTCACATTCTTGTGGAGTTTCCTTGATTTTGCTTGGATCATATCCGATATTCGCCATGTAAGATTTGCACTTCTCTATGAATTCAGGTCCCGGGACAGGTTTCCTCGAGTATATCTGATACATTGCCAAAGAATTATTATATATGTTGAACAACAAAAATCGAGTTTTGCATACAATTCCTGACTTGTAATTTACCTGAATAAAACCTGTGTCTTTCGCTCCTGAAACAAGAGCATAATTGTCATAGTCGGTAGCAATCACATCGTAAGGTTCCTTGGGAATAAACGGCAATGTCGGGAATCGAAGGTAACACTTCTCTCTAATCATCTCTTGCTTTTCCAGGTCGGTCTCGTTTTTCTCCAAATCTTCTGCAGTAAGGCACTGAACCTTTCCACTTATCCCGGTAATATATCCATCAGGGCCTCCATGGACACAAAGGGTATCGACTTGGATAGATGGTGCCTCCATATCAACTGTATACACACCCTGCAAATTGATAAATTGAAATATGTTAGCTTTCAGACATTCGCATGAAGAGGCCTGAATTGATCAATGAACATGAGGAGTACCAACATAGGTAATATATGACAGAACGACTTTTTCCTCCACAATTCTTGGCAAATCAGACCAACCCGTAATTGTGTAGGATAATCAAAATGCTTGAACATGAACTGAGAACAATCTTTACATATCTTGTGGAGATTAAATTACATATAGATGTTATATGAAGGAGATTTTGTGATTCATTTTTTTGCCTGAACATGATTAGAAACAGCACAAGGCAATTGCGCATAGCCACCCATAGCATTTTTTTACCTGAGTGCAGTGGCAGTCTTCTTGGCCTTGTCCGGCAAATCCACGTTTGAGTGAAGCTACTTCAAACCATCTTCCCGAATATCTGACGGGGTCAAAATTCTTCGTTGTCATACCTCTCATCATCATCAGCTTACCACCAGACCCTTGATCAAATGGAAGAGTAGGTGTATCATCTGCAGCACTTGCAAGCTGACATATATTGTGGGGATGAGATAAATCTGCTGCACCGACCTTCCAAGTAAATTGCAGAACAACTTATAAACAACTCATGCTCATCAAATCAAAATAACGGTTGCAATCATCCAGTGCAAATCGATCGATGGGGATCTTAAGTTCTGTCTCGAATGAAAATTTTGTATAATAATAATCCAATGCTGAGAACCTATGGTACTTACTAGTAAAACCAAATACTAACCTGGTTTGTTTGAGAAATAAATATTATGGAGGCAGCAAGCCCAGAAATTACTTGCTTCGCTTGACTTGTCGCAACCTTACTCGAAAAAGGGTTGTCAAAGGAGCATTTTGACATTATTTTCCCAGGAATCACCCTAGATAGCCACAACATAAAACATAATTAATTAACAATTACATATAAATAAGAGATTATTTTCCATTCTAGACTCTTTTTTTTTCACTTGTTTTCCTATAAAAGCAGTTTGCAGATCTATATATCACCAAAGATTGAAGCTGGAAAAATCATTGTTGAAGTCACTGAACAGAAATTCACATGAAAAAGAGCTCAAAACAACCAAAAAAGAAAAACTTGTATATATCCCAGTTGAGTGATCAACAACAATTACACAGGAATCACACAATTTTAGTTAAAATGCTAAATCTTTATCATTCAAAACTATTAATTCTAATGATTAAAACACAACAAAATATGATTTTTTTTTAATATATATTTTTTTAAAATTTGCAATAATTTCTCATCCACTAGACAAACAATTCAATCATCAAAACCCCATCCAATGCAGAGAAAGAATCCATTTAAATAAGAAGATGACAGTGTGGGGCATGTTGTTGGTACCTGGGAGGATGAGGAGGAGATGAAGAAGAAGCACAACAATGAACAAACCCAGATGAGAATTGATGTATAACATTTACCATTTTTTCTGCTTTTTTTTTTTTACGAAATCTCCAAACTTGACTTTTCTCTCTATCTCTTCATTTGTCTCTTCGGAGCTGGTTCTTGAACTCTCTCAACCAACCCTTTTTAGAAGTATGTAGTAGTATCTGTGATTGAGACTTGAGAGAGATACAGTTCAGTTCATTACAGTTGAAGTGATGTTGACAATAGTCAAATATCATTTTCAATGACGTCGTTTCTCCACAGTCCACAACAGGGTGCCTGTTTGTTGCCTCCCTTTTTTTGTCTACAATTAATACCTTTCAAAATTAAATAATATTTAGAGTTTTGCTAATATCCTCTTTTTTATATCGAAATAGATACTAATTAGGTTAAGAGTTTTTCGAAACTTGAATCTAACGAGATTAACCGGTACAAACACAATCCGAAATGACACTCTCAAAGTAGTCTCAGCATAAGAGAAAGACAAACTTATATTTTGAGATTTGATGGATAAATGTGAAACTCGAACCACTCTCACATAAGTGAAAGGGGAAGTGCACGATAAAAGAATGGATAAAATTTTTGAGAAGCGAAGAAATAAATTTTCTCATTCAACTCATTAAGTAAAATTTCATATGTACAATTAAATGTGATATCTTCTATTGCCCATGAATTTCTGGGAATGGAAACAAGAGCAAAATTTTGGGATACCCAGAGAAGAATAGATAAAGATAGTAATTCAAAGACATCATTTGAATTGAAAGAACTGCTTGTTTGGAAGATTTTTATAATCAGAAGAGACTATCTTTGAGGTTTCCACCAGTGAGCAAATTGTAGAATTTATCTTCCTTCTCATCACTTTTCTTTTCACTTTCCTTGCTATTAAGTTCCGATGAATTTGATGTCGATGGTGCTGGTCTTTTGACTGAGACAAACGCCACTTTCCTAGGGCCGGATGTGACTTTTGAAGGATTCAAGATCAGAGAAGAGGTTGAAGTTGCGAGCAATCCATCTTTCGGGGCGAGTTTTGGGCCAAGGGTTCCAGATGATGTGCCTGAAACGTCAACTGTTTTTCCACAACTGTCAGCTTGCTTCTGCTTCCCATCATTACTCTCAATGGAAGGGCTTGCAAGCAAATCGGTCTTGTCCTCGATGATGGAAGTTGGACCTCCTGTGGTAATATGGTCAGCGTCTGCCTTCTCAGAATCAAGTCCATCATTTACGATAGACTGAGTTGGACCTCCTGTGGTCATATGGTCAGCATCTGCCTTCTCGGAATCAAGTTCATCATCTACAAGAATCAACCGGACAGAATAAACACCAAAATCGCATACATCAGCAGAAAACCAGACATGAAAAGCAGAAATTAGGAGGGAAGTTGGATGGTAACTAGGAATCAGACAATCATAGATGGTGACAATGACCAATTGGTAAACATGCAAGAATACGAAACCAGATAATCGAGATGAAATTAGTAATCATTTAATAAACATTTCCTGGATATTGTTGACTATTTATTGATTTTACTTGCTGCTATCAAAATTATGCCTGCCAGGCTGATTGCTACTTGGTATTAGTATCTAATGGAAGCAAAGGGAAGAAATGTGCATATTTTTCGGAAGACTTCTTTGGGGAAATGAGGACAAGAAGAAAAAAAGGAATGGGAGGAGTTGAGGTCATGAATATTCTTACCCCCGAGAAAAGATTCGATACTCTGGTACCGAACAGCAGAATCACCTATAGGAAAATTGTTTTCACCTTCGCCTCCTTGACTTCCAATCTCAGTCTTATGAGACCTCTCATGTAATATGAACTTATCTGTATTCCAAACACATTCTAGGGTGACATATTCTTCATTTGTCGGATAGAACTCTCTATATACCTGTGTCAGCATGGAGGAAAACCGGGTAAGGACCAATATAGGTTATCAGAGGAATGATTTTGACTAAAAGGATCTGCAAATACAAAGGGATGGAGACGAACCTCAATTCCTTCGTGAGTTATTTTTACAGATTGCTTCTTTTGGGAGAGAGAAGAAACCGTGTTGAATACTGACACAACATCAAGCAATATCTGCAAGAGTAAGCAGTCAGCTCTATAGTTGTAAGAGGAAGCTTAATTTCATACTAGACATGGCAATAAAGAAGATATACACAACCTTGCAATTAACAACAGCCTGCTGATGGTTATAAAAGTGTAAATATTAGGAAAAGGCATGATAATTAATGTTATATCTATGTACTATGTGACAAGATCAAGATAGTCTTGTATCGTTCTCTTATATGAATTCCCACTTCTTTATATCCATAAAATAAGCTGTTTTCATTCTCTAAATGCAGTGTATACATACTCTTCATTTCGTTGTCAAGATCTACGTCTATTCAATTTTATTTAACATCCGACAATCAAGTACTTCTAGGAATAAAGTATCTGAGTAAAAGAACCGGCTAGACCAATACGATCAACGCGGCCAAATGATACAAACTACCTTAACTTGGTTTAGTACTGCTTTACAAATTTGAAATCATACCAAACATTAAAAAAAATAAAAAAAATAAAAAAAAATAAAATTAAACTGGACTTACTTGTTGAACCAGCACACGAAGGCGTGCAAGCAAAGCCAAAATTGTCAGAGAAAATCCCATAAAGAAGGAACGAGCAAGCAAAGTGGAGACCTCTCTGTAGAATAGTCAAGGAAGAGCAAAAAAAATGTATATATGATATACAATTTCTTCAAATGGTTCCATGACCAAATTAAGGAATTGTATGAAAGTAAAGAACCACATGGATAGGCAGCTTCCCTGCAGAGCTCTTGAGACAAAACAAAGTGCATCAAAACAACAATGCACCACGAGATTAAGTAAAACTGGACGGAAACCCATTGTTTTTTTTATTTATATTAAGAAAATTAAGTATGGCTGCATACTGGCCGGTTGCACAATGTGCTTTCATATAATGATTCTAATTTCTAAGTAAAATAAATAGAAAGCCTATCATAATAAGAAAATCATATATTGCAACTAAGAGAACAAAACAACAGTATTGGTAACATGGACTAATAAATAGCTGAACTAGACAGATGTGCTCGGTGACTGAAACATGAATCTTGCATGTGTCAAGACGGTTGTAAGCAACAACTTCCACTTTATTTTCTAATTTAATCATTATTAACAAAGACATGAAAAAGTAGTCGCACATTAAGAAATTTCAAATGAAGGATACGTAGCTGCCCTCAACATTGGCTCAACCATCTGCAAAATAAACAAAGCATGAATGACTCAAAATTGAAATAGTAATTCAATATAGATAAACCTAGTAGTAAGTCCTGCCATTCAATATATAGCTACTAGATGAATTGAAACTTTTCCAAAGAAACACCATCTTTACATTGACTAAAATCAAATTAGAGTTCCTATTCCATAAATAATAACACATATGGACAAGCAAGACAGTATATTGGAGGAAAACAAAATATTTGATATGGAAGGAAGATAAATAATAAATACTAGGGGCATCTGTACCTGTGACAGTAAGCGTGCAGCTCCCATCAGTCGCTCCATAAAATTATGCTTTCCGCCATCACATTTCCTCCTCTTCAAACTGAAACAGATAAATATGAAGTAAACTCCTAAACCATGAGGAGTCTCATATATACAATTTCCAATAGAAAAGTGCAAATTCAATTTCAAGATGGTGGGTATAAATTATTCTATTTCGATGAATTTCAGTAAGGTGAGCAGTGAGCACCACCATGATAACATTGAGCAATCAAATAAAGAATAGCATAGAACAAAATTTACGAAATTATTAAATATCCTTCCCTTTGATGGAATAACACTACCTAAATAACCACAATAAACTAAACCATGATAGCATTCTCCATTTTTCATTCGATTCTTAGCATGCAAGCTTGTGATTAAGGTAAACCGTAAATTCGCATAGGATATAGTTTGTACAATCTAACAAAGATGAAAGAACAATTACATATCTTAAGAAAAAAATAGTACCTTTCCAAAAGATGCACCTTCTGCTTAGGTCTGTTTCCTGTGATCACTTGAAAGCAAGAATCCAATAACTCCCTCAATTTAGCTGATTTCAAAAGTCTCAAATCCCTCCTCACCTAACATCAAAATTCACATAAACATGTTGTCCAACCAAAAAAACACACATAAATAAACTTATTTATCTGTTTGGTATCTGGGAAAATCAAAATTCCAATGTTCCACGGATCATTATAAGCAAACTAAGCTCATAAAACACCAAATTTCCTTGGAAATCAAACATGCCCCTGAAAGGAAAAGTCTCAATTCCCTCCTCACTACTCAGTCCTCACCACATAGACATGTTGTCCAACCAAAAATACCTACATATATAAACTTATTTATCTGTTTGGTATCTGGGAAAAATCAAAATTTCAATGTTCAACAGACCATTATAATCAAACTAAGCTCATAAAAACTACAAATTTTTTTGGAAAACAAACATACCCCAGAAAGTTTATGATTTAAAAAAAAAAAAATGCAATGACCAACCTTGAGAAGATACTGAAAATAAGAAGACCTCCTGTGCTGGTTCTTGTTCTTGTAAACAAGTCTTTCAAAGATGGCACACTCTCCTTGAAGCTGGTCCAATAGAGACTTCACTTTCTCTTCAAGAGCTTCGACTTGAGAATCCATATATTTGCTTCTTTGAACTTACAAATTTTTATAAAGATTGTAACTTTTTTTTATTTGTTTGTTTTGGGTGGGTGACGGAGGCGAGTGTGGCGGCGGAGGAGGTGGGTGGGCCGACGGCGGGGAAGTGGCTGCCGCGGCTAGTGTTTGATTCTGCTGTCGACTGTAGTAGTGTATTTGAATGTAGTTTTTTTTTTTTTTGCAGTGAATAACTAGAATGGACGGTCAGGATCATTTTTCAGTCTTCGGGTTTTTGTAACAACCTGAACCTGATCCGATTAAAAGCCCAAATGAAGCCCAGTTGATTTCGGTTTGGTCTGGGATGTGTTGTGAGAGACCCGGTGAACTTTAAATAAAATGGTGTGGTTGGGTTGGGCTGAAATTTTTGTTCCGAACAAAAATTCTTGACGTTTTGTAAAAATAAAATAAAAAATAGAACAGTGAGCATGTATCGATTCACATTCCCGTGTAACATCTTCATAGACCGGATATTAAAGCTGCGTCCGGTAATGTTTCCAAATCTAGTTTTTCTGTTTTTTTGGGTTTTTCTGTTTTTTAGGTTAAAAAAACATTAAAAAAAAACGCGTTCGGTAAGGTTTTTGGGATAAAAAACTAATGAAAACAACAAAATCAGTTTGTCAACTTTAATGCTTTACCAGACAAATTTATAGAAAACGTCAAATACATGTTGTTCTCCACTTGTTGTTCTTGTTTTCATTTCTGATGTGGGCCCTACAAATCAAATCAATTTTAATACTTCATTTACCGATATCAAAATTTTATCAAACGGTATTATATATATATTGATATAATTTTCATTATTTTTATTGATAACTTAAAAAAAAAAAAAAAAGACACACAAATCAATAATTTTGTATTGATAATTTTTTCTTAAAATTAATAAAATTTATTTTTTATTATAATATTTTTTTAAATGACACAAATAAAAATTAAATTAATTTTAATTTTTTTTATAATATATATGTTAACTATCACAATATTATTTTTACTCTTACAATACATTAAAAAAATATATATATTAAACTCAATTAGGAATGAGATCACGTTAAAATTGTTGAATGACAATAATAATAGATAAATATTATGATTAATTAAACTTTGTTTGTATGGTTATTATCAATATAATTTATTAGATGTTATAACTATTTTTTGTTATAATATTAATATTATTTTTTATTATTGTTGTTGTTGTGTACTTACTATTTTAATATTAATTATACTACCATACACATTTTCAATGTTTTCATTCTCGAGATATCGTTTTCAGTAATTATTACCAGACGTGTTTTTAAACTTGAAAAATAGAAAATAGAAAACAGAAGCCAAAAACGAAAGCATAAAAAAGAAAACAGAAAACGAAAACATTATCGAACAACCCCTAATTGTTCAGTAATGTTGTTAATGGACTTCTACAATGAAAAAAAAAAACGCCATGGACTTCTTCTTACACGTATATAATTAGGGTTCGAGTATTACATTTGTCTATTATATCGTAAAGTGTAAGAAAACTCCTCCCCTATTATGTTTAGATTAAAATTAAGTTTAAGTTTGAGTTTGCCATTTGCTAATTAAATCGTAAAGTATACAGGGAGATCTTTCCACGTTACGTTAGAAATAAAATTGATAGAATAAAGTAAGTCAACACTTGATCCTTAATTAGGCACTTGTCACAAAGTGTGTCTAGCTAGGCTTAATTGATTGAGAGGTTGAGAGTACTATTCCTAGCCACACATATGTATAGTTTACATAGTATGCATTGTCCTTTTCAATTATCTCCAACAGTCAACAACCATTATTTGAAAGATATCCTTTGGATAACAAATTAACAATGTCAAGCTTCTAACTTGATTTCTTCTTCCTTCTCTTGTCATTTTCACTGGTCCCTCGTTCTTTGAATATGTGTCCCTCAAGTTGTAATAGATAAGAAAACAATGATAACACAACAAATTAATGGAAGATATAAACTTAGATACGATCATAAATTTAACGTCACGATATCAAAAAAGATAATCAAAAGAATAATATAGTTCACGTTAAATGTATTTTGTTTATTAGATTTATTAATTAGAAGGATTTGAAGCATTTCTATGCTTAATTCTCAAAGAAGTAATATTAAGTACGAAACTATACACTTTTTTTTTTTTTTTTAATAAATATCTAATTTCAAATATCCGTCAAGTTTGAAAAAAATAATAAATTCAAATATCCATTAGAAGACATGAACATAGCATATGTATATAATAATAAGAGTTGAGTCATACATTTTTTTTCTAATAAAATAAGTGTGGATAATCTCAAAAATTTCATATATCTGAAATTATAATCAAAACTAGTGAAAATATTCAATGGTTAGCAATTAAGAGTAACAAAAAGTAGATGAAACTAGTTTTTCACATTTAGACGAACATAGTTTGCCCTCAAGAAAAAGCAAAAAGAAAAATCCAAAATGAATTGTGAAACCTAATACACATTATAAAGATAATTATATTGATGAGTAATATTATATATCACAATTCACAACTAATACCACAACTTTTAAATTACAATATATGTGGTAACTGAGTGTCAATTAGTGAGAGGATACATGTGTAAGTGAGATATATTCACTCAACAATTGACACATCTACTGCTATGTGTTGTGATATAAAGTATTACTCTTAGGATAATGCTTGGGTGCTGACCGGTCAACATCTAAAACACTGACTCACCAATTGAAATATAACACATGACCTAATTTGTGAAGAATATAAGGAGATAAATGTAAAAAGTAAAGAATAATGCTTGGGTACTGACCCATTAGTATCCAAAATACTGACCACATCAATGGGAGTATATCATGCGACTCAATTTGTGAGATAAATGTAAAAAGTAAAAGAAAAAAGGTCACGTAATACACTTCAATTGGTGGGGGGTCAGTATTTTGGAGGACACACCCAAGCATTATCCTTACTCTTATATTGATATTCGTAAACAAGAAAACTCTAATTTTTTTTTTCTTCCCTGTTATTTGTAACTGTCCCGAGGAGGACCGACCCGTCTCTCAATTACATGTGTTGCCATCATTGAATTTCTAAGCTTTTCACTCTCTTTTGATGTCCCAACACGTGTGTGTACAATGTTTGCCACACACTAATTGAAATTTGTTCATAGGTTTCTATCTATATCTATCATAGAAGAAAGAGAAGATCTTCTGTTCAGCTTAATGCAAGTGCGTCCACAGTTGATGATCAGATCTTGCCATACGACAAAAATTGACATGTTACAAGATCGTAATGGGGATGAATGGTGGATCCCCTCTATCTTTTGTTTAAAAGAAAAATCACAAAGTAATCATACTAATTAGTTGAGATATTAAACCTCTATTAGGACCTTTTTTTTTCATCATTCGGATGTTAAAACCTGGTCTTCATCCAACGAATACGAAAATAATAGGTGGTAACATCAGAAAGTGACTTTCATAATATAATATTTATATAAAGATTTACATTTCAACCTATTGAAAAAATCCAACTATTAAAAGATAGAAATAAGTTCGTTCGAATGTTATAATCCAAACGAAGTTTTAGAGAATCTACAATTAAATTAGTCGTGTATTAATTATTAACGTGATTAGATAATATAAATTTATTAAGTGTTGATAAGATTAAGATACATTAATTCTTTTAATCATAAGAGTTTGGTATTGCCTTTTCATATCATACTCAACTCCACTTGACCCACCCATACAACAAACAAAAATAAAGAACAAATATTATGGAAAATTAGTTAGGTGGTTTTAGTCATCTAGATGTCCAACCTTGGTGGCTTGCTCCTCTCCCACCAAATTTTTAGTAGTTAATATTTCCATATTTTCTCTTTTAGACAAGGACCACCTTCTACCCTTGTAACCCTACCTTAATTTTATAGACAATAATATTCTCAATCAAGAATTGAAAAATGAACTAACAATCTAAAGACTAAAACAAATAGGTGTAACACCATAAACAAATATGTAACGAATTATATATAAATCCATATATTCTAGGTCGGTGTCTTGCATTAAAAAAATGGAATTAGCATTTAAAAAAAATAGTTCAACGACATAAACGATTGTCGGATATATAATATTTCATACACTCGTATATTCTGGATTCATGTGAATAGAATATAACATACTTAAAAGCTCAATTAATACAGATGACTTACAAGAGTATGCGAGTATCTAAGATTTATTTATTTGTTTGTTTATATATATATATATTATGACAAAAGATGTAAGACTTAAGTGCACATCCATAGTTATAGAAAACCTAACCAAACTATACTTTCGAGAAACATGGAAAGTTTCAAAGATACATAAGAAATTATATTAACTATATATAACTTGTTAATGACCATTTTTCTTCTTGTCTTTTTCTTATAAAGAAATCAAAACACTAATTTAAAAAAGAGAAAAAAACAAACAACTAACAATAAACCATATTAGAGTATAGTTTTGAAAAAAATTGTGATTTGTGATATACCAAACGAAAATGGCAGGCCCAATTATAACATCTCTTGACTCTTAGGAAAAATGATAAGTAACAAGAAATAAAAATGAAAAATTAGTGCTTTGGGGTTTTTTTTTTTTTTTTTTTTTTTTTGAGTGAAGTTGAAGATTCAATGCCCACAAGCCAAGTTATCAAAACCCAAAAGCAAGCTTCTTTTGTATTTATTCTTTTCTTTTTCTTTTTAAAAAATAAAAATAAAAATAAAATTATTTATTCATATTTTGGTAGAAAGGTTTAAAGGGTTCAAGTGTCATTGGTGATGGTGTTTGGAGCTTTTGCTTTATTCCAAGAAAAGTCTTGAATTTAGAATCACTTGATCCAGATCCACCAATCACAGCCCAACACCTTGTGCTTGTTTTTGTCCTTTATTTTTTATTCTTTTTAAAGTGGATTAAATCTTAATAAATAAATAAAAAATATGTATATAATAAGTCAATTATCTACCTTCATTAGATTCTTAATCACTTTTGGAAAGTTAATCCTCCTATTTAGAAATAAATATTTGCTACAAATGTAATTATAGCATTTGATAACAACATATAAAATAAGAATATGGTTATAAGATTGCTTTCCAAGAGCAACTTTGAATTTAATAACATCCCTTTTTAAAATAATTGTCGATAATTAATAAATATTGTTCATGACTAGATGAAATTGTTTCAGTAGTATGTTTTTTAATACTTAAATTCTGAGATTATAGATTTAAGTCGTGTTCGTCTTTCTAAATCCTGAATATATTACCAAGACAAGAGTCTTGTGATCTACTTTAAAGTTTAAACCAATATAATTTTATCAAAATTCATTTCAATTCAATATTTATTTAATTGCTACAATAATTTATACATGCATGAGGTATCCATTCTATCAATCAAATAAATCTGTCTCAACTTCATATACGTGAAACTACATATTTTAATTCATTTGACTTATCAATGCTTATAAAATTCAATAAATTTAGATTCAAAACATTTAGATAAGGTATTGATGAAAATGGTACATCAAAAGTATTTTTGTAATTGAATTTACAATGAAAATACATCAACTAACACCATAATTTAACATTTGAGCAACACACCCAATAGCTCTTCCACTTTATTATGAACATTTTCTTTTTATGTATACAAATGACGACTCTAACTTAATATTGTTAGATTGAATAAACGCATTTATTACAAGTGGCCCCGTAAGCTCACAAAATTTATAAAATTTTATTTATATTTTACCATATATATTTGTTTTATTATTTATATTTTATATTAAAAATTTATCAAATTAGCCTTGGATCCTCTAAATTTAATGAAGCTGGTTTCATCCATGCTTAGCACTTAGCGACATTGGATTGTAGATTGTAGATTATAGATTTTATAATTTTATTTATTTATTTTTTTGTGTGGACAGAATAGATTCTAGATTTATCAATTGTTTTTTATAATCTAAAAACACCTCACAAGAAAAGATACCTGTGGCACTTTGCACATTGGACAAAATTTTATCTTTTTTAAAACTTGTTTATATCCCTTTAAACAAATCACTTCCCCATAATACCCTCCACTACTTTTCACAAAAACCCCAAAACACCCTTCCAACGATTCACTTTCCCCATAATACCATACTATATTTTTCTTGAAATATCCAAAACACCCTTCCAACAAATCACTTTCTCCATAATACCCTTATCAATTTTACACAAATAAAATGACCAAAACACCCCTCTCCTTCCCTCCCCTATATATCAAACCTTGGACTTCCAGAATTGACCCAAGAACCTACACCAACGTAGAACCCGAGAAGCCGGCAAGTTGGACCGTTTCGGTATTTGAAAAAACAAAAAACAAAAATACTGGTCAACCGTCGCAGTAGAGTCACCTCTTGATCAACCAGCTTCGTTTTTTTTTTTTATATTTTAGTTAGTTAAAAAGACCACAAACATGCCTGCAACAACAACAAAGACATTTCAAAAACCAGAAAAACAAAATCTAATCTAAGCTGAGCTATGTCCGAGGAACCAGACGCTTGCCGTACGTTTTCATGGCAAATTAGATGATCATCAATGAAGCAATAACACAACAAAACATGACACAGATTTGTAAGAGAGTGGTTCATGTGAATATCAGGTGGAGTTTACTTGACAGAGTGTCGATTTTCCGGCGCTTTTTTCGGTTTATTTGGGATAGGATTCTTGTTTGCTCTATAGGAGGAGGAGGGAAGACTAGTAATTCTGTAAGGTACATGAAGTTGAACCACCAGCCGCCGACGCCGCCGGAGGTGATGATGGATGAGGGCGGTGGAGGAGTAACGGAGGAGCTCACCAGGACGTTTAGCTGTAGTGGGTACGAGACGGATTCCGATTTGGTCCCTTTAAAGATCAGCTTGTTGGGTGATTGTCAAACTGGAAAAACAAGCTTTGTGGTGTGTATGCAAATACAATTACTCTCTCTTTCTCTCTGTTTTGTTATGTTTATTTATTTATTTTATTTTTTGGTTTTTGTTTGTGGTTGAAGATCAAATATGTAGGAGATGAACAGGAAAAGTACTTGCAGATGGGTGGATTGAATCTGATAAACAAAACGTTACTTGTTCAAGGAGCCAGAATTTCTTTCAGTATTTGGGATGTAGGAGGTATATATATATAATTGTTAATCAAATTTTGTTTATGGTGTTTAATTTGTTGTATTTTTTTTGTAACATTTTTCTTTCTGCAATTTGGTATTGTAGGTGACAGCAGTTCATATGATCATGTTCCAATTGCTTGTAAAGATGCAGTTGCAATTTTTTTCATGTTCGATCTAACTAGCCGGTGTACCCTTAACAGGTTTGATATCTTAAATTATCATATGATTTTCGATAAATCAACATTGAATTTCGTCTTACTAATACAAAATTGTGATTTTTTCTGGTGATTTGCAGTGTTGTTGAATGGTATAGTGAAGCCAGAAAGTGGAATCAGGTACAAAACAGAGTCTCATTACCTATAATTTTTTGCAGCAGTAATTGCTAATAATTGACATTTTTTTAAGAACAGAGTAGGTAGTTATTTGTTCAATGAAATGAGATGGAGAATTTAAGATTGAATTAATTATCATTAATTAATTAATTAATTAGTTTATGATTAGATTGGTGAGGCATGTCTACTTCAGGCTCCACCATTTAAATAGGATTGATGTCAAATTCAGTACTTGTTCAGGATTTGATATCATCACCACAAACTCTTTTAAGTAGTGGAGCCCCATAATTCATGATGGGGGGCAGAAAACTAAATTTTCTTATTGTAAATGACCTTTTATATATGTATGTTAGTTCATATGTATATATACGTATATAGAAATTATCTGGTTCAGGATCCTGCACGGTTTTGTCTTACGTTTCTGTATTGATTCCACACCTGTTGTTTATATGTATATACTTACATCTGTTTTTGTTTTCTTTTCTTCTACTTTGTGTATATGTAGACAGCCATTCCAATAATTATAGGGACCAAATTTGATGATTTTGTCAGACTTCCTCCAGATTTGCAATGGACCATTGTCACCCAGGTACAAAAATTTGATGATTCAGTTAAAATTTCTACTGCTTTTCTTCGAAAACTTGTTTTTTGGGGGCGGATTAGGTTGGCTCAATCAAGTATTGACTACGACCAATTTCACTGTTTAGTATCTTGATTCATACGTCAATTAATTCTTATTTCAATGTACGAAAATAACCCTAGAATACCAATTTTATTAATACAAAAAACAAAAATATCTGTCGGTGGTGTATATATATATATATAATTTTTCTATTGTCAGTTCGTCCTGATATAAAATTTATCAGGACGAAGACGAAAAATGTGAACCATTATATTTACATACTTTGATTCAAAGTATATGCACTTGTCAAAACTTCTCCACTATTCATAGCCCACATTTTTCATCCTGATATATTTTATATCAGAACGATCTGATAGTAGAAAGACTGATGTATATATATATATATGATGGTTCTCTAGTATGAATGTCGTAAAAGTATAAGTTAAGGACGTCCAACCACATCCACACATTCATATTAGGTATGGGTATTTGTTAATGTGGGGCTGTGGGCCCACTATGAATGTATGACTGTGGTTGGATATCATGAAATTATAAAGTCACGACGGTACTGATTAGAAAAGTATTCTATATATATAATTGTGATGTAACCTGATGCCATGTGAATTTGAAGAATGTCTTGGGGTGACTTGGAGGACTTGTGAGTCTTCTTGCTTTGTCAATTTGAGAAAATTGACATTTGTGACATTTGTGACATTTCTTTCTTTCTTTAATTACAAGGGACCACCTCCCATATGTTCATTCAAGTTGAAATTAAAATTTGTAGTGATTCTGAGGACTTTACACTCAAAAGAAAGATTGAAAATAGCTTCAATTTGAAATTTGCTTTTCTTCACAGGCAAGAGCATATGCAAGGGCAATGAAAGCAACACTTTTCTTCTCAAGTGCAAAACACAACATAAATGTGAACAAGATCTTCAAGTTCATCATGGCCAAACTGTTTAACTTGCCCTGGACGGTAGAGAGAAATCTGACTATCGGAGAGCCAATTATCGACTTTTGATTATTAATGTTTTAATTACTTAATAAATCTTTACTGATTTCCATATGTACATAGCCCAAAAGAAAAAGAAAATAGTATAGTTGAATCCATAGCTCACCACCACCACCTCTAGGTGACACTTCAGATTGTTTGATTTTTCTTCTGTTTCACATAACTGAATCTTTTAGTTTATAACTTCATGTAATTACTAATGATAAACATAAAGATGAGCTTACTCAAAGTGATATGGTCATGACACATCTACAGTATCACTGAGGTTGTGGGTTCATTCGTATCCTCCTCCCAAACCCTGATTAATTCTAATTGTTAAAAAAAATCACGTATCTTAATTACCTTAATTTAAGAATTCCGTTTCCTCTGTCCTAAGAATAAAACATTCCCAGCGAAAAGAAATTACAAGATTCACACACACAAAAAAAAAAAAAAAAAAAAAAAAATTATGAAAGAGGAGGAAGATTTAGAAAGAAAAACAAATTAAAGAAAATATGCCTAACACAACAAAGATTTTGAACAAATTAACACACGACTGCTCAAAATAAAATAGTTTCAATAAACTGTCAATTACGTCATAAAATAATTTTAATAAACTGTGAATTACATCATATGCAAATTCAACATCCAACACCAGTACTGGTTTCTCTTTCTTTAGTTTTGATGCGAAAACTATAAAAATAAATTGCTTCTTCTCCAATGAGACGAGAGAAAAAAACAATCTATTTTATATTTGCATGCAATTAAATAACCTACTTCAAATCCTTGCTCCATCCAACATTCCAACGTAAATTGCGTCTCTAATTCCAATCATTTACGGTTGCATGTATCTTATCATATGGAGAGTAGATTTTGATTACCTCTTTGATAAATTGAGTAGTGTAGCTGGTGTTTTATCTAAGATAGATAAAGACAAAAATAGCTGGCATCATTCAATGAAAACAAAGCCTATGCATGGCTTCTCTTGCAATTCAAGCTGTCCTTGAAGGAACGCAAAGGTATCAATGCTGATGAAGGCAGGAAAGTTGAGTCATGGTCTGGTTCAAAGGAAATGGATTGCACAGATGGGTAGCTTTTTGATTTCCATATTTTTAAGGGTGGAAATGTGAATAGGATAAATGAAGTTGGGCTAGAATTTTGCATTAATCCAAAAGTTTGAAAGAAGGCCCAAATTCTAAGATAGGTTTTGGGTTTGTTGGACCATATTATAAAGCTAAAAGTGACAGTCAGATGGGCCTTAAGCCACCGAATTGTAATGGTTTGGGTGATGGGCTTGTCAACTATTAGGTTGAGGTGGGGGGTTTGGGCCGCGATCTTAATTTAGAAGAGGGACAATTTCAAAGCCCTATGGAAGGTGGTTGTCCAGATGAGATTTTAATGGAGTTGCCCATAGCTTCAAATCTAGTCACTGTTCCGGTGATGTGGGATGGCAGCATTAGGAACTTTCGTCTTTGCGGTTAAGGGTCATGGAATGAAAACTAGGAGTTTCAAAAATAATTTCAAGTTTTCGTGGATCTTAGAGGAGGAGTTATCTAAGGTGGTTGAGACTGGTGTAGCGATGGGTTTTGATTTTGAAGGCAAGGAAGTGGGGATCTTTGAAATCCTAGTAGCCGCGAAGAAGAGCTTAAAGTTGGGTGTCTGAAAGAAGCGAAAATTAAGTAGCTTATTTGTTTTGCTGTCTGGTGTAGTGTGTTTGGGGTTTCTCTAGAATGATGGCTTGAGGGTGTTGTGTTTTTGGGTTGTTTGTGATTGCTAGCTCGTTTGGCATCTTTGTTGTGGGCTTTTTTGTTTGGCTTTGTGTTGCCTTTGGGCTTTTTGTAGCTTTCGTCCGTGTCTCTTAGGCCTCTTTAATAAAGTTTGCCGTTAAAAAAAAAATATTGACGTCCGACCTTTTCAAGAAATATATGATGAGCGTTTATCCATACAAACATCGCCCCATCACCAAAGAGCAATTCATTAGATATAATTTCTTCACACCAACCGTTATGTAAATGTCACGGACGTTCATTAATCACTCAAGATTAAGAATAAGAATAAGAATTTCGGGCTTTGAATAGGTTATACCTTTCTGCCATGTACAGAAGATGTTTGTCCGAAATTTGGAGATCTCTGGGGACCGAAAAGATTTGAATTGAAGATTTCCAATGTTGTAAAGAAACCCCATATCCATCATTTGACTGCATAATACTTTTTAACAATTTCATCAACCTTATAGCCTTGTAATCATGTGGACGAACATTTTGGGTTGTTGAGTCAATTGTGGTTTCTAGTGCATCATTGATAAACCTCAAATCAAGCGAATTTATTATACCCCAACATATATACGATCTGCCAGCAAGCTAAGCGCCATGAATGACTACAAAGGGGGCAGTTTTCGACAAGTCGGAGAATGGTAAATTTCTGAATATTTTCATAAGAATATCAAGATTCAAGTCCTCCTATTTTCTCGAGACCGTAGATGAAGATCCTTCCATTGCATTTGCAGCTAGCTGCTCACTCTTCTCTGACCAAAAAAAAAAAAAAAACAGCAAGTAATCATGATATAGGGAATAAGCTAGGCACCTGTAGGTGTAATGGGTTTACCACGAAAGGTCATCAGGTCATTTCTTCTGAACTTAGATAAAATCTCTAATTTGGCATATGGGTATTGATTTGCTTTAGATTTGAGTTGCATTGTCATGTAATTATATATTTATCAATCCTACTAACAGGTATATTGTAAATGCGCGCTAGTGTAATTTAAGAATTTTTGCAACCAGGAATATAATTTCTTCTCGGAAAACTTATTCTTTGTGAGTGTGAAATTATGGTTCAGCAACTGTACAGTTCAGTATATTTACTGGGTTGATCAATATTAGTCACTGGATTTCAATCCAAATGTATACATACATCAAGTGTAAAAAAAAAAAGAAAAAAAAAAGTAAAAGAAATAATCCTCTCTATCCAGAGAAGCTTACTGTATGTATTTGATCGACTTAATGAAGTGATAATAAAATTAAACTTGCAATAGCGTACATACCTGGAATAATTCAGCCTCAAGCGGGAACAGATAGGGCCGAACGCAGAGAATCAATTGTTAGGGATGACTTTTTGACTTGTCTGTGAAGAAAAAAAATGGTTTTATAGGGTTCAGTTTTTAATTGAACCCTAGTGTATTGCGTCCAAAAAAGGTAAAATGTAATATTAGGTAGGTGTTAAGAAGTTGCCATGTCAGCTCCTCACACATACCTGCAAGGGGTTATAGATTTGGGTCATGTTCCTTCTTCAATCCCCGATATGATATGATTGAATTTGCAAATTACGTTCGAGTCATATATAGTAGTACTCATTGAGATACGAAAAAGAAAAGCGGACATATTAAACAAATTTGAGTGAATATGATGTTTCTTATCGAGATATGAAAAAAACATATGATTGAATAAGATGTTTTGGAGGAATAGTCTCACTAACTCGTATCGAGAAACAGAAGCTTCCTAGCTTATAACTCTTATTCAAGTAAGAAAATGTCCATATCAACAGATAAATCAAGTCTATGACTTGGTAAAAATATCGATGGATAATGACATAAAATTTACAAAAAGTGCAGAAATTTGGCTAAAAATATTAAAAATAATTATTGAAACTTAAAAAAAAATGTTAAAATAATCAATAATCTAACAAAAAAAGAAGCACTCTTTTTGTTTTTTTTCGAAGACATATTATATCTAACCACCATATGGTATAAATATTAATATAAAGCCTGAGCAATTTAAAATTGAAAATCTTTCATTAAAACTTCATTCTCTAATAGATTTCATCATACATGCCATAGAAATTTAAATAATAAAAGAAAGATCTAGGTAGCCATATTTTTTTGAAAGAAAAGAAAAACGATCTAGGTAGTCATAGAATCTGGACTTTTTGACGGATTTGGTTTGAAACTGTATCTGTCTAAATTGTCCTAATAAGTACTTATATGGGAATATTATATCATTAATTTGATCGACTAATTATTTCTTATAAGTACATTAAAATTTTGTTTTTAATATATTTTATACTCATTTTTTCAAGCTTATCTTTGAGAATCCAAGTTTTTGACGGATTCAGTTTCAAACCAAATCTGTCGAAACCACCGATACGGAAAAATGCAACTGTTATTAACATATTTCTATTTGATGGTTTTTGTTACATATATATTTACTTTAAACTTATTATCTTGGTCCAATTTATACTCATTTTTTGTACATAATTATATTAAGTGAAATAGAGTTTCAAAGTTTCGACAGATCTGGTTTGAAACAAAATTCGTCTAAAATGTCCTAATGAGTACTTGTATGGTAGTATTGTATCATTTGATCGAATTATTTCATATATTTACAATAATATATTACTTTTAGTATATCTTATACTCATTTTTTCAACCTTACATATGAGAACCCAAGTTTTCGACAAATTCAGTTTCAAACTGAATCTGTCGAATCCACCAAAATAGGCAAATGCATGTATTGTTGATTTGTTTTCAATTGATGGTTTTTGATACTTATATTTACATGAAACTTTTTATCTTAGTCCAATTTATACTCATTTTTCGTACTTAAACTATTAAAACCAGAGTTTCGGTGTTTCGACGGATTCAGTTTGAAACCCGAATCCATTTAAACATAGGTAATGGGCCATTATATGGAAGAACTATATCATTTGATCGACTTATTTCTTATATTTAACTTAAAATATTTCAAAATAAATAAATAAATTGTGTTTTTAGTATATTTTATACTAATTTTTTCAATCTTACCTTTGAGAACCCTAGTTTTCAACGAATTCGATTCCAAACCGAATCCATCGAAACCACCAACACGAGGAAATTTAAGAATTGTTAATTGTACATTTGATGGTTTTTGTTACTTATATTTACATTAAACTTGTTATCTTAGTCCAATTTATACTCATTTTTTGTACTTAAACTATGAGAACCAGCGTTTCGTTGTTTTGACAGATTCGGTTTGAAACCGAATCCGTCTAAATCATCATAATGGGATTTGATATGGAAGTATTGTATCATTTGATTGACTTATTTCTTATATATATATACAAGAAAATATTGTTTTTAGTATGGTTTATACTCATTTTTTTCAAGCTTACTTATAAGAACCCAAGTTTTCAATGGATTTAGTTTCAAACTGAATCCGTTGAAACCACTAAAACAGGCGAATGCAAGTATTAGATACTATTAACTTGCATTTAATATATGTAAGCAATCCAATGACTATCAACTATCCCAATAAAACTAATTATATATAAGCTAATTCCATATTTGATTTTCTAGGACCATTTCAATATTCCTTCTTCTAAGGCCACCTTCTCCAATTGTTCTCTAAATTTTTCTCCAATTTGGAGAATGAAAATGGAATATTCTATCTCTAAAACTTTACTACTCCAATAATTCTCCATTTTATAATCTCTAAATAATAAAATATTATTATTTTACTTTATAAATAATATTTCAAACTTTCTTTAATAAAATTGTTTTCTCTTAATTATTTTAGATAATAATTTACTCACTTTTATTTCATCTAAAATTTTCTATATATATATATATATATTTTAAATTAGTCACACCTAGGGATGTCAAAAAAAACCTGAACCCACGAGGACCCACCTCACCCTGTCCCATACGAAGGGTATTTTACCAAAATAAATGGGGTCGGGGCGGATTTGGGATCGATTCTTACTCCCCGTTTCTAAAATGAGGTGGGTTAGGGATTTGTTGTCCCCACCCGAACCCGCTTAATATTTAATAAAAAAACATTAAGATATAAAAAAATTATTATCAATTTTGCTATCTAATTTAAACCAATTTTTATTTAAGTTCAAAAAAAAAAAAAAAAAAAAAAAAAAAACCTAGTTATTATACAAGCTTGGGGAGGGCCGGGCGGTTTTGGGGCCATCTCCCCTACCCTGGAAATTCCCCGACCTCGACCTCGGTCTTCAATAGTGGGTTTAGGGGTAAATAATTTTGATTGGGTCGGGGTCGGGATTTATTTTTCCCGCTCCGAACCCACCCCATTAACATCCCTAGTCACACCTAACTATTTTTACATGTAATGATTTTGATATAATTTTTTAACATTTATATTTTTTATCTAACTTTTAAGTTTCATTGTTATTTTTATTGGTTTTATTTAAATTTTCAATGTTTTTTTTTGTTGTTGTTATTTTTCCGTTTTAATATTTTAATTTAAAAATGTTAATGTTATTATTGTGTTTTACTGAATTTATAGTTAATTATTATGATATATGTTAATTACATATACAAAAAGTGATGATATTGGCATACCCACTACTGAACTATTTATATCCCACTTTTTAAACTATTTAGTATTTTTTCCCCTTTATCAAATTACTTAAAGAAACATACAATTTTTATTTAAAAAATCCCATGCAAAGTAAAACTAATAAAATCTCACTTTTCTTATTTCAAAACCTTAATGACATAGCTTAAAAAAAAATATATAAAAAAAATCCCTAATGAGATTATTTTAAATAGCTGAATATTTACTATTTTTGTTTATATTTTCATTGATTTTATTGTTTTACATGTTTGTTTTGTTTTTCTTTTCAAATTCTAGATCTATGTTTGCTAGTTTTTTCTCTCTGGTTTATTTTCTTTCAGATCTTCTAGACATTCTATGATTTGTATCAATTCTTTTGTAGATTTTATTCCAGATCTTCTAAAGTTAGTTTAATGTTATTTACAAAAAAAAAAAAAAAAAAAAAAAAAAAAAAATCCGAAATCACCCAAGAATTGCAACCAAGAAAACCTAATATCTGATGAAACAAAACCACACCAAAACACTAACTCAATCGCTCAAAAAAAATCATTAGACGATCAATTTCACACTCACAATCTATCAACAACAATCCAATCGATTACAGAGAAAAAAAAAATCGCATCTAATATGAATGGTTTCACCATGAAATAAGAAGAAAAAATAAGTCCTGAATGGAAACGAGAAAAACTGTATATAAAAATTAAAGATGAAGTGTATTTTTATTTTTACTTTTTTGAAAAAGATACGAGGTATATTAAGTTTGAAAAATATGTAAAAGGGTACACCTGAAAATAAATCAAAAAAATTAGTAAAACTATTTAATTTTATATAATTTTTTTTTAAGGAATTTAATTTTATATAATTAAGAGAGCTTCTCCTTACAATCCATAAATTATCTATTTACACTCCAATTTAATTTATTTTTTTTATTAATGACAATTTTAACTTGAATTAAAATTACTAAATAAGACAAAAAAAAAAAAAAATTAAAGACACTCCAAACTAATTAAATTATTAAAAAATAAATTCTCTATCCTAAATCATTAGTTAAATATTACGTATTAAACTCTCTCTCCTACATATGTTATTACCATATTAAACACTTTCTCTTAATTACAACATCTCCATTTTTCAAAAAAATAAAAATTAAAAAATCCTATCTCCATACTTTATCGATCAATCATTAATAGTTAAAGAAAAAAAAAACTTATGACTATTTTGGTTTTTTATTAACAAATATATATATATATATATATATTAAAAAGTCAATACAAACACCTTGTTTTTCAAAAAAAAAAAAAAAAAAAAAGATATATGAAAACTTGATTTGTTGCAACTAGATTCAATTAAACTGAGAACTTTTAATACTAATGAAAGAATTAAAGTTCTCTAAGCAATCACATAACTACAAAAGTTAAAAATAATTAAAAAAGAAGCATTTTTATATTTTGATTTTTTTTTTTTAAAAAAAAAAAACAGTGTATCTAAAAATCAAGCTTATTTGTAAGTTTTTTTTTTCTTAATTGTTAGCCTTGCTTGAGAAAGAATGGAGATAGAAAATTAGAGATATGTATTGGAGGAGAGAGAGTTTAAAATGGTAATTAAAAATTTAGGAGAGGTAATTTCTTTTTTTAATAATTTAATTCAAAAAATATTACTCTTCGGATGAATACAAAGGCTATGATGGTTCGTCCAAATTTTTATTAATATAAAATAGAGTGTCTTTAGAAGTTTATTTTTTAAAATGGAGTGTCTATAGAATAAGAGTGCCAAAAGATAAAAAAGGATAATCTTAGAACAAAAGGAAGTGTCTTTAGAATTTTTTTAAAAATTTAAAAGAATGGAGTGTCTTTAGAAAAAAAAAAGTGTAAAAAGAAAATATTGGATTGTTAAAAGAAACTCTCTATAATTAAATCAAAATTTTAAAAAGTGGGGTATAAATAGTTAGTAATGGGGGTGCCAATATCACCACTCATATACAAATTGATGATTTGAAAACATTTGTTTTGGATCAAAATACTTATTAGTTTATTGATTAATAAAAGGTGTAATAAATTAAAAAAATTTTAAAAATTTAAAAATTATTAAAATATAGTCAATATTATACTCGATTGAAATATCTCAACAAAATATTTCCAATGGTATAATTTTTATAGTAATTAGATTTATGAATAAAGAGTTATAATAAATTAATTGAGTTTAGTTAAAAATGTAAAAAGGATATAAAAGGAATTTGAGAAAGAATATGGAGTAAAATGGGATTATAAAAAGTAAATAGTGAAATAGAGGTGGAGGATTTGGATCTCCAAATATAGAGATCAAAACTTCATCTCTATTTTGACATGATTTAGAGAACCATTGGAGTGAAATGCATCTCCATTTTGGCAAAATGGAGACCAAAATGGAGATCCATTGGAGATGGTCTAAGTGTATCTCAAACAGCTTCCCTTCTAGTCCAACAGTTCTCTAAATGACTCTCTTAATTGTGTTCTGGTAGAGTTCACTCTCTTAATTAAGTGAGTGTTTTCAGACCCTTTGAAGTGGGCTCCATCTATTTAAAATTATTTTATTTTCTTGAAAAACTCCATACATTTAAAACTCATAGGGCTCGTTTGGTACGCTGTATTGTATTGTATTGGATTGTATTGTATTGGACTGTATTGAATTGTATTGTATTGTATTGGACTGTATTATTCTTATACAATCATGTGTTTGGTGATATTTTGTATTATATTGTATTATGCTGTATTAATTAATACAACCTTCTATTCTGTATTAAATAATACGATATCCACCGTATTAGACCAATTAAAATGTATTAGCTAATACAATACAGTAAACAGTGTAAAATAAACCAAACATTGTATTGTATTATTCTAATACATTTTAAACTCCTAATACAATACAGTGCGGCGCACCAAACGAGCCCATAATGGACAAACAATCTCTAATATTTAAACACAATATCTAACATTTAAATAATTATAAAAAATTATTAAAGGGGTTATTTAAGGGAGTTGTTGAAACACATACTCCCTTAATGGTCTTGCAAAGTTGCAATAACATACACCCTAAATAAGGGAGACCGTTGTCGATACTCAAGTAATAAAAAAACCACTCGGGAAAAACTACTAATCTTGCACATGTACAGCATATAAAGTGCTTGATATGAAAATACATATTCAAACTCATCAAGAAACTCTTCAAAGGCAAATGCAAAACTGTACACTAGCAGCAGCTGAATTGTACTTCACTCATCAAGATACCTCCCTAGCTCCCATTAATAGATATATATGCGCAATCTGTGTGAGGCTCTCTGAATATCGCGCTGCATCGATTCAGCTATTTGCAGGTATTTTTCACTGTTGCCACCATATCCATCATCTTCCTCTGAGAGATACAGATTGACTTCTTCGAGCACGGATCCGAAAGAAATGAGATATTGCAGCATGAGAACCTCATTTCCCGTTCCTTGGAAACCTAACACCTCAACATCTTTAAGAGATGTTTTGATGCAGCTGTGGACTATAAAATTGTTGGTCCAGAATTCTTCTGGATCAAGTTCAAATGGAGGTACATCATCCTGTCAACAAACCAGAGAATCAGAAAGGAAGAAAAAGAATGGTATCAAGTTTTTTGACAATCAAAAGGAAGTATAATAATAGACCAAAAACCTGGCAAGCAAAACAAAAAACACACAGCACACCCCCTGTTGACAAATTGGCTCAACTTTCACCTTCCAACAACCACCTACAATTGCCTCAACTTCTACTTACCACCTACATGCAATTACTATTGTTGAAAATGGGGGTGGATTGTCTCTACCTTTCCCCTATAAATAAGACCCTCAGCAAAGCAAGAACAACAAGCAAGGGAGAGCAATCAGAAAAGAAACAAAGCTTCCTGAATTCTGAGAGAGTTCCAGAGAGTTGAGAGATCTGAGAGAAAGAGAAATTCTGTTTTCTGTATTTGTTTTAATTTCTCTAATAATATCAGTTTGCTGCCTCCCATGGACGTAGGCAATTGCCGAACCACGTAAATATCTGTGTTTGTGTGTTGTGTACATTTTTCTATCGAATTTTCTGGGCATTTCCGCAACAAACTGGTATCAGAGCTTTGGTTTTGATCAGGTCCAGAAAATTCGAAGTGCTCGAATCTCTATTTAGAGGATACCGTTGTGTTCCTCTCGAAATACGATTCCAACGCACCTGACCGCGTCTCAATCGGAGCTCTAACAAACTCTCTAGCTCCGGTCAAAGTTTGGTCAAACCTGGAAAATTTTCCAGAAATTTTCTGCAAATTTCTCAACGAAGAAGACGACCACGTCAGCGCCACGTGACCATCCAGTCATCGGCCAGTCATCGCCACATCAGCACCCAGTCATCGCCACATCAGCAACACGTCATCGCTGAGTCAGCACCAAGTCATCGCCACATCAGCACCCAGTCAGTGTCCCACCGTGGCCACGTCAGCGACACGTCAGTGCCCTGTCAGCACCAGTCAGCACCACAACTGTTACATAGTCAGAGAATATTCCGTCCGTAGAGAATATTCCGTCAGAGCATATTCCGTTATCCTAACGGAATATTCCCGAGTCAACTCGGTCCACAAGTGTTTTTTGCCCAACTCAGTGCAATTTTCACCCATTTTCAACCGAGTCGGACCTGTTCCCAGCTATTTCGACCGTTCCGGACGCAACCGTGCCATCAGTTTCTGCTAAATCCACTTCTAAATACTGTTTTTACTTAGATAAGCTTTAATGGGCACGATGGAAGATCCAAAAGCTGGAGAAATTTTGGAAAAATCAACTGAAGCTCAACCATCATCAGCATCAACCAGCAGTACATCAGCATCAACCAGCAGTTCTTGGCAAAGGACCTCGATGTCAAACGCGAAGTTTGATATTGAGAAGTTTGACGGCAAAAACAACTTCGGTATGTGGCAATGTGAAGTTATGGATCTATTATTCCGGGAAGGATCCGATATTGCCTTGAGTTCCAAACCCAAAGATATGTCTGATGAAGATTGGAAGTATGTAAATCGTCAAGCCTGTGGCACAATTCGGTTGTGTTTAGCCAAGGACCAGAAGTACTTTGTCATGAAGGAGACTATGGCATCAAGTCTCTGGAAAAAGCTGGAGGACAAGTACATGACGAAAAGCATAGAGAACCGTCTCTACCTGAAGAAGAAGCTCTTTCGTTTCCAGTACAAGAAAGGTATTTCTATGATTGAGCATTTGGATAATTATAATAAAATTCTTGCTGATTTACAAAATTTAGATGTTGAAATTAGCGATGAAGATAAGGCACTACTGTTGTTAAATTCCTTGCCCGATACCTATGAACACTTAACCACAACTCTGTTATATGGAAAGGATGAGGTTAAATTCATAGACGTTTCTAATGCTCTGGTGAATAATGAGTATCGGAAGAAGGATCAGCTTGATCACAGAGACTCAACATCAGAAGCACTGACTGTTGCTTGAGGAAGGACAAACAATAGAAGATCTGGAGTGCCTAGTGAGCGTGGTAAATCTCGCTCAAAATCAAGAGGAGCATCTCACTCAAAGCCAAAAGGAGAATCATCATTCAGACGTCCTGCGAAGGATGAATGTGCCTATTGTCACCAGAAAGGGCACTGGAAGAAAGATTGTCCAAACAAGGACAAATCTAATGTGAATGTTGCAAGTAAAGTTGATAATGAAGAGGATTCAGCTTTTACAGTTTCATTATCAGAAAGCAATTCTGATAGATGGATTCTAGATTCCGGCTGTTCCTATCATATGTGTCCCAACAGGCAGTGGTTCTCAAGCTTCCAGGAGCTTGACGGAGGAGTTGTGCTTATGGGCAATGACAACACATGCCAGACAAAAGGGATAGGAACTATTAGCCTGAAGATGCACGACGGTACAATCAGACGACTGACAGACGTTAGATATGTCCCTGATCTGAAGAAGAACCTCATTTCACTGGGGGTCTTAGACTCTAGCGGTTACAAGGTGACCATGGAAGGTGGATTCCTGAAGGTTGTACGAGGTGCATTCTTGGCAATGAAAGGTACTCGACATAGAAATTTATATTTCCTGGATGGGTACACAGTCACAGGAAGAGCAGCCGTCTCTAGCAGTTCCGACGATGAGGCATCTGATACTTCCCGACTCTGGCACATGCGCTTAGGGCATGTTGGGGAGAAGACTTTGCAAGGTTTGGTGAAGCAAGGTCTCCTGAAAGGTGCAAAGACCGGTAAACTTGATTTTTGCGAGCATTGTGTCATGGGCAAGCAGACGAGAGTCAAGTTTGGCACCACTATTCATCGTACAAAAGCAACACTGGATTATGTTCACACTGATGTTTGGGGGCCTTCCAAAAATGCTTCATTGGGAGGTAAACATTATTTTGTGACATTTATTGATGATTTCTCCAGGTATGTCTGGGTATACACCATGAAGCATAAGGATGAAGTTCTGGATATCTTTCTTCAATGGAAGAAGATGATTGAAACTCAGACAGGCAAAAAGATTAAAAGACTCAGATCAGATAATGGCGAGGAATACAAATCAGATCCTTTCATGAAGTACTGTCAGGATAAAGGGATAATCAGACATTTTACAGTTCCTAGCACGCCACAGCAGAATGGTATAGTAGAACGGATGAACCGTACGTTGGTGGAGAAAGTTCGGTGTATGCTTTCTCAATCTGGCCTAAGGAAGGCATTCTGGGCAGAGGCTTTGATGTATGCCTCTCATATAGTCAACAGACTACCCGCTTCTGCACTTGATGGGAAAACTCCCAAAGAGGTATGGTCTGGACAACCTGTTTCTGATTATGATCGATTGCATATATTCGGATGTCCAGCATACTTTCATGTTACTGAATCCAAACTGGATCCTAGAGCCAAGAAAGCTGTTTTTGTGGGCTTTAGTGAAGGAGTCAAGGGATTCAGACTATGGAATTCCGAGTCAAAGAAAATCATCTTAAGCCGAGATGTTACCTTTTACGAATCTGCAATGCTGAAACAAATACCTCAAGGCACAGAGAATGAGAATCCAAACTCTCTGCAACAGGTGGAGTTTGAAACTCCCAAGAAGATAGAAAAGGCTTCTCCCACAGTCGATTGTCCTGATGATGATTTTGATAACCAGGACGAGATATCAGTTGAGGTGGAGGATTCAGCACCATTATCTGAGGTCAGACAACAACCAGAGTCTATTGCCACCAGCAGACCGAAGCCTGCCCGTTACACAGACATGGTGGCATACGCTCTTCCAGTGACTGATGATGATGTCCCGTACACCTACAGAGAAGCTATGGACAGTACGGATAATGTCAAGTGGAAGAAGGCGATGGATGAGGAAATGCAATCACTTCACCAGAATGAAACTTGGAAGCTGACACAACTTCCAAAGGGAAAGAGAGCTATAGGGTGCAAATGGGTCTATGCCAAGAAGGAAGGTGCCCCTGGTAAAGACAACATCAGATATAAAGCCAGATTAGTAGCGAAAGGCTACGCACAGAAGGAAGGAATAGACTACAATGAGGTATTTTCATCTATTGTCAAGCATTCGTCTATTCGGATCCTATTAGCTTTGGTTGCACAATTTGATCTCGAGTTAGCTCAACTTGACGTGAAGACCGCATTCCTCCATGGTACTTTGAACGAAGAAATTTATATGTCTCAGCCAGAAGGGTTCAAAGTCCCAGGATGTGAAAACTGGGCTTGCAAGCTGAACAAGTCCCTGTATGGTTTGAAGCAGTCACCGAGACAGTGGTACAAGCGGTTTGACAGCTTCATGATGACTCAGAAGTACACACGCAGCCATTTTGATCACTGTGTATATTTCCGCAAACTCCAAGATGGTACATTTGTCTATTTGCTCTTATATGTGGATGATATGCTGATAGCATCTAAGAGCAATGTGGAGATTAACAGGTTGAAGGCTCAATTGAGCTCAGAGTTTGACATGAAGGATCTTGGAGAGGCCAAGAAAATTCTTGGTATGGAGATCAAAAGGGACAGAGCAAAAGGTACCATATGTTTGACACAGACTCAGTATTTGAAGACTGTACTTCAGAGGTTTGGCATTGATAGCAAGTCTAAACCTGTAAGTACACCGTTGGCTTCACATTTCAAACTGAGTGCACTAATGTCACCGACTACTAATGATGAAAAGAGGCAAATGGATCATGTTCCATATGCAAATGCTGTTGGTGCCTTGATGTATGCGATGGTGTGTACTAGACCTGACATTTTACATGCTGTAAGTATGGTGAGCCGTTACATGCACAACCCTGGCAAAGGCCATTGGCAAGCAGTGAAATGGATTCTACGGTACATTCAAGGTACTGTAGATGTTGGTTTGAAGTTCGAGAGAGATCAGACGGTTGACAAACATATCAAAGGATATGTTGATTCTGATTATGCTGGTGATCTTGACAAGCGTCGATCTACTACTGGTTATGTGATCACTATGGCAGAAGGACCAGTAAGTTGGAGATCGACTTTACAGTCAACAATGGCTTTGTCTACTACTGAGGCAGAGTATATGGCTGTAACAGAAGCTTTCAAAGAAGCCATTTGGTTTCGTGGTTTGATCAGGGACTTGGGCATTGTTCAGGAAAACGTGGAGATTTTCTGTGACAGTCAGAGTGCCATTTGTTTGGCAAAGAACCAGGTCCATCACGCTCGTACCAAGCATATAGATGTCCGTTACCACTTTGTTCGAGAAATAGTAGATGAAGGGAACATTCTACTCCAGAAAATCGGAACTGCAGACAATCCTGCAGATATGTTAACAAAGGTGGTAACAGGGATCAAGTTCCAACATTGTTTGGACTTGATCAATATCTCTCGAGCTCGTATCGCCTAAGGGCATAATGGAGGCAGCATTGATCGGTGAATTCTCGCCAAGGTGGAGATTGTTGACAAATTGGCTCAACTTTCACCTTCCAACAACCATCTACAATTGCCTCAACTTCTACTTACCACCTACATGCAATTACTATTGTTGAAAATGGGGGTGGATTGTCTCTACCTTTCCCCTATAAATAAGACCCTCAGCAAAGCAAGAACAACAAGCAAGGGAGAGCAATCAGAAAAGAAGCAAAGCTTCCTGAATTCTGAGAGAGTTCCAGAGAGTTGAGAGATCTGAGAGAAAGAGAAATTCTGTTTTCTGTATTTGTTTTAATTTCTCTAATAATATCAGTTTGCTACCTCCCGTGGACGTAGGCAATTGCCGAACCACGTAAATATCTGTGTTTGTGTGTTGTGTGCATTTTTCTATCGAATTTTCTGGGCATTTCCGCAACACCCCCAAGATTAAAGGCCTGCGACAGAAGAGACACACCCTCCCCTATCGCAGACCTTTGAAAAAGGCTGCCCAATGAAAACCATCAGCACAACGAAAAAAGAAACACCGCCCAACCAGAACTTACGGCAGAGTCCATCCCAGCATATCACCATCACTATCAGCACCCTTCTTAGCCAATACATCGGCTGCAGAGTTAGACTCTCTACAATTATATTCGACAGCCCACATACCTCTTTTCCCCAACATATTTCTAATTTCCAGGATCAGTTGGTAATACTTCCAATCACCCACTCCCGCACTATTAACCCACGCAACAATTTGTTTACAGTCACTCACTACGGTAATCCTATTTTTCTCCAGCTCTGGTTTGGACAAACAAAGAGAAACCGCTCTCGCAATCGCAAGAAGTTCAGCCATAAAAATGTCCTGAATCCCAACAAACTTAGAGAACTGACACAAAATCTCACCCCTACTGTCCCTAAGCACCCCACCTATTCCAGCCTTGCCTGGCGAACCCCTTACGGACCCATCCACGTTGAACTTCAAGGAGTCCAACAGAGGAGGGATCCACACATTAGGCCTTGGAACCTTTACTTTTGGAGGATCAGAGCATCTTTCAGCAACATTCAAAGTTAAAATGGTTATGGGATCCTTTGAGTCCTTACCAATATATTTGGACCACCAAGCAACCCTCATCTTCACCATATCCATCGCTTGCTCCACCGAAACCTCCACCTCTTTAAACACCTTTTCATTCCTTGATTCCCATATTGTCCAAGAAGCAGCAAAAAATAATGCATTCCATGCCCTTTCAACTCTTTTGTTTGGGCATAAACCACACCAGTTCTCCCACCAAGACCGAATAGACACATAAGCATAGCTGCTGATTTTCCACCAGTTCATACAGCCTGCCCAAAGAGTCCACGCCCAGCTACAATTCAAGAAAAGATGATCTATGGACTCAACCTTCTCTCCACACAGTGAACACTCCACATTGTCATCTGTCACCAATCCACACCACCACAACACCTCCCTAACCAGAACCTTGCCATGGAGAAGATGCCACACGAAAATTTCAATCTTCGGGGGGCAAATGTTCTTCCATATCCTAGTAAACACCCTCAGTCCCTTAAAAATTCTACTCCAGCCTCTTTTAGACAGAATTTACAGAAAAAATACCATCCGATCGAAATGCCCAACCCACTGTGTCAGGAACTGCATCACGCATAACAATTCTGTCAAGAGTATTCATAAAGGCTGCCCATTGTTCCAGCTCCCAATCAAAACACGGACATCTAAGATTGATACTCCAATTCCATTTATCACATATAAAACCACCAAAATCCCTCACACACCCCTCTTTATTTCTAGCTAGAGAGAAAATCCTAGGAAAAACACCCTTCAAAGCCCTTCCTTCAGGTTTGGTTCTCTCTATGGTTTTTAACTGAGCAAAGCTAAATATACGTGATGCATTACTTGCATTCATAATTATGACACGTATCTATGACATTACAAAACTACTGCCTACGTGTAATAGCACATGCTTATGACATCCATTTACGTTGAATTTTAAGAGTATCACTGGTTTAATAAGTTAAACTTAAAGGCACCAATAGATTAAAAGAGGGTTGACATGATACAACCCCGTGAGGGAGGTTATAATAATTGCCAGAGAATTGGAAAGGATTTCAGATTAATTTTGGAAGGACTCGAATCAATCTATTATTTTAGCTAAAAACATACTTTTAATTATCACATTATTAATGCATAATATACTTACAGGAAAAATCCTGGCAGGGCCAAGTTTGTTGATTGTAAGAGTCTCTAGCAAAGGACAGCATTTAAGCATGAAAATGGTTCCATCAAATTCAAATGAGCGCATAGAGGTCTTCAAAGTGAGATGCCTTACATTCAGAGTTTTTAACAAATCCAGTGGCTCTTCTCCAATAGGAATAACCTGAACATTTACCAACACTGAACTCAATCAATTTGTTAATTTAGAAACTCATGTAATCACTAATAATAAACATAAAGAAGTAAATACTTTATATTCAAGTGTCATAGAAAAGAAGGCTCTCTTACTCATATCGAGAATAGAAGTTTTCTAACTCTTATTGAGATACAAAATATTAGAAAAAGCACAGATATTATTGAGAATATGATGTTTTGAAGGAATAGGTTTACAACTCTTATTATCTAACTCTTATACAAATAAAAAAAATAATAATAATAATAATAATAAAAAAGAAGAAGATATGATTGAATATGATGTTTCGAAAGAATAGTCTAACTCATATTGAGAAACAGAAGCTTTCTAATTCTTATTGAGATACGAAAAAGAAAAGTAAACACATTAAACATATATGATTGGATACGGTGATATGAATGAATGCTTTTACAACTCTTATTTTCTAACTCTTATTGAGATGTGAAAAAGAAGAAGCAGATATGTATGTTTTGAAGGAATAGTCTTTCTAACGCATATCAGAAATACAAACTTTCTAACTCGGATTGAGATACGACAAAGAAAAGCGGATATGATTGAATATGATATATGATTCTTATCAAGATAGGAAAAAAAAAAACATATATGATCGAATATGAATGTTGGAAGGAATAGTCTCTCTAACTCATATCGAGAAATAGAGGCTTTCTAACTCTTATTGAGGTACCTAAAGAAAAGCAGATAAGATTTAATATGAACTTTAAAAAAAAAAAAAAAGGAATAGTCTCTCTAACTCGTATCGAGAAAAGACGTTTTCTAATTCTAATTCTTTTTGTTCAATGAAGATACAAGTTATTGTGAATTACAATATTTTGGGATTGGGGGGAAGGGGTATGACTCGAACCACAATCTCTTAGAGATGAGTATGAGGGACTTACCACTGAGCTCACCTCATTTTGTCACAAGTTAATGTGAATTAAAAAAAATATCAAAATTCGTATAAAATTACTTTAAAATCACATTTCTGATATGTGTTTACATGTGAACTAGAAAAACATATACCCAAATCACAGAATTAACAAAAGATCACATAGAAACCAAATTAACCTAATCCCTCTCCTCAATATAAAATTCTAGATATAAGTGGAGATTAAAACAAAAAAACCTAAAAAAATGAACATGTAAACAAACCTGAAGCAAAAAACTGCAAACCGTCAAAACCCTAACAGAGAAAAGCTGATCTAGGAGATCATATAGAAGATCAGCAACTCCCGAAAATTCAGATTGTTGCCCAAAATCAAGCTCAGCTTCTTGCATACATGTGAGGCGACTCTCAAAATTAAATCGAGCTGCTTTTCCACTGTACTTGAAGAACCTCAAATTTGGAGCTTGAATCCGAACCAAACCAGACAAAAAATTGCACCGATCAACAACCAGATTTTTCAGTCTCAGATTTGGCCTAGAAATGTCAAGTCGTTCATGAATGTTCCAACACTTTTTCAGGCTGAAACTCTCCAACAGTGGACAGTACATCAAAAGGGTCCTGACAGAATTTTGTCCCAATTGAATCCAACCAAGAGAGAGTTCCTTCAAAGCAGCGCAATTCCTGAATTCTGAGGCCAGAAAGTTGCAGGAAAACAGCTTCAGAGATTCAAAACCCCCGTAACTATAAACAAACACTGGCAAATCAAAAACCCCTCCATGATTTTCAAGTCCATCTTCTCTCCAAATGGGGTTATGAAAATCGAGGGTGAGTGCCTTGACATTACGTGCAACAGAGAATCTGATCAAGTTGTACGTCTCCACATAAAAATTCCTTGGTCGGGTAAAGGTTAGGGAAAATGCGTTGATGGTTTTTGCTGTGCAGTGTTTCGACCAGCAGTGAAATGCAAAATTGATGAATTCCCTCCTCTGATTCATCTTGTTCTGTTCAGTTTCGTAGTCTTGGACGAAGTAATTCTCCTGGAGATCAATCCTGTCAATTCCATGCCAGATGTGTAGAAACTTGGTGGAGAGAATGCTGGTTCTTGCGGCTTCTTTGAAGGGCAATAAGCCGAAGATGTAGCTGAGCAACTCGCATGGGAGACTGGAGATGATGTCTCTGCTACTGTTGTTGTGTCCGGCAGCCATGTTTTTCTGAGAGAGAGATCTAGGGCGGTGAAAAGTTTGGAGATTAGTGAGTGAAGGAATACGTTATGAGAAAAAGTGTAGGATGAAGCAAATGGTTTATGATGGTTGTCTGAAAACGGGTTGGTAGTGAGTTGGGACAATAAAATATTATCTGTCTTTTTTTTTTTTCCTTATAAAAAGCCACTATTTTCACGATGATAAAAATAGAGAAAAAAAAAAGTCATATATTAGGAAAAAACAAAATGGACTATATATATGTCATATGTACACAATTTATCAATATATATATTTTTTTTTGATATATTGTGGTTGGTTTCCACCCACATTTAAGAGGTTGTGAGTTCAAGTCATGCCCCTCTCCACAAATTCCACTATATTGTAATTGTTCAAAAAAAATTCATTAAAAAAATATAAATTTGAATTTAAAAAAAAAAAAGTTTGTTTGTTTTTCGGAGGAAAAAGTTTGTTGATTATTAAGTAAAAGATGATATTTAAAAACAGAAGAAGAAAAAGATGATAGAAATCCAATAATAATAATAATAATAATAATAATATCCTTTCAAAATAATAATAATAATAATAATAATAATAATAATAATATACAAAGGCAAAAAAGGGCTAGCCATTGTTTAAGAACAACAAATGAAATTTAATGAGTCTTTTTTTTTTTTTTTTTTGAAAAGCAAACACCTGAATAACTACTGGTTCTGATCTTGAATGCCCTGTCTTGAGGAGTTGGAGACCATTGATCATTTGTTTTTGAAGTGCAAATGGTTTTGGAAGTTATGGCTGGAGTCCCCTGCCTCTAGGTTCTCTTTTTTTCAATGTGGACAGGTCGTCAAAGGGGGTCTCAAAGCCAGGCGGGTATAGGAGGTGTCCTCAGAGACCATAATGGTAGAATTCTCTGTCTCTTATCTGCCAAAGTGGGTGCCCAAGATTGAAATATTAACCTAAAAATTTACGAAGTGATTTGTTATTTGGTCTTTCGGTTATTTATTTATTTATTTTTATTTATTTATTTAATCAAATGGTTGAGGCAATTATTGAATTGAAAATGCATCTAAAACTCTTGGATTAATAACACATGAGTGATTTTATGTTGAAGTAAATAAATTAAATCACAAATTTAGTTAGGTTTAGCCTAATCTATTATTATTAAAAATTGAATCATCTTCTGTCTACATTTAAATTATCTTTATTTTTAAATTTATTTTATTTTACCGTCTTAAATTTATAAAAAATAAAAAATTGTTTCTATTTTCTTAAACTAAATTTTAAGTTATTTGTACTGGCTTTTACTTTGCATGTGTAATTTTTTTTTTCCCTATCTATATAAACGGATATGATCGAATGTGATGTTTGTAGGAATAGATTTACAGTATTTTGAATGAATAGTTTTTTTTTTTTTCTCTTTTTTGAGCGGTAAGAGTTTATTCATAAAAAAGTCAAGAAGGCTAAGAAGAACAAGAAACACACAGACCGAGAAACCAAGAAATCCAAAACAAGCCAACACAAGAAACACAACAAGAAGCCAACATAAGAACACACCAACCAACAAAAAGAGCTACGACTCACCTACTAACGTACTATTTTGAATGAATAGTTTTACAACTCTCTTTTCGAGAAGGGAAAACGAAACATGGCATGAAGTGTAACAAATGACTTATATATAAGTCAATTCCAAATTTGACAATCTGGGACCATTATATATTCTTTCTTCCCATAAATCTTTGCACTTGAGAAAAAAAAAAAAAAAAACCACTTGAGAAAAACAAATCTTTGCACAGCATATAAACTGCTTGACATGAAAACACGTATTCATACTCATCAAGAAACTTTTCAAATTGAAAAGCAAACTGTACACAAGCAGCAGCTGAATTGTACTTCATCTCATAAACATACCCCTCCCTTTAATAGATTGATATACGCAGTTTATATGAGGCTCTCTCAATATCACGCTGCATCCATTCAGCTATTTTCCGGTAATTTTCTCTGTTGCTACCATATCCATCATCTTCATTTGAGAGATATAGATTGACTTCTTCGAGAACAGATCCGAATAAAATCAGATATTGTAGGATGAGAACCTCATTTCCTGTTCCTTGGAAACCAAACACCTCAACAACTTTAAGAGATGTTTCAATGCAACTAAGGATTATCAAATTCTTGGTCGGCCAGAATTCTTCTGGGTTAAGTTCAAATGGAGGTACATAATCCTGTCAACAAATCAAAAGATCAGAAAGAAAGTAACAGAATATGATCAAGTTGAAATCCCAAAAACGTTTCTTTGGGTTAAGTTAAAATATCGATAGATTCGTTCACTCTATGGTTTTTAACCTAAGAGAAAAGCTGAATATGGACACTTTCATTCGTATACTCATTACATGTATCTATGACATTACAAAACTATCACTTACGTGTAATATCACGTACTTATGAAATTGCAAAACTATCACTTATGCATATTATATCACGTGTCCATTATAAACCTGTACTTTTTTCTTTATTATGCGACTTCCTGCAAGATAGGTGAATGGAAAAAGCGAAATATGGATTGCATTCGTACTTGTGATACGTACATATGATACCACAAAACTATCACTTATGTGTTATCATGTGTCTATTAGAGACTCATTAAAAGAGGGGTGAAACGATACAATCACGTGAGGGAGGTTATAATTGCTAGAGTATTTGAAAGGATTTCGAATGAATATTCTGTAAGGACTCGAATCTAGCTATCTGTATATTATTATTTTAGCATATAAGTTTTTAGCTAAAATAATAATATACTTTTTTTTTTTTTTTTTTGTGCCTTTGTTTGCCTTTCGAAAAAAAAAAAAAAAAGTATATTATTATTTTAGCTAAAAACTTATATGCTTTTAATTAACACATTTATGTATAATATACTTACAAGAAAAATCCTGGCAGGGCCAAGGTTGTTGATGGTAAGAGTCTCCAGCAAAGGACAGCTTTTCAGCATGAATCTGATTCCATCAAATTCAAATAAGTGCGAGCAGGTCTTCAAAATGAGATGCCTTACATTCAGAGTTTTTAACAAACCTAGTGGCTCTTCTCCAATAGAAATATCCTGAAAATTTATCAACGTATATAACTGAATCTTTTAGTTAATTTATAACTTTGTGGATTCACTAATAATAAACATAAAGAAGTAAATACTTTCTATTCAAGTGTCATAGAAAAGAGGGCTCTCTTCCTCATATACAGAAAGGAAAAAAAAATGCTTTCTAACTCTTATTGAAATTCAAAAAATAAAAGTAGATGTATTACACATATATGATCAAATGTGATCAAAGTTTCTAACTCTTATTGAGATACAAAAAAGAAAAGCAAATGTATTAAACACTTATGATTGAATATGATGTTTTGAAGGAGTAGTCTTGCAACTCTAATTTTCTAACTCTCATCGAAATACGGGAAAAAGTAGATAAGCTAGATTGAATATGATGTTTTGAAGGAACGGACTCTCAAACTCATATAGAGACAGGGAAGCATTCTAATACATATACGAAAAACAAAAACAAAAATATTTTACAGATATGATTGAGGCTATGTTTGGGATTGCTTTGCTTCAAAAGTAATCCGCTTATAGCTTAACTTTAGAAATAATTAACTTACTAGAAAAGTTGATAAATGTTTGGTAAATTGACTTTATAAATAATCAACTTAGGAGAAAAGTAAAGAAAAAATGTTTGGTAAATTTTAATTGATTCTGGAAAATGACCAAAATGGACATTTATTGTTAAAATATAATATATATATATATATTAGTAAAGTATAGCTAATAAAAGAAAATATAATTATTATTTTTTTATTATTTCCAGGATTTTTTTTTCTTTTTTACAGTTTTTTCTAATATTTTTTTTTCCATTTTATTCATTGTTATTTAACAAAAAGATTTAAAAATACATAAAAGACTGAGTCAACTCAGCAAAAAAAACCATGACTGAGTCAACTCAAGCCCAGTTTCCTTCAACACAACTGAGTCAACTCAGTCATCTTCTCCATCAAACATCAACAACGCCAGCATCAACCTCTATATCAACAACTCCGGAGTCAAATTCGCGAGATTCTGTCGCCAATTCGTTATATCATGAAGGAGAAAAACCGGCCTTGGCGACAGAATCACGATCGGATTCGCGATTTCAATCGCGAAACGGAATCACGATTGGATTCACGATTTCAATCGTGAAACGGAATCCTCCACTGTCGGAGGAACACCAACTTACATCGACGACTTCGAGGTCGTCGGAGGTAACCGGTCGTCCGCCGTCCTCCAGCCTCCATTGTCGGTGGTGGGCCAGTGGCTACTGTACGATCTTAAAAAAATATATATATTAATTTATTATTTTTTTAGTTATTTAAAATATTATTAATTCAAAAAATTATCACTTTTAAATCAGGGGTATTATTGTCTTTATATTAAAATAGTAGGGGTACTATAGACATTCCAATTATAAGAAGTCAGCTTCTCCAATAATTAGCTTCTAAAAGCTACCCCCAACCAACTTCTCAAAAGTTGATTATAGAGTGTTTACCAAACACGTGAGGGGTCCTAGATTATGGAATAAGTGATTAATTCTTAAGTTTAAGCAATTCCAAACATAGCCTGAATATGTGATGTTTAATTTGAAGAAATAGTTTTACAACTCTTATTTTCTAACTCTTTTCGAGATAAGTTTCTTACGAAAAAGAAAATCAGACTTACTAAACAAATATATATGATTTTGAAAAAATAGTTTTACAACTCTTAATTTCAAACTCTTATCGAAAAAAAAAATGCAGATAAGATTGAATATGATGTTTTGAATGAATAGTCTCTCCGACTCATACAGACAAATAGAAGCTTTCTAACTCTTTTTGATATACGAAAAAGAAAAGCAGACATATTAAACAGATATGATTGAATATGATGTTTTGAAGGAATTGTCTTACAACACTTATTTTGTAACTATTATGGAGATACAAAAAAAGAAAAAGATATGATTGAATACAATGTTTTGAAGGAACGGTCTCTAACGCATAACAGAAACACAAAATTTCTAACTCAGATTGAGATACGGAAAAGAAAAGCGGATATTATTGAATATGATTGTATATGATGTAAGGAATAGTCTCTCCAACACATATCAAAAAAAGAAAAACTTTCTAACTCTAATTGAGATACGAGAAAGAAATGCGAATATGATTGAAAATGATGTTTCATATCAAGAAAGAAAGAAAGAAAGAAAAAAGCAGATATGATTGAATATAATATTGTTGGAAGGAATATATAATGTATCTCTCTAACTCATATCGATAAATAGAAGCTTTCTAACTCTTATTGAGGTACGAAAAAGAAAGCATATGATGTTTTGAAGGAACAATCTCTTTAACTCGTATAGAGAAACATAAGCTTTCTAACTCTTATTGAGACACGAAAAAGAAAAGCAGATGTACTAAACAGATATGATTGAATATTATGTTTTGGAAGAATAATTTTACAACTCTTTTCCGCTTTGCTTCATAAATCTTGCCGTTAAAAAAAAACTCTTTTCGAGAAACTAACTAGAAAAAGAGAAACGTATGCATTCAAAGAGGAGAAACATAATGTACATGTCACTGAAGATACAAGTTAGGATTCATCTATACTATATTCCTGGGTCAATTTCTAGTCTCTAGATTTCAATCAAAGAGTGTATAAAAGTTAAACAAAATAAATTAACTCTCTCTCACATAAGAACATCTTCAAGGGGACTTAGCTATTTTAACTAGTAACAAATATTTTAATATTTTTTAATATTTTAATATTTTTTAATATTTTAATATTTTTTGAATTTAAAATATAAATAAATTTATAATAAAATAATAGGAAAAAGAATTTGGCCAGCATAAAATGGCTCTCTACATTTGGAGAGTGTCTTGTTAATTCTCCAAAATAGACAGCCATGTTAGGGAGTGGTTGGAGTGTAAAAAAATCATCTTCACTAGCCATTTTGGCTAAGGAGTATGTTTAGAAAGCCCTTGGAGATGTTCTGCCTATTAACAATACAGTTCCTATATTAATTGTAGCTTCTCATATGTGTTTTCATGTCAACGAAAAAAACATAAACCCAAATCATAGGATTTACTAAGATCACATATGTACACAAACCTGGAGATCTATCCTGTCAATTCCACGCCAGATGTGTCGAAACTTGGTGGATAGAACACTAGTTCTTGCGGCTTCTTTCAAGGGCAAGAAGCCGAAGATGTAGCTAAGCAACTCGCATGGAAGACCGGAGATGATGTCTCTGCTACTGTTGTTGCGTTTGTCAGCCATGGTTTTCTGAGAGAGAGATCTAGGGCGGTGAAAAGTTTGGAGAGGGAGAGTAGTGAGTGAAAGGAATACGTTACGAGAAAAAGTGTTGCGATGAAGCAAATGGTTTATGATGGTTGTCTGAAAACGGGCTGGTAGGGAGTTGGGACAATAAAATACTACCTGTCTTTTTATTTATTTCTTATAAAAAGCCACTATTTTCGCGAAGATAAAAATAAAAAATGAAAAAAAAGTCATATATTAGGAAAAAAACAAAATGGGCTATATATATGTACACAATTTATCAATATATATATTTATTTGATATATTGAGGTTGGTTTTCGCCCACATTTAACACATTTAAGAGGTTGTGAGTTCCGGTCATGCCCCCTCCACCAATTCCAATATATTGTAGTAGTTTTAAAAAATCATTAAAAAAATATAAATTTGAATTAAAAATAAAGTTTGTTGAATATTAAGAAAAGGATGATATTTTCATATATATAAAAAATAAAAAAAAATAATAAAATAAAAAAGATGATAGAAATCCAATAATAATAATAATAATAATAATAATAATAATAATAATAATGAGAAATACTAATTTGGCAAAAAGGGCTAGCCATTGTTGAAGAACAACAAATGAAATTCAATCGATATTTAATTTGATCAATTATTATTAAAAATTGAATCATCTTCTGTATTTAATTTGATCGAACTCTTATTTAGGAAAGTAGCTCTTCTAACCCTAAAGACGATCAGGATACACCCATGTGTAAGGAAACCATTTAAGAAGAGTACATATTATCTCAGCTGTATAGCAAAACTGTACACAAGCTGCAGCTGAATTGTACTTCATATCATCAAAGAATACCCCTTCCTCTAATAGATTGATATTCGCAGGTTACGTGAGGTTCTCTTCATATGTTGCTGCATATATTGAGCTATTAGCAGGTATTTTTCCCTGGTTCCACCATATCCATCATCTTCCTCTGAGAGATAGAGATTCACTTCTTCCAGATTGCGTCCGAAAAAAAGGAGATATTGCAGAAAGTGAATCTCATTTCTTGTACCTTGGAAACATTTTACCTCGACAACTTTCAGAGTTCTTTTGAGGCATCGATAGACTATCAAATTCGTGGTCCAGAATTCTACTGGGTTAAGTTCAAATGGAGGTATATAATCCTGTTAACAAACCAGAAAACCAGAAAACCAGAAAACCAGAAAAATAGAAATAGGATGTGATCAAACTGAAATCCCAAAACCTTTAGCTAAGAAATTAATAATATAAGACAGATTCATTCTCTCGGTAGTAAGAGAAAAGATAAATATGGACGTGGAATGCATATTACTTCCATTACTTGCATGTACTTATGATACGTATCTGTAACATTACAAAACTATATTAAGAATGCACATGAGAACGCACTACTACTTCTACCACGTATGATACAACAAAACTATCGCTTGCTAAAAACAGACTTTTAATTATAATACACTAGTGCATAATATACTTACAGGAAAAATCCTGTTAACAAACCAAAAAACCAGAAAGAAAGAAACAGTATGTGATCAAACTGAAATCCCAAAAACCTTTCTGTAGGTTTAGTTAAAATTAACTAATAATATGGACGTAGAATACATTACTTGTATTCGTACTTACGACACGTATCTATAACATTTCAAAACTATATATAACTTCCGTTATATCACGTATTTGTGACACGTATCTATGACATTAATTACAAAACAATCACTTATACCTGCAAGATAGGTAAGTGGTTATAAGTGATAGTTTTGTGATTAAACCTAAGCGATCGAAAGACTAAATACAGACATGAGAATGCACTACTTGCATTCATTACTTCTGATACGCATATATATATATATATATGATACAACAAAACTATCACTTACGTATATGTATTATATATATCATGTGTCTATTATAGACTCAAAAGAGGGGTGAAATGATACAATCACATGAAGTAAGTTAACTCGAAACACTTCTAATTATAACAAATTAATTAATGCATAATATACTTACAGGAAAAATTCTGGCAGGGCCAAGGTTGATGGTAAGAGTCTCTAGCAAAGGGCAGCTTTTAAGCATGAATCTGATTCCATAAAATTCAAATGAGTGCAGGGAAGTCTTCAAAATGAGATGCCTCACATTTAGAGTATTTAACAAACCCAGTGGCTCTTCTCCAATAGGGATAACCTGAACATTTACCAACACAGAATTGAAACTATTAGTTAACATAACTATCTATTAACTCAGAGACAAACAGAAACTTTTGAACCTTCAAAACATCACAACTCTTATACAGATACGAAAAAGATAAAAACATACTTATTAAAAATCTATTTTCTAACTATTATCGAGATGCAACAGATATTCATGATTGAATATAATGTTTTGAAAAAATTGTTTACAACTTTTGGTTTGTAACTCATATAAGCGAACAAGAAAAAGAGAAACATATGCATTAAATAAATTTCATTGAATATAATGTTTTGATAAATTAAAGTTCCTTTTAATCAAACTCTTATTTAGAAAAGTAACCCTAAAGACGATTAGGGTACTCATCAAGAGTCAAACAAGAGTAACGTGATCATATAAAATGTATTACATACTCAGCGAAGATAAAAATTGATATAATATAGAAGTATCAAAATTGACGTTTATTTTAAAGATAAATAAACAGAATGTTCATACTTTTCTGAAATGTGTTTCAATGTGAACTAAAAAGAACATAGACCAATATCACATAAATTACTAAAGATAACATCTCTTAGAATCCAAATTAATTAAACTAATCCCTTTTCTCGATATAAAATTCTAAATAAAAATGGATATTAAAAAAAAAAATGAACATATAAACAAACCTGAAGCAAATAACTGCAAACCGTCAAAACCCTAACAGCGAAAAGCTGTTCTACGAGATCATATAGAAGATGACCAAGTTCTGAAAATTCAGTTTCAAGCCCAAAATCAAGTTCTGCTTCTTGTAGAGATGTGAGGCGCTCCTCTAAATAAAATTGATCAGCTCTTCCACTGTACTTGAAAAACATCAAATTCGGAGCTTGAATCTGAACCAAACCATCCAAAAATTTGCACTTATCAACAACTAGAGATTTCAGTCTCCAATTTGGCCCAGAAATGTCTAGATGTTCATGAATGTTCCAACAATTTTTCAGAGTAAAACTCTCCAACGAAGGACAGTACATCAAAAGGTTCTTTACAGAATTTGGTCCCAACTGAATCCAACCGAGAGAGAGTTCCTTCAAAGAAGAGAAATTTCTGAATCCTGAGACCAGAAAATTGCAGGAAAACAGCTTCAGAGATTCAAGATCCTTGTGACCATAAACAAACACTGGCAATTCAAAAACCCCTCCACGATTTTCAAGTCCGTCTTCTCTCCAAATGGGGTCATGAAAATCGAGACTGAGTCCCTTGACATTACGTGCAAGAGAGAATCTGATGAAGTTGTGCATGTTCACAGTAAAATCCCCGGGTCGAGAAAAACTGAGGGAAAACATGTCGATTGTTTTCCCTGTGTAGCTTTCCAACCAGTTATATGCGAAATCAATAAAATCCCTTCTCTGAATCTGCTTGTTCTCCTCAGTTTCGTTTTCTTTTACGAAGAAATTCTCCTGGAAATTGATCCTGGTAGTCCCACACCAGACGTGTCGAAACCTGGTGGAGAGAACGCTGGTTCTTGCTGCTTCTTTGAAGGGCAAGAAGCAGAAGATGTAGCAGAGCAAATCGCTCGGGAGACCGGAGATGATGTCTCTGCTGATGCTGCTTCTGTTGTTGTTGTTGTTGGAAGCCATTGTTGTAATTTCTGTGTGTGAGAGAGACTCTAAAGTGGTGAAAATTTTGGAGAGAAATGAGAAGGAAAGAGGTTTGGTTTTTATAACAAGTGCTGTAAAGTGTTGCGAGAAAGAGAAAATAGGGTTGTGATGGTTGTCTGAAATCTGAAAACGGTTTTGGTGATAGATGGTGGAGAGTTGCCGGAAGTGAAGTGTTGTGACTCTTGGATACGGACAGCAGAATATTATTTGTCTTTTGCTGTCTTTTTTTGTTTTTTTTTTCCTTAAAACAAGGCATAATTTTCGTGAAAATAAAAGGGAGGAAAATGTGATATATTTGGGAAAAAGAAAATGAAACATATATGGATACTTACAAAAAAAATAAAAAAATAAAAAAAAATCAATATTTGTGTTTTTTTTTTTATAAAAAAAATAGTTTTTTATTTGTTATTTTTTGTGTAATTAATTAAAAACATATAAATTTGAATCACACAATTGAGTTTATTTTTTTAGGAAAAAAATTAATATATTTTTTTTTATATTAAGTTTGTTGATTATTAAGAAAAAGATGATAGAAATTAATCCAACAACAACAACAATAATAATAATAATAAAATTTTCAAATAATAATAATAATAATATATTAACAGAAAAGCTTTTGATAATAAGTGTTTTTGAATAAAATTTGATAATAATTATTGCCGGGTAACAATTAGGCAAATAAGCCAATTAAAAAAAAAACAATTAGTTAAATAAGGTATTTAAAAAAAATTAAAAATAAATAAATAAATAAACTAATTTGGTGGATTAGGGCTAGCAATTGTTGAAGAACAACAAAAGAAATTCAATCCAGATTTTTTTTTTCTTTTTATGGGTAAATTTGTAATATCAAAAACAACTCATATAATGTATTAAGGAGTTTAGGTCAGTGGATGATTTTTTATTTTTTTTTGAAGTATTAAATTAATTCGAGATTTTTTAGGGAGGGAGAGGATGAATGATTAGATATTGATCGAAATTATAAATTCAAATAAATATAGTCATATCCATGTATTTATTTATCTTTTCTAGGTTAGTCCATCCAATAATGCTAAACATCCCACCTTTTTCATCCCACTACATGTGACATGTGAGGTGTCAAATTATGAGTGGATACACATTAATGGTGATTTATCTCACCTACCTCATGTATCCACTCACCATTTGACACCTCATATGCCACACGTGGTGGGATGAAAAAAGTGGGATTTTAGGTGGAATGTGTAACATTACTGTAATCAATAATTAAATGTTCATAATATCTTAAACGAACTCATATTCTAATGAATAATTAATTGTTGAAAACATAAATTTAAATTGATAAAATCATATCTAGTCTAGATTTTGTCATTGTCTAATTAATAATGAGTATGTACTTTTAAATATTTAAATATAAATTCTCTTGTCACATAGTATATATTATTAATAAGAGCCATGTTGTTATATACTTATATAGATTATAGATTATATATAGTTAAATGGTTGGTTATATGCCATTAATTTTAATCCAATGATTAACGAAATTCTAACATTTGGAAAATTAAGAAAAATTAATTTTTTTTATAAAATAACTCTCCCTTATGACTACTTCTGTAATTATACAAATCCATTAATATAGTATCTAAATCCTAATTAATAATAATAACTAAAGTACTTCCGTAATTATACAAATCCATTATAGTATCTAAATCCTAATAATAATTATGGGTGTGCGGCGGATAGGATCCATTGGATTTGTCATTATCCAAGATCCGATTGGATCGAAGAAATTACATGTGATCCGATCTCATCTTAGAGCGGAATCCGATTTGATCTAATCCAATTATAATTAGATCTGATCCGATCCAATTGCAAAATACTTAAATACGATACAATCTGATACGATGAATCAAATTTATATGAAGTAATTATTAATATATAAAAGTTAAAACACTCCTAAAATTAATAAAATCAAATTATTAATTTATACAGTACTCAAGTAAAATTAACAAACTAATAATAAACATAAAAGTTATACACTTAAAAGTTCAAAAAGTCTAACAAATTATAAACATTAAACACAAGTTCCAAATACAAAAATAAATAAAATCATTTAATATAACAAAATACAATAGCACCCAAAATTTGCTCAATGTTTATCTATATAAGAGAAAATAATTCAGCCCATTATAAATTATGTCTTATATTTTGACGGATCCGACGGATTGGCCAATTTTCATATGGAAATCTAATATCCGATCTGATCCAATAGATTTCAGAATTTAGGATCCAATAATATCCTCAAATCCAATCTAATTTGATTGTTGGATCAAATCCAATGGATCCTATTGGATTGGTTTGGATTGGATCCCATACACCCCTAAATTAAAAATAACTATTTATGGCACATCATCTATTAGTAGTTTAGCAAAAGTGGTTGCATAATTCTCATCCACTATGTCTATACTATGTTTTGTTTGGTAAAATATGAGATTGGACTAAATTTGATAATATTTTGAAATTAAATAACAAATTAATAAAATAAATATTTTAAATTTATTTATTATTAAAATAAAAAAGAAAAAAAATATAAAAAAATATAAATAATCTTGCACGCATAGGATTAAAAGCAATAATTATGGAACCACAATCCAAGTTGGTGGTGTCCCAAAGGTGTGGAAGAGGGACCAAATGGTGCGTTAGTATACATCTAGAATTTAAGATATTTATATATGCTTTTTAAATATATCCAGTGCCTTTTTAAATCCAACATCAAATGGGTCAAGAGTCTATCGAAATTGATCATTGTATACACAACTCGGATATTTAATCACATAACCACAACACTGTAGAGATTACTCTGCATATGCTTGTCAAGTGTTTTTTAAAATCTAATATCGAACAAGTTGAGAATCTAGTCGGAACCTGATAAAATTAACCGCTATAAATATAATCCATATAGCAACTCCCAGACGAAATTAACCGCTACAACCGGAGAGGTTCTTCTCACATTTTGTATTTACTAGCTAAACTCTTATTACATATATGTTAAGAAACCAAAAATTCTTTCAATAAACTGATTAAAAAAAAATGAAAATTATAAACAGTAATACAAATCATACAAATCTATATACAGGCCCTGTACAATGTCAGAATCCTTACAACAATGGTGGCCTTCAATCTTTGTAGATAATATTAAGTGACATACAATTAGAAGTAAATTATATCAGATAACAGAAGTAAGAAAACTAGTCCCAAGAATTCCAAAATTTCCATGCAAATTTGTATATCATGGGCAAATCATAGAGTATTAACATAAAATTTCCGAACAACGCGGATTAATTCTATAGAAAGCTTTTTCAATCCCAAAGGAGTGTACGACAAAAGACCGACGCCCAACTCTTTGTCATGGACATGTCAAAATGTTTCGAGAAAGATTTCCTGTTATCTCAGGAAGCACAGAGAGGGAGAGAGAAGACACGCTTAAGTAGCCTTTTGATGCCAATCACCCAGTTGAATTCTCGTGCAACAATACATACTCACGACTGCAAAATCCCGAATAATAAACTTTCAGTAACATGCAACAAATTGGATTGTTAAGAGCAATAGGAAGATATTGGATTATGGATCAGTACCCTACCTACTATTACCAAATTCAATGGTGTCTTTTTCAAAAAGTTCATAATATCGTTGCGGTTCAACAGGATCTTCCTGCAAAACAAAAGTAAATGGTAGATGAAGTGATTGCAAATACTAATCGAAGATCTCAGGTCAGGTCGATACACGCGAACATGAAAGTGAGCTGAATTCCTTACATTAAGGTATGTCTTATTGGTGCTTCCAAGGTCCGTCAAGTACGGTCTGGCACAGTGAAAACATAAGACAACTAGAAATTAAATTCAGACATAATAGCTTCCAAACCAAAACCGGAACACTCAAAAAACAGCTTAATCTTACCTTACTTGCCTAGATAATGTACCATCAGGTTTCTCCTTTTCTACCTGCCTGAAAAGGCATAAATGAAATATTAGGCAATGTTCCAGAACATCGACGACAAAATAAACAGCCAAATGTGGGTCTACCTGTATTGAATGACAGCATGTTGCTTGCTGCAGGATGGGTGGTCCGTAGGAATGTCTGCTACCCTTCTTTCCCTCCCAAAAAGGTAACAACTTTGACGATGTATGTAAAGGGGCTCTGTCATGCAGCAATAAACCAGGGCAATGTATTACAAACTTTCTTCAACAGTCAGTTTATGTTCACAAACATACAATAGAAGACAGATGAACCACAGCAGCTAATGACAATACTCAACAGTACTACGACAGATCTGAAAGCTTCACTATCCATCCATTTTTATCAACTTGTTCAGTTACCAGCTCAACTATCCAAATTGGAGTTGGCTCAAGCCATAATCAAATAAATCAAAGTCAAGATTCGGTTTATCTCATTTGTGACAATGTGAAGTTTAACTAACATAGTATTTCAAAACTTTAACTATATGCTTTAGGCTTGCAAGAATAAGATTAAACATGAAGTTGCAAATCTGAAGTCAGCTCCTTGCATACAGAAGATAGTATTGAAATATAGAAGCATTGAAATATAGAAGAAAACATGCACCGTACAAAGATGAAAGCAAGAGAAATGTGTTGTTTACAAGGAAGCAATGAGAAGATTCAATAATAAATAAGAATACACACCATTCAGCACCTCACCACCCTTGAAAACATAAAGTCTCCATCTCACATCAGGTTTCCGAGCTTCTGGTGGTTCATTGAAAAGCAGAGTAATAACTGGGAAAGTAACATCCAAGTGGCAGAACAAAATTAAAACCAAATATGTAAATATCCTTCATGAAAGGCAATCTTTCTACTCTAGGTTTACTTAAATTATTAGCAGCAACAGCATAACTGCATAAGTCAAGGCAAAATAAAATAGTAGTAGAGTACCACATCCCCTGGTCAAATGCCTGACAGCTATCATTTGTAGGCAACTTCCAGAAAGATGTACACTTTGACAAAGATATTTCAAAATCAAATATAATGTAGAATAATGAAATTCATACATAAAAGAACCTTTACATCGTAAATGCAGTTAAAAGTAAGCAATAGAGAACAAAATGAATCTAAATAATCAAGCTTTTCTTGAAATCAAAGGCAAATAAGATGTTACCTCTAAATCTATTTGTTTCAGCAGCAAGCTTTCCAGAGAGTTCAAATGATGGTTTTTCCTGTAAAAAAGACAATTTAGGCAACATAAGTTAGGTAAAAAGTATAATAAGTTATCATTACATCGCAAATTGTTCTCAGGTTACCCAGAATATTTGGCACAAACAAATACACAAGTAATGGCAAGGAAAAGTGAGAAAGAAATCAAGACACACAAAACCAGTAAATGAAGCTACAAGTACCTTTTCTTTTAATTCCAAGGCCTCCACAGCAGCCTTCATCCTAGCCACTGAATCATCATCATCACCATTCATTCCTGCTTAGGCAAGCATGCAATGTCTTATTAGAAGCTACATCATTGTTTATAAACACAATAGCAATCTTCTCTCTTCCTTTAGATTATTTTCAAACAAATCCAAATTCACTAAAAAAAATTTCTTACATAACTGTAAAAAGAGAAACGCTATGCATTATAAGAAAGACCTTGAACATTTATTGAATCTTACTCTATTTGGAAAAAAATAAAAATAAATAAATTAATACTCGTATCTATAAACACTAAAGTCAAAGGATACGTCAAGAAAGTTGTCTTGTAAATTTCTTCTATGGTGAATACTTGGAAAGATCTTTTCTAACATTTTTCAATTTTAGGCATATGCAGTTAAGGTGATTCTTTTATCTTTTTCTTCTTCAATTTGACTTTCATTTTTATGCGTTGCATACACTAAAGCCAAAGGGCAAAACAAGAAAGTTGTCTTGTAAATTTCTTCTATGGTGACCCTAGGAAAGATCTTTTCCACCAGTTTTCCATTTTAGGCATATGCAGTTAAGGCGATTCTTTTTTCTTTTTCTTCTTCAGTTTGACTTCTGGTTTTATACATTGCATACAAGTGACTCCCTTTCAATGTTTTCTTACACATACTATAGCATGTATAATCTCATTCCCATATTTCTTAAGGTTATTTATTTGATTGGTGAAACCATCCAAAAATACTGAAAATTATGTACTACACATATCTTTAAAAACTAATTCCATTGTCATTAATGAGATACATTTTACAGCTAGAGGTGTGGCAGTAAAATTCTGGTAAATGTTTGGGAGGGAAGTTTAAAGTTCAAGCAGCTCACCTGTGTTCATCCCCTCTTGAGTTTGTCCCCTGAAAAAATTGACTTTCAGTCAGACACTTTATTTGTGCATGCATGCAAGGAAAATCAAACGCTCATATACATCACAAATTACATTTTTCAACACTATGAATCTAATGGTAATTTAGTTAATAAGTTTTCTTTGACTAACGCACTGAGGCCAAAAATTGTTGATAATGCCATTTCACTAAAGTCTGAGACCAAATAAAGTAACAGAGGAACAAGAGAGACAATAATCATTGATGGAGTGGGAGAGATTCACTTAGACAACTAATATATATATATTTTTCCTCAAGTGAAGCTCTGTAGAGTCTCCAAACATAGAAAACAGCAATAATCGTACCATTATATTTATATAAAAAAAAGGTCACATTTTATTCCCTAGAAACACAAATTGATTTACATGTTTTAGTTTGAGTAGTTTCTAGATACAATTATAACCCATAATGTTTAAACTGCATGTGGAAGTTAAGTTGGGAAACAAAGCATCAAATACACCTATGTTTATGCATATTTCTCAGTCAAACTCACATGGAGATTCTTATGTTGTATCTCTACTTTTACCTTAACAACTCCATGTTATGCTTAAAAAAAAAATTAGAGAAAGAGTAAGGAGTGGATATCACCAGACACCTCATGACGCACTCTAGCCCCATCAGCTGATTGAGGAGAGTGAGACCTATGCCTGCTTCTATGAGGTTGATCTGGCGGAGAAGCCGACGGCTCATGTCTTGTTCTGGATGACTTGTTATTGACCTCGTCTCTTCCCAAACTTCTTTCCTTTCGTTCATCTTCAATACCCCTGTCAGAACCCTGTCTCTCTTTTCCAGGTTTGCGGTCCGAACCCCTCTCTCTACGTGTACCCTTATCACTTCCCCTACCACGATTATTTTCAAGTTCCTTTTTGGTCACTTTTTGCGGCCTCCTTTTCAGCTTGGGCTCTCCTCAAACGTTTTGTACGTGGTGAAGGAGACCTAGTGGCTAGAAACCGGTGAATTTGTTTCCTTCTCCATTGTCCTACCATGATTTCTCTCATGTTCTTTCTCGATTACTTTACCACCATCTCTTTCCACTTGGGCTCTCCTCAACTGTTTTGTACGAGGGGGCGGAGAGCCTGAAATGGGAGAGAGCGATCTTTTATTAGGTGCTCCCTTATCACTTCCCCTACCACGATTTCACTTCCCCTACCACGATTTCTCTCAGGTTCCCTCTCTGTCACCTTCTAAGCATCTCTTTCATCTCGTACTCTCATCATCCATTTTGAGCGCGGAGAAGGAGAGCGAGAAACGGGTGAGCGTGACTTCTCCCTATTCATTCCCTTATCACTTCTTCTACCACGATCTCTTTCATTTCTCCTTTCCGTCACTTTCTCTGCCTCTTTCTCATCCCGGGCTCTCGCTAACCTTCTCGTACGCAGGGAAGGAGAGCAAGAGTGCATGTTTCGGAGATTTACCATGACTAGAATGTTTTTCTCTTACCCTCACCGGAGGAGAGCCATCTCTAATCGAGCTCCTGTGTCGCACAGGAGACCTTTCCCTTTGAGACGGGCTCTTCATAGACACACTCCTCCTCTGAGGAGACAACCCTCCTCAACCCTTAACTGGAGATTCCGAATGATCGGATTACTTAAGCCCCATCACCACTTTTCTCAATGCAACTCAATCTGAATTTATTTCAACACAATTACAATTCAAAACACAAGCACCATATAGAAACCAATAATCAATAAAAGTAAACACACAATTAAATAGTGGTTGCATATTTCAAAAAAAAAAAAAAAAAATTACAATACTGGTTGCAGCAACAAATGAAATGAAAATAACATAAGAAAATTCAAAGTGAATAATCAAAATTCAATTTTTATTCAACAATGTGAAGTAAACACACAATACAATACTGGTTGCAGCAACAAAATAATCTTAAAAGCAATATACACAGAAAATGAAATGAACATAACTTAAGAAAATCCAAACTTTAATTCAAAATGATTAATCAAAACTCAATTTCCACTCAACAATGTGGAGCAAGTTTAGTCATTTAAAGCAGCAAAACCTGCTTAAACCCTAGAATCAAAATTTACCATCTCTAAAATCACAGTAACTTAAAATAAATAAATAAATAAAAATGTGAAATCAACAACGAAAACAAATACAAATGTAAAACGTTAGCTTACCAATTATTTGCAGAGAGAGAGAGACTGAAGAAGAGACAATGATAGGGTTTTTGAACAGAATTTCTCATTCAAGCGCTGAAGGGTGTAGAAGATTGTTGATTGGTTTTTGCAGTTAATAACCCGAATGGACGGTCAGGGTCTTTTTTTTAGTCATTGGGCCTTCAATAACCCGAATCTTTGTCCAATTAATAATCCGGTTAACAGATTCGGGCCAAAAATGGATCTTGTTTAATTTAGGGATGGACGTGGGGGCCAATGGGGCGGGGGAGGGTACCCCCACCCCGAGCAGGTCCCCCCTCCCCCACACCCAAAACCTATTTCCCCTATTTCTTTTTAATTTTAATTCTAAATTTTTAATTTCTAATTTGAAATTTAGAATTTGGACATTTCAATCTTTAATTTGACACCGTTAAAATATTCAATCCAAAAAGTAATAAAAATATAATACAAAATCCAAAATCTATATAATTGTTAAAAATTTTATATATAAATACAAATAAAAATAATGCGGTTTTGGGTTTAGGAGGTGGTACCCTAATCCCTACCCCCAAAACCCCATGGGGGCCTGTGGGGTATGGTGCCTATGGGAAAACGACCACCCCTACTTGTTTTAACTGCTTACTCTTCTTTGTTAAGCTTTGTATTGCCATAATGTCATCAAGTGAAGTGAAAGTTGTGATACTACTAAACGAGCTTGAGGTTCGGGTAAAATTTGACGTTAAGCAAAATAACCCAATGATTTGCCGTTAAGCGACGACGTTTAGAGACAATCAACAATCATTACTCATATCAAAAATCAAAAGGTTTATCCGTGTGTGTACGTGTATATATATAGAGAGAGACCAAAATGATGAGCGTCTCTCCTTTGTGAATGTGTATATATATAGAGTGACCCAAATGATAAGTGTCTCTCCTCAATTAAAGGATACTCATTGGGAATGAAATAAAATAGAATCAAGTTCCATAGAAAGGGAATCAGGAAAGGGAACTGCACAATCTAATTCCTAACTATTTTAGTAAATACAGTGATCACAAGTCAATAATTAAGTTCTCCTCCTCATTCTCGATTAGAAAATTGTAAATATAAAAAAATAGAGGTAAAAATTAAATAAAGGGTGGTGTTATTGGCACCCCTCTATTGACCTATTAATGTCCCACTTTCAAAAAAATCTATTTAATTATATAAAATTAAAGAAATTTTCTCCTTACAATCTAAAATTTTCTTTTGACACTCATTTTTTTTTTCTAAATAAACTTCATCCTAAAAACTTAATTTTTAATTTTTTTTTTTAATAATACTTCATTTTTTTTTCTTCAAAATAATCTTTTCTATCTTTTGACACTCTCTCTCAAATTTTATTAATCATCAAAAAACTCTCTAACAAATTGGATTAAACAACTTAAATAGGAAAAGCAATAAGTCGACTTCCACAAGGAATCAACTTCTAAATTAACTTAAACTAAAACTGAAAAGAAATCCTATCTAGGAAAAGAGAACAAATCCTAATCAAACAAAGATTACGAAAAAGAGAACAAATCCTAATCTGACTCAGACTCAATGTCATCTAATTCAAACTTCCAGCTCAAGTCTTCGCACAACAAAATAGATGGCCGAATTAGGGCCTTTTGTGATCTGTTACAAAGGATGGAGTCTTCATAACATTTGTAGGGCTCGTCTTGGGCTTTCCGGAAACATATTATAATAGACGATCTGACTCCATATGGACTCTATAGAGGTCCACGAAGTTTAACTCCCCCAACTCGTCCAGCTCTCATCCAGCTCATGTCTTCGCGCAACAAGATAGATGGCCGAATTTGGGCCTTTTGTGATCTGTTATTGAGGACAGAGTCTTCATAACATCTGTAGGGATCATCTTGGGCTTTCCGAAAATATATTATAATAGACGATGACAATGCATTTAAAAAAAAAAATTATTGAATTTATACCAATTTTTTTAAAGGCGAATTAACATTCTACCGTTTCAATAGAACCCAACTAAGATAAATAAGCATCATATGAAAATGGAGGTCTAGTACACCCAGACAAACTATCAAGCCAGACTAACTTGTTAGTTGTTAAATATACGACTAATTTCTTCATAATTATCAAAGAAAATCTATCTTCATACCACACAAAGAGTCCATTTTTGCTCAACCTTTGACTTGTACCGAGTTTACTTGTTAAAAATAAAATAAAATAAAAAGAATAATGCCTGGATATTGACTGATCAGTACCTAAAATACTGACCACACCAATGAGAGTGTAGCACATGGGCCAACTTGTGAGATAAAATGTAAAAATTAAAAGAAAAAAAAGGTCACGTGTTACACTCTCATTGATGGGGTCAGTATTTTAGATACTGACCAATCAATACCCAATCATTGTTCAAATAAAAATATGCTAATAATGAAACCTTTCAAGAAAACATACACCATTTTTGATGCTTTGTAAAGTTGGATGATAGTCAGACGCGACGCGAATATGGGTTTTGCTTCTTTGGACTTCCTAACTCTATTTGGTATTTACAATGAGCATCATCATGTTTGTGTGCGTGTTTTCTTTGAATTACTCTTTGTTCTTCTGGTTACATGTTATTCCCAATCACTTCCCAATGAAATGAAACTTTAAAATATTGGATATTGGAAAAAAAAAAAAAAATTAGGGTTAGTGAAAAGATATTTTAGGGCTTGCAAAATAAAATAAAATAAAATGGATTCTAGAAAATAGGCTTGGAGTGTTTTTAGAATTTTTTTTGTCCTCTTTAGTAATTTAATTAAGGTTAAAATTATGCACATCACCTTTTAGAAGAGTTGGTAGTGCACCTTCCTTCCACATATGTGGTGAGGAGTTCATTTCCCACCATGCACATGTATTACGGGCCTAGATATCTAGGCCTCATATGTATTATTTGATCTAAGTAGGTCTCAGTAGTCCTATTGTAATAGTTTTTATAATACTTTAAAAAAAAAAAAAAAAAGGTTAAAATTATCTTAACAAATAAATTTGAAATGGAGTGTCAACAGATATTTGGTGGATTGTTAAAAGTATCACTCAAAATCAAATAATTTTATTAAATTATTTCCAAAACCACCCTTTTTACTTTTTTTTTTTCAAACTTAACACACCCTAGCTCTTTGTACTATGTTATATTGTTTTTAGTTATCACCTTCGTTGCACCTCTTCCAAACTTTTTTTTTCCTTTTGATTTCATCATGGAAAATAAAAAGAAAAATAAACAAAGCCTCCCTCCATCATAAGAGTCTCTCCAATGCGATACTAAATCATTATACCATTGCTATAATTTAGCACCAAAAAAAAAAAAAAAAAAAAAAAAACATGCTCCAATGCAATGCTAAAAGTTGTGCCAAATTTGGCACAGTGTATAGCATATACCAAATTTGGTACAGCAATAAATGCAGTCGTATTTGTTGACTTTTTAATTTTAAATAATAAAAATTTAACAAATTTGGTAGGGAAAATTGAGATTAAACAATTCTAACAAAATATTCAATGCATTCATTGAATACATTGGTTGTATTTGTTGACTTTTATAATTTTAAATAATTAAAAAAAATAAAAAATAGCACATCAAATAGAATTTTGCATTAAGGCCACTTTTTTTTTTTTTTCTCTACACAGCTCCAATAGCAAGCAATCTATTTTAGTTTGTTAATTTTACTGTTTCAGGTACAAAATTTGTGTGCAAATTGCAATACACATATGAAAAAACAGAGCAAAGAAAAATGGGTAGTTAAAAAGATAATGTTTTTCTCTTCTTTTGTCAAGCAAACAAAATAATAATAATATAATAATAATTATCGAATGCAAAGTAATCAGTATTTTTTATCGAATAATAAAATTGAAAACAAATATATTTTAGGATTTAAAAGTTAAGAGATTTTTTTTCCAAATAAACAAATTACAAGTGAACTTGGGGCTTTATTAGAATTCACTTTATGAATCACAAGTGAGCGTGAGTCATTTCGATAAATGATATAAATGTAATATTAAATAATTTAAAAAGTATAACATTATTAGTTCAATAGAGGTGTGCCAATAGCACCACTTTTATATAAATTTAATTATATTTTTCTTTTAAAAAATGGGCATGTAGTATGATTCATCCGATAAATATTCAAAATATGTTTAGACGTATACATTTAGACCATTTATATTGTATTACATATAATGTATCTCTCATCCGATTAATTAACTATTATTACAAGAAAATATCAACAATCATGGATTACAACTTTTTGCCTTGAACAATCCATTTCCATCGAATTTTATGAGGCCATTGTAAATTTGTAACTCTTGTTAGGTGATCCTTTCATTAATTTTGTACTCTAATTAGTTTTAGTTTGTGTTGCCTTTTCAGGAAATCGATAGCTAATCCATTTAAAAAATGGTTTTTTGTTTAAAAAAAAAACAACTTTAATATTGTTTACATATTTTACAAAATTGTTACACGTTTTATAAAATTGATTTTAAAAACAAAAAACAATTTTTTGAGTCGTATAACTAAAAAATTAAAAACTTTTTATTGTTTTTCATTATTTTCAAAAATATTATTTCAAAAATAATCACAATTTTTCCTTTCAAATAATTACTTTATCCGTTTTAAAATAAACCACATACATTTATTTCGTTTTTTTGTTTTAGAAAACTATTTTTTTAAAAAAAACTACCAAACACATTACAATTTTTTAAATACCGATGTTTAAATCATGATTTCCATTTTTAAAAATAGTTTTTAAAAACTATACCAAAATTCCAATCAAATCGCCACTTCATCTTGCCTAGAAAAAAAGATGATGTAGCTTGAGCCAACAACTATTTCTGGGAGTCTTAGATGCGTCTTCTTAGTCCATTTTTTTTTTTTTTTTTTTTTTGAAACAACAACATTAAAGAGACAAAACAAACAACAGAAAACCAGACAAAGTAAGGCAAGAAAACAGAAAAAACCACCACTTGGTTCCAGGGCTGTCTTAAGACATTTTGGGGCCCCATCCTTTTAATGATATTAGTAAAAATCGAGGCCCCATATAAAAATTATTATCACTAACATAAAAAAAAAAAAATTAGATAAATAATTATTCATTTATCAAATACAATGTAATCCACATAAATTAAAACAAAAAAGATTTATCATATCTAATAACATAAAAACAAAACATTTTTTAAATTTATATTCTTCTTACTTTCCGAAGTGTAAATTTACAAAGGTGGCTTGTTGACGGAGAGAGAGGACGGGAATTTTTACTTAGACAATATCAAACTTAACTAGGTTAGCAACAATGTCTGGTAATTTGCTATGTTTTTTTTTTCCTTGACAAATGCTAATTTAGAATTTGGTTGGGCCTTTATGTTTATTTTGTTAAATTGACTAGTTAGTTGGGCCTGATGTGAAGAAGAAAATAAATAAATAAAAGATCTTAAATGTTTGAGATTGGGCCCTTTTTATACTTAAATATATTGGGTGCTGAGGCCCCTAATTTCACGCAAAAAAAAGATGAAGTAGATTGGGCCAACTGGGGCCCCAACAAATGGTTGGGTTTGCTGGCCCCATGGGCTGGCCCTGCTTGGTTCGGATCAGCCTCAACACCTTCTTCGTTGTTCTCAATGTTCTTCGTCTTCTCCTTTTCGGTTTCGTCTCAATGTTCTAAATTGTAGTATCCTATGGTGTTTAATTAACAATTGTTAGAAAGTTATTGGTGATAAGGAGCTGGGTAGAAGGCGTTCATGGAGTTTTATTGTGCAATGGAGTGAATCAGAGAGCCCTGTTTTTACCCAGATGAACATTTTGACCTTCTCACTAGTTTTGTTGTGAGAGTTTGCATTTGTTTGTACTTGATTAAGTGCACTATAATTCTATAACAAGTACAAACAAAAATCTGCATCGAAAACCAAGAGTATAACAAATTAATCAAAGCATACTATCTTCACAAATCAATCAAAAACCAATAAAAATCGATTAATCAAATTAATTAAAAACCCTTTATTTCATCCTAGTTTTCGTAATATTTGGTATAATGACATGAATATTTAATACAATAAAGAATACAAAAATTACATTATCGATAACAGATTAACAGGGGAAAAGAATAATTAGATGTTAGATGCATATTTTCCTCTTTGTAAATGCCTTTTAGACTTATTTATGAGTTGTCCCTTTTTTTTTTTTTCCAAAGACACCAGGGTTAAAAATGATAGAATATAAATAAGGGGGGAATATCATTTGGGTCCCTATCTTTTTTTGAAAAATCAATTTTTTAAACGAGTTTGCTTTTTTAGCAAAAGTTTCCCTGACTTTTAAAAAGTATATCAAATCGGTCCATCTGTTAGTCAACTGTCAGTCAAACTTAACATTTGCAAGGGTATTTTTGTCTTTGAACCAAGAACATGCCATGTGTCACAAAAAGAAATAAAATAAATACAATAATTTGTATTTAAAAATTAATTAAATTAAATAATAAAAAATTAAAAAAATCCAACCCAGACCCTCACACAAAAATAAAAATTAAAAAAAAATAAAATAAAAAAAAAACAAAAAAAAAATAAAATAAAAAACTCATCATCTTCTTCCCCACCATCACACCCACCATCCACACCACCCCCAAACCCTAAATTAAATTTAAACCCCAATCACACAGCCACCATCCACCACCACCCCCAAACCCTAAAATCTCTAGCCACCAAACCACCATCATCAACCCTTCAAACCCCGACCATCACCAATTCACCAAACCATCATCTTTATCATCATCCCACAGCCATCTTCATCATCGACCATCACCATCATTGACCGTCATCTTCCTCACCAAACCATCATCATCAACCGTCATCCCTCTCCTCCACCACCACTGTCATCGCCAAGTAATTAAAAACTTTTTCAACTTTATCTCATCATCTTCATTCAACCGCTTCTCTCCATCTTCAATCAATTACCATAATTAAAATTTTTAAATTGGTTTCAATCGTATTTATTTATCTTCAATCAACCGCCCCTCTCTCCATCTTCAATCACCTGCCTCATTTTTCATGTTGGATTTCTAGTACAAAGATCATCCCAAACAAATTGATTGAATGGTTTTTCGTTTGACACCTCAAGAATTCTAGACTTGAGCTCCACCCCCATTTATCGTGCACCAGAACCGGTGTAACCCACTCCTCATCGAGTTGCCGTGAACCATCTTGACCATCCCCTCTCAACGATCCACCGCGTTTCAGGCCGCACCATCGCCACCATTGAGTTCTCCATCACTTCATCTACCTCATCAGTTTTTCCTTGCTGCTAATCTACCTAATATGTTCAGTTTGGTTTGGAAGCTTTGATTCGGTTTATGGTGGGTGGTGGTTGTGGGTTTTGTTATGAAGTTTAGGTATGCAGTTGTTGTTTGTGATGAATCATGGAGGAGGGAAAGATTGAGAGAGGATGAATCATGGAGGAGAGAGATCTGGTAGATCTTGGAGGAGAGAAATTTGAGTTTTGAAGGTGGGTTTCTGGGTTTGACATTACAAATCTGGGTTTCTGGGTTTGAACGGCACTTAGTGAGGAATTAGATGGAGGTTTGGAAGAAATTGATTTGGATGATGATTGATGACAGTGATGGTTGAAGAGATTGGGTTAAGTGGAAATAGCAAACTCGTGAGGAATCAAGTGGAGGAATTTTTTTTAATAATTTTTTTTTTTTAATCCATGATTCAATGACCTCATAAAATTCAATGGAAATGAACTGTTCAAGGCAAAAAGTTGTAATCTATGATTCTTGTAAAAATATTTTAACCCATCGGGTGTATGTATAGTTAATTAATCGGTTGAGAGATACATTATAATGTAATACATTATAAATGGTCTAAATGTTTACGTCTAAAAATATTTTGAATATTTATCGGATGAATCATAATACATGCCCATTTTTTAAAAGAAAAATATAGATAAATTTATTTAAAAGTGGTTTTATTGGCACATTCGCACATCTCTATTAAACTAATAATGTTCCACTTTTTAAATTATTTAATATTACATTTATATCATTTATCGAAATGACTCACATTCACTTGTAATTCATAAAGTGAATTCTAATAAAACCCCACGTTCACTTGTAATTTGTTTATTTGGAAAAAAAAATCTCTTAACTTTTAAATCCTAAAATATATTTGTTTTCAATTTTATTATTCAATAAAAAATACTGATTACTTACTGCATTCGATAATTATTATTATGTTATTATTATTTTGTTTGCTTGACAAAAGAAGAGAAAAACATTATCTTTTTCACTACCCATTTTTCTTTGCTCTATTTTTTCATATGTGTATTGCAATTTGCATACACAAAATTTGTATGTAAAATTGGAGGGCAATGAAAAATTGGAGGGCATTATGGTCATTTCCCTCCAATTTTCTCTCCCTCCTCTCATCCGCCATATTGGGGAAGATCAAAAATGGTGGGCTCAGATGGATCCCACCTCCCACCTCTTCTCCTCTCCTTCTTCTCATCCCTCCAACCAAACGAAATGATTTGATCTCTCTCTCCAACCCTCTCCCTCCCTCCATTTCTCCACCCAACCAAACACAACGTAAACATTGTCGCTTAACTTCAAATCATTGGGTTATCTTTGCTCAAGGGTTGGTATCACAACTATCACTTCACTTGATGACATTATGGCAATACAGAGCTTAACAAAGAAGAGTAAGTAGTTAAAACAAGTAGGGATGGGCGTTTCCCCATGGGCCCCCATAGGATTTTGCGGGCAAACTTTACCCCCAAATGGATTTTGGGGGTGGGGGTTAGGGTACCACACCCAAAACCCAAAACTGCATTATTTTTATTTGTATATATATAACAATTATATAGATTTCGGATTTTGTATTATATTTCTATTACTTTTTGGATTGAATATTTTAATGGTGTCAAATTAAAAATTGGAATGTCTGAATTCTAAATTTTGAATTCTAATTTTCGAATTAAAAATTGGAAATTTAGAATTGAAATAAAAAAAAAATGGAGGAAATGAGTTTTGAGTGTGGGGGAGGGGGGACCTACTCCCGAAACGCCCCCACACCCAATCGGGGGGGGGGGTGTTGTTCCTTCCCCCGCCCCATTGGGCCCCACGCCCATCCTTAAATTAAACAAGATCCATTTTTGGGCCGAATCTGTTAACCGGATTATTTATTGGACAAGGTTCGAGTTATGGAAGGCCCAATGACTAAAAAAAAGACCCTGACCATCCATTCGGGTTATTCACTGCAAAAACCAATCAACAATCTTCTACACCCTTCAGCTCGTGAATGAGAAATTCTGTTCAAAAACCCTATCATTGTCTCTTCTTCAGTCTCTCTCTGCAATTAATTGGTAAGCTAACGTTTTACATTTGTATTTGTTTTTGTTGTTGATTTCACTTTTCTTTTATTTTTTTATTTATTTATTTTTTTTTAAGTTACTGTGATTTTAGAGATGGTAAATTTTGATTCTAGGGTTTAAGCAGGTTTTGCTGCTTTAAATGACTAAACTTGCTTCACATTGTTGAGTGGAAGTTGAGTTTTGATTAATCATTTTTAATTAAAGTTTGGATTTTCTTAAGTTATTTTCATTTCATTTTCTGTATGTATTGCTTTTAAGATTATTTTGTTGCCGCATCCAGTATTGTGTGTATGTTTACTTCACATTGTTGAATAAAAATTGAATTTTGATTATTCACTTTGAATTTTCTTATGTTATTTTCATTTCATTTGTTGCTGCAACCAGTATTGTAATTTTTTTTTTTGAGATATGCAACCAGTATTGTAATTTTTTTTTTTTTTTTGAAATATGCAACCAGTATTTTATTGTGTGTTTACTTTTATTGATTATATAGTTTTCTATATGGTGCTTGTGTTTTGAATTGTAATTGTGTTGAAATAAATTCAGATTGAGTTGCATCGAGAAAACTCAGAAAAGTGGTGATGGGGCATAAGTTATCCGATCATTCGGAATCTCCAGTTAAGGGTTGAGGAGGGTTGTTTCCTCAGAGGAGGAGTGTGTCTATGAAGAGCCAGTCTCGAAGGGAAAGGTCTCCTGTGCGACACAGGAGCTCGATTAGAGATGGCTCTCCTCCGGTGAGAGTAAGAGAAAAACATTCTAGTCATGGTAAATCTCCAAAACATGCACAGTCTCGCTCTCCTTCCCCACGTACGAGAAGGTTAGCGAGAGCTCGGGATGAGAAAGAGGCGGAGAAAGTGACGGAAAGGGGAAATGAAAGAGATCGTGGTAGAAGTAGTGATAAGGGAATGAATAGGGAGAAGGCATGCTCACCTGTTTCTCGCTTTCCTTCTCCACTCTCAAAACGGATGATGAGAGTATGACATGAAAGAGATGCTGAGAAGGTGACAGAGAGGGAACCGAGAGAAATTGTGGTAGGGGAAGTGATAAGGGAGCACCTAAAAAAAGATCGCTCTCTCCCATTTCACTCTCTCCTTCCCCTCGTACAAAACGGTTGAGGAGAGCCCAAGTGGAAAGAGATGGTGGTAAAGTAATAGAGAAAGAACATGAGAGAAATCATGGTAGGACAATGGAGAAGGAAACAAATTCACCGGTTTCTAGGTCTCCTTCAAAACGTACAAAACGTTTGAGGAGAGCCCAAGCTGAAAAGGAGGCTGCAAAAAGTGACCAAAAAGGAGCATGAAAATAATCATGGTAGGGAAAGTGATAAGGGTACACGTAGAGAAAGGGGTTCGGACCGCAAACCTGGAAAAGAGAGACAGGGTTCTGACAGGGGTATTGAAGATGAACGAAAGGAAAGAAGTTTGGGAAGAGACGAGGTCAATAACAAGTCAATCAGAACAAGACATGAGCGGTCAGCTTCTCCACCAGATCAACCTCAAAGAAGCAGGCATAGGTCTCACTCTCCTCAATCAGCTGATGGGGCTAGAGCGCGTCACGAGGTGTCTGGTGATATCCACTCCTTACTCTTTCTCTAATTTTTTTTAAGCATAACATGGAGTTGTTAAGGTAAAAGTAGAGATACAACATAAGAATCTCCATGTGAGTTTGACTGAGAAATATGCATAAACATAGGTGTATTTGATGCTTTGTTTCCCAATTCCAGAAGCAGTTTAAACATTAGGGGTTATAATTGTATCTAGAAACTACTCGAACTAAAACATGTAAATCAATTTGTGTTTCTAGGGAATAAAATGTGACTTTTTTTTTTATATAAATATAATGGTACAATTATTGCTGTTTTCTATGTTTGGAGACTCTACAAAGCTTCACTTGAGAGAAAAAAATATTAGTTGTCTAAGTGAATCTCTCCCACTCCATCAATGATTATCAACAATTTGGTCTCTCTTGTTCCTCTGTTACTTTATTTGGTCTCAGAGACTCTAGTGAAATAGCATTATCAACAATTTAGATGTATATCAGCGTTTGATTTTCCTTGCATGCATGCACAAATAAAGTGTCTGACTGAAAGTCAATTTTTTCAGGGGACAAACTCAAGAGGGGATGAACACAGGTGAGCTGCTTGAACTTTAAACTTCCCTCTCAAACATTTACCAGAATTTTACTGCCACACCTCTAGCTGTAAAATTTATCTCATCAACGACAATGGAATTAGTTTTTAAAGATATGTGTAGTAAATATTTTCAGTATTTTTGGATGGTTTCACCAATCAAATAAATAACCTTAAGAAATATGGGACAGAGATTATACATGCTATAGTATGTGTAAGAAAACATTGAAAAGGGGTCACTTGTATTCAATGTATAAAACCAGAAGTCAAACTGAAGAAGAAAAAGAAAAAAGAATCGCCTTAACTGCATTTGCCTAAAATGGAAAACTGGTGGAAAAGATCTTTCCTAGGGATCACCATAGAAGAAATTTACAAGACAACTTTCTTGATGTGCCCTTTGGCTTTAGTGTATCCAACGCTTAAAAATGAAAGTCAAATTGAAGAAGAAAAAGATAAAAGAATCACCTTAACTGCATATGCCTAAAATTGAAAAATGTTGGAAAAGATCTTTCCAAGTATTCACCATAGAAGAAATTTACAAGACAACTTTCTCGATGTGCCCTTTGACTTTAGTGTTTATAGATATGAGTATTATTATTTTTTTCCAAATAGAGTAAGATTCAATAAATGTTCAAGATCTTTCTTATAATGCATAGCTTTTCTCTTTTACAGTTATGTAAGAAATTATTTTTAGTGAATTTGGATTTGTTTGAAAATAATCTAAAGGAAGAGAGAAGATTGCTATTGTATTTATAAACAATGATGTAGCTTCTAATAAGACATTGCATGCTTGCCTAAGCAGGAATGAATAATGATGATGATTCAGTGGCTAGGATGAAGGCTGCTGCGGAGGCCTTGGAATTAAAAGAAAAGGTACTTGTAGCTTCATTTACTGGTTTTGTGTGTCATGATTTCTTTCTCACTTTTCCTCGCCATTACTCGTGTATTTGTTTGTGCCAAAGATTCTGGGTAACCTGAGAACAATTTGCAATGTAATGATAACTTATTATGTGGTAACATTAATGGTTATACACTTTACCTAACTTATATTGCCTAAATTGTCCTTTTTACAGGAAAAACCATCATTTGAACTCTCTGGAAAGCTTGCTGCTGAAACAAATAGATTTAGAGGTAACATCTTATTTGCCTTTGAATTCAAGAAAGCTTGATTATTTAGATTCATTTTGTTCTCTATTGCCTACTTTTAATGGCATTCACGTTCATGTAAAGGTTCTTTTATGTATGAATTTCATCATTCTACGTTATATTTGATTTTGAAATATCTTTTGTCAAAGTGTACATCTTTCTGGAAGTTGCCTACAAATGATAGCTGTTAGGCATTTGACCAGGGGATGTGGTACTCTACTACTCTTTTATTTTGCCTTGACTTATGCAGTTATGCTGTTGCTGCTAATAATTTAAGTAAACCTAGAGTAGAAAGATTGCCTTTCATGAAGGATATTTACATATTTGGTTTTAATTTTGTTCTGCCACTTGGATGTTACTTTCCCAGGTATTACTCTGCTTTTCAATGAACCACCAGAAGCTCGGAAACCTGATGTAAGATGGAGACTTTATGTTTTCAAGGGTGGTGAGGTGCTGAACGGTGTGTATTCTTATTTATTACTGAATCATTTCTCATTGCTTCCTTGTAAACAACACATTTCTCTGGCTTTCATTTTTGTAAGGTGCATGTTTGCTTCTATATTTCAATACTATCTTCTGGATGTAAGGAGCTGACTTCAGGTTTGCAGCTTCATGTTTAATCTTATTCTTGCAAGCCTAAAGCATATAGTTAAGTTTTGAAATACCATGTTTGTTAAACTTCACATTATCACAAACGAGATAAACCGAATCTTGACTTTGATTTACTTCAGTATGGCTTGAGCTAACTCCAATTTGGATAGTTGAGCTGGTAACTGAACAAGCTAATAAAAATGGATGGATGGTGAAGCCTTCAGATCTTTCATAGTACTGTTGAGTATTGTCATTAGCTGCTTTGGCTCATCTGTCTTCTATTGTATGTCTGTGAACATAATCTGACTGTTGAAGAAAGTTTGTAATACATTGCCCTGGTTTATTGCTGCATAACAGAGCCCCTTTACATACATCGTCAAAGTTGTTACCTTTTTGGGAGGGAAAGAAGGGTAGCAGACATTCAATCATATCCGTCTAAATTTTATAAACGGATATGATCGAATGTGAGTAGGAATAGATTTACAGTATTTTGAATGAATAGGTTTTTTTTTCTTTTTTGAACTTTTAAGAATTTATTCATAAAAAAGGCCAAGAAGGCAAAGAAGAACAGCAATCACACATGCTGAGAGACCAAGAAATCCAAAACAAGCCACAAAGCTCAGAAACACAACAAAAAACTAACACAAGACCACACCAACCAACAAAAAGAGCTACGACTCACCCACTAACATACTATTTTGAATGAATAGTTTTACAACTCTCTTTTCGAGAAGGGAAAACGAAACAGAGAAGTATAAGCATATATTAATAAATAAATTTCATTGAATATGCTGTTTTGAAATAATAAAGTTACTTTTTATCAAACTCTTACTTAGAAAAGTAGTTCCCAAACACTAAAGATGATTATGCCATACACCCATCAAAAACCAAAAGAGAGTAACAAATGTTAATTTGTTTCAAATTTTAGAAAGAACTAAGTACACAAGTTATGTATTCAAGTTCATCTTCAATTTAAAGATAAGAAAGAGAACGTAAGTTAACATGGCACACTTGAGAAAAAAAAACCATTTGAGAAAAAAAAATCTTTGCACAGCATATAAACTGCTTGACATGAAAACACATATTCATACTCATCAAGAAACTTTTCAAATTGAAAAGCAAACTGTACTGACGCAGCGGAAATAATAAAAGAATACAACCAACGTCAATATTCTGAAATAACTCTGGAATCCACCAGAAAACGAGAGAAACTCTCAAAGAAAAGTCTGAAATATTATTGAATAATTGAATAATTCGGCCAAAAAGCTTACAAGCATATTTAAAGCGAAAACCCTAAATCTAATCCTTGTTGGACAAGAAACGGGACTAATTACTAAGAAATACCAAAAATAACAAAATTGAGATAATTACGGAAATAAAAACTGCTAGGAATCCTAAGCAAGCCAGAATTGACGGAAGTCGATTCGGACTTGGAAAACAAAAGTTATGGCTAAAACGAAACTTTTCTAAAATAGCAAAAACGGCAATTTTGGAGCCTAAACGACGAAATTCGGCTAAAAAAGGGTATGCATCAATAGCAAAGCTATTGATAAACTCCTCCCACGACGAAACGCATCAACTGTGTGAGTTTCGCGTCATTCCGACTTTGACGCCCGGATAACTGGAATTCGATTGCCCTTGAATTTAGGATGTCCCCTCTTCATCATGTACACATCAGCCACTTGTTCTACATCATGCACACAAGCAGCAGCTGAATTGTACTTCATCTCATAAACATACCCCTCCCTTTAATAGATTGATATACGCAGTTTATGTGAGGCTCTCTCAATATCACGCTGCATCCATTCAGCTATTTTCCGGTAATTTTCTCTGTTGCTACCATATCCATCATCTTCCTCTGAGAGATATAGATTGACTTCTTCGAGAACAGATCCGAATAAAATCAGATATTGTAGCATGAGAACCTCATTTCCTGTTCCTTGGAAACCAAACACCTCAACAACTTTAAGAGATGTTTCGATGCAACTAAGGATTATCAAATTCTTGGTCCAGAATTCTTCTGGGTTAAGTTCAAATGGAGGTACAAAATCCTGTCAACAAACCAAAAAATCAGAAAGAAAGAAACAGAATATGATCAAGTTGAAATCCCAAAAACCTTTCTTTCCTAAGAGAAAAGCATGGACACTTTCATTCGTACTCATGACACGTATCTATAACATTACAAAACTATCACTTACGTGTAATATCACGTACTTATGACATTACAAAACTATCACTTATGCATATTATATCACGTGTCCATTATAAACTCGTACTTTTTTCTTTATTATGCGACTCCCTGCAAGATAGGTGAATGGAAAAAGCTAAATATAGATTGCATTTGTACTTGTGATATGTACGTATGATACCACAAAACTATCACTTATGTATTATCATGTGTCTATTATAGACTCATTAAAAGAGGGGTGAAACGATACAATCACGTGAGGGAGGTTATAATTGCTAGAGTATTTGAAAGGATTTCGAATGAATATTCTGGAAGGACTCGACTCTAACTATCTTTATATTATTATTTTAGCTAAAAACTTATATACTTTTAATTAACACATTAATGTATAATATACTTACAAGAAAAATCTTGGCTAGACAGCTTTTCAGCATGAATCTGATTCCATCAAATTCAAATAAGTGCGAGCAGGTCTTCAAAACGAGATGCCTTACATTCAGAGTTTTTAACAAACCTAGTGGCTCTTCTCCGACAGAAATATCCTGAAAATTTACCAACGTATATAACTGAAGCTATGTTTGGGATTGCTTTTGCTTGAGAAATAAGTGTTTATTTCTCAAGTTTTGAATAAATAGGTATTTGGTAAACTTCCTAAAACCAACTTATTTTACAATTTGCTTATCAAATAATCAACTTTTAAGAAGTTGGTTGGGAGGTGCTTTTAGAGCATCTCCAACAGTCTCCCTTGGAGACTCCCTTAAATAAGGGTGGATGTTGTTGTAAGGGGTTATTAAGGGAGTATGTGCTCCAACAATACTCCCTTAAATACTCCCATAAATGGTCTCTTTAATAAATTTTATTTATTTAAAATTTAAATATTGTGTAATAAATATTATATATTGTTTATCAAATAAAATATATAGAGTTTTTCAAGAAATAAAATAATTTTAAATAGGTGGAGCCCACTTTAAGGGAGTCTAAAAACACCCCTTAATTAAGGGAGTGAACTCCACCAAAACACAATTAAGGGAGTCCTTTAGGGAGTTGTTGGAGCTGCAAAAATACACATACTCCCTTAATTAAGCTAAGGGATGTCATTAAGGGAGTCTGTTGGAGATGCTCTAGAAGCAGAAGCTGGCCTTTACCTTTAAATTGTCTATAATACCCATACTATTTTAATAGAATGACAATAATGCCCTTCTATTCATTAGTGATTTTTAAAAACCGAAAATTAATTAAAAAACAGAAAATAAAAATAAGTAAATAAATAAAAATCGAACAGTGTTACAGTGGTGGTGACCACCACCGGAGTTCGAGTTCAAAGGAGATCCGGCGACGGACCAAGGACTGATCAGACGGCTTTGAAGTCACCTGCGCCGACGGCTCGTCGAAGTCGGGTCGGGTTCAGATTCAATCGACGAAATAAACAGCGAAATCGCGATTTAAAACTCAAGCTTTTTGCGGCAGTGAGAGAACGGTCTGCGGCGACGTGAAGGAGGCCGGCGACACTCTCGGTGGAATACTTGGCGGAGCGAGAGATGGCTCCATGCTGGAGCAGCAGTTCCAGGTGCTAAGCGAGTTAACTCAGTCAGTCCACCAAAGAGACAGAGTTGACTTGGTCCAACTCGTTTTCTCATTTTGTTAAGGTTGACTGAGTTGACATAGCCTAAGCAAGTGTCTATTTTTGTCATTTTACCAAATATATTTTCCACCCATTCAAAAGCAGAGCAATTTTAAAAATTAATTTACCAAACACTTGTTAACTTTTTTGCCAAGCCAATTATTTTTTAAGTTAAGCTATAAGCAAATTAATTTTTAAGCAAAACAATCCCAAACATAGCCTGAATCTTTTAGTTAATTTATAAATTTTTGGACCTGAATCTTTTAGTTAATTTATAAATTTTTGGAATCGCTAATAATAAACATATAGAAGTAATTACTTTCTATTCAAGTGTCATAGAAAAGAGGGCTCTCTTCCTCATATACAGAAAGGAAAAAAAATGCTTTCTAACTCTTATTGAAATTCGAAACGAAAAACAAGAACAAAAATATTTTACAGATATGATTGAATGTGATGTTCTGAAGAAATAGTTTTACAACTCTTATTTTCCAACTCTTTTCGAGATAAATTTCTTACAAAAAAGAAAATCAGACGTACTAAACAAATATATATGATTTTGAAAAAATAGTTTTACAACTCTTATTTTCAAACTCTTATCGAAAGAAAAAAAAAAAAGCAGATAAGATTGAATATGATGTTTTGAATAAATAGTCTCTCCGACTCATACAGACAAATAGAAGCTTTCTAACTCTTTTTGAGATACGGAAAAGAAAAGCAGACATATTAAACAGATATGATTGAATATGATGTTTTGAAGGAATTGTCTTACAACACTTATTTTGTAACTATTATGGAGATACAAAAAAAGAAAAAGATATGATTGAATACAATGTTTTGAATGAACGGTCTCTCTAATGCATAACAGAAACACAAAATTTCTAACTCTGATTGAGATACGGAAAAGAAAAGCGGATATGATTGAATATGATGTAAGGAATAGTCTCTCCAACACATATCAAAAAAAGAAAAACTTTCTAACTCTAATTGAGATACGAAAAAGAAATGTGAATATGATTGAAAATGATGTTTCATATCAAGAAAGAAAGAAAGAAAAAAGCAGATATGATTGACCTCCATTCGTACCATCCAATATGGTTTGGTGGTAATGAATGTTAATTTAGAATGATAATGTACAAAGCTCAAGTCGCATGACCATAGTTGGTATTAAAAAAATGGCTTAAAAATTAGTTACAAAATTGCATCTGTAGTCCAACAATAAAATAAATAAATAAATAAATAAATAAATAAAAAGAAGAAAGAAAAGGAAAAAAAAAAAACATAAATGGTGAGGGGTTCAAATCCCATCATACACATTTTTTATTTTAGTTTTAATAATATTTGTTTTCTTCTCTCTCTTATTGAGGTACGAAAAAGAAAGCATATATGATTGAATATGATGTTTTGAAGGAACAAACTCTTTAACTCGTATAGAGAAACATAAGCTTTCTAACTCTTATTGAGACATGGAAAAGAAAAGCAGATGTACTAAACAGATATGATTTTACAACTCTTTTCCGCTTTGCTTTATAAATCTTGCCCTTAAAAAAAAAAAAAAAAAAAAAAAAAAAACCTCTTTTCGAGAAACAAACCAGAAAAAGAGAAACGTATGCATTCAAAGAGGAGAAACATAATGTACATGTCACTGAAGATACAAGTTAGGATTCCTCTACTATATTCTTGGGTCAATTTCTAGTCTCTAGATTTCAATCCAAGAGTGTATAAAAGTTAAACAAAATAAATTAACTCTCTCTCATATATGAGCATCTTCTTCAAGTGGACTCTCTAAATTTTAGCTATTTTAACTAGTAATTAATATTTTAATATTTTTTGAATTTAAAATATAAATAAATTTATAATAAAATAATAGGAAAAAGAATTTGGCTAGCATAAGATGGCTCTCTATATTTGGAGATTGTCTTGTTAATTCTCCAAAATAGAGAGCCATGTTAGGGAGTGGTCGGAGTGCAAAATAAAATCAGTCACTAGTCATTTTGGCTAAGGAGCCCCTGGAGATGTTCGATCTACCTATTAACAATACATTTCTATATTAATTGTAGCTTCTCATATGTGTTTTCATGTCAACGAAAAAAACATAAACCCAAATCACAGGATTTACTAAGATCACGTAGAAACCAAATTAACCTAATCCCCTCTCCCCGATATAAAATTCTAGATAGAAATGGAGATTAAAAAAAAACTCAAAAATGAACAGATAAACAAACCTGGAGATCTATCCTGTCAATTCCACGCCAGATGTGTCGAAACTTGTTGGATAGAACACTGGTTCTTGCGGCTTCTTTCAAGGGCAAGAAGCCAAAGATGTAGCTAAGCAACTCACAAGGAAGACCGGAGATGATGTCTCTGCTACTGTTGTTGCGTTTGTCATCCATGGTTTTCTGAGAGAGAGATCTAGGGCGGTGAAAAGTTTGGAGAGGGAGAGTAGTGAGTGAAAGGAATACGTTACGAGAAAAAGTGTTGCGATGAAGCAAATGGTTTATGATTGTTGTCTGAAAACGGGTTGGTAGGGAGTTGGGACAATAAAATACTATCTGTCTTTTTATTTATTTCTTATAAAAAGCCACTATTTTCGCGAAGATAAAAAAAAAAAAATGTCATATATTAGGAAAAAACAAAATGGACTATATATATGAACACAATTTATCAATATATATATTTATTTGATATACATATTGAAGTTGGTTTTCACCCACATTTAAGAGGTTGTGAGTTCTGGTCATGCCCCCTTCTGATATATTGTAATAGTTTTAAAAAATCATTAAAAAATATAAATTTGAATTAAAAATAAAGTTTGTTGAATATTAAGAAAAAGATGATATTTTTATATACAAATTAAAAAAAAAAAAAAAAAAGATGATGAAAAAGAGATGATAGAAAACCATTTAGGGAAGTAGCTCTTCTAACCCTAAAGACGATCAGGATACACCCATGTGTAAGGAAACCATTTAAGAAGAGTACATATTATCTCAGGTGTATAGCAAAACTGTACACAAGCCGCAGCTGAATTGTACTTCATATCATCAAAGAATACCCCTTCCTTTAATAGATTGATATTCGCAGGTTACGTGAGGTTCTCTTCATATGTTGCTGCATATATTGAGCTATTAGCAGGTATTTTTCCCTGGTTCCACCATATCCATCATCTTCCTCCGAGAGATAGAGATTCACTTCTTCCAGAGTGCGTCCGAAAAAAAGGAGATATTGCAGAAAGTGAATCTCATTTCTTGTACCTTGGAAACATTTTACCTCGACAACTTTCAGAGTTCTTTTGAGGCATCGGTAGACTATCAAATTCGTGGTCCAGAATTCTAATGGGTTAAGTTCAAATGGAGGTATATAATCCTGTTAACAAACCAGAAAACCAGAAAGAAAGAAACAGCATGTGATCAAACTGAAATCCCAAAAACCTTTCTGTAGGTTTAGTTAAAACTAATAATATGGACGTAGAATACATTACTTGCATTCGTACTTATGACACGTAACTGTAACATTACAAAACTATAACTTAAGTTATATCACGTATCTATGACATTAATTACAAAACTATCACTTATACCTGCAAGATAGGTAAGTGGTTATAAGTGATAGTTTTGTAATTAAACCAAAGACATCGAAAGGCTAAATACGGACATGGGAATGCACTACTTGCATTCATTACTTCTGATACGCATATATATGATACAACAAAACTATCACTTACGTACGTATTATATATATCATGTGTCTATTATACTATTATAGACTCATTAAAAGAGGGGTGAAATGATACAATCACATGAAGTAAGTTAACTCGAATCTATGTTTATTTTAGCTAAAAACACACTTCTAATTATAACACATTAATGCATAATATACTTACAGGAAAAATTCTGGCAGGGCCAAGGTTGATGGTAAGAGTCTCTAGCAAAGGGCAACTTTTAAGCATGAATCTGATTCCATAAAATTCAAATGAGTGCAGGGAGGTCTTCAAAATGAGATGCCTCACATTTAGAGTATTTAACAAACCCAGTGGCTCTTCTCCAATAGGAATCACCTGAACATTTACCAACACGGAATTGAAACTATTAGTTAACATAAAGATAAAAACATACTTATTCAACATGTATTTTCTAACTATTATCGAGATGCGAAAAAAATAAAACAGATATGCATGATTGAATATAATGTTTTGCATTTCAACAAAAAAGGAATATAATGTTTTGTAAAAATTGTTTACAACTTTTGGTTTGCAACTCATATAAGCGAACAAGAAAAAGAGAAACATATGCATTAAATAAATTTCATTGAATATGATGTTTTGATAAATTAAAGTTCCTTTTAATCAAACTCTTATTTAGAAAAGTAACCCTAAAGACGATTAGGGTACTCATCTAGAGTCAAACTAGAGTAACGTGATCATATAAAATGTATTGAAGTTCATCTTCACTTTAAAAACGAGAAAAAGAATTACATACTCAGCGAAGATAAAAAGTATCAAAATTGACGTTTATTTTAAAGATAAATAAACAGAATGTTCATACTTTTCTGAAATGTGTTTCAATGTGAACTAAAAAGAAAATAGACCAAGATCACATAAATTACTAAAGATCACATCTCTTAGAATCCAAATTAATTAAACTAATCCCTTTTCTCGATATAAAATTCTAAATAAAAATGGATATTAAAAAAAAAATGAACATATAAACAAACCTGAAGCAAATAACTGCAAACCATCAAAACCCTAACAGCGAAAAGCTGTTCTACGAGATCATATAGAAGATGACCAAGTTCTGAAAATTCAGTTTCAAGCCCAAAATCAAGTTCTGCTTCTTGTAGAGATGTGAGGCGCTCCTCTAAATAAAATTGATCAGCTCTTCCACTGTACTTGAAAAACATCAAATTCGGAGCTTGAATCTGAACCAAACCATCCAAAAATTTGCACTTATCAACAACTAGAGATTTCAGTCTCCGATTTGGCCCAGAAATGTCTAGATGTTCATGAATGTTCCAACAATTTTTCAGAGTAAAACTCTCCAACGATGGACAGTACATCAAAAGGTTCTTGATAGAATTTGGTCCCAATTGAATCCAACCGAGAGAGAGTTCCTTCAAAGAAGTGAAATTTTTGAATCCTGAGACCAGAAAATTGCAGGAAAACAGCTTCAGAGATTCAAGACCCTTGTGACCATAAACAAACACTGGCAATTCAAAAACCCCTCCGCGATTTTCAAGTCCGTCTTCTCTCCAAATGGGGTCATGAAAATCGAGACTGAGTCCCTTGACATTACGTGCAAGAGAGAATCTGATGAAGTTGTGCATGTTCACAGTAAAATCCCCGGGTCGAGAAAAAGTGAGGGAAAACATGTCGGTTGTTTTCCCTGTGTAGCTTTCCAACCAGTTATATGCGAAATCAATAAAATCCCTTCTCTGAATCTGCTTGTTCTCCTCAGTTTCGTTTTCTTTTACGAAGAAATTCTCCTGGAAATTGATCCTGGTAGTCCCACGCCAGAAGTGTCGAAACCTGGTGGAGAGAACGCTGGTTCTTGCTGCTTCTTTGAAGGGCAAGAAGCAGAAGATGTAGCAGAGCAAATCGCTCGGGAGACCGGAGATGATGTCTCTGCTGATGCTGCTTCTGTTGTTGTTGTTGTTGGAAGCCATTGTTGTAATTTCTGTGTATGAGAGAGACTCTAAAGTGGTGAAAGTTTTGGAGAGAAATGAAAAAGAAAGCGGTTTGATTTTTATAACAAGTGCTGTAAAGTGTTGCGAGAAAGAAAAAATAGGGTTGTTGATGGTTGTCTGAAATCTGAAAACGGTTTTGGGTGATGGATGGTGGAGAGTTGCCGGAAGTGAAGTGTTGTGACTCTTGGATACGGACAGCAGAATATTATTTGTCTTTTGCTGTCTTTATTTATTTTTCCTTAAAACAATGCATTATTGTCGTGAAAATAAAAGGGAGGAAAATGTGATATATTTGGGAAAAAGAAAATGAAACATATATGGATACTTACAAAAAAAAAAAAAAAATCAATCAATATTTGTGTTTTTTTTTTTATAAAAAAAAAATAGTTTTTTATTTGTTTTTTTTTTTTGTGTAATTAATTAAAAATATATAAATTTGAATCACACAATTAAGTTTATTTTTTTAGGATTTTTTTTTTTAATATTAAGTTTGTTGATTATTAAGAAAAGATTATAGAAATTAATCCAACAACAACAACAACAACAACAACAATAATAATAATAAAAATTTCAAATAATAATAATAATAATAATAATAATAATAATAATAATAATAATAATAATAATAATAATAATATATTAACAGAAAAGCTTTTGATAATAAGTGTTTTTTGAATAAAATTTGATAATAATTATTACCGGGTAACAATTAGGCAAATAAGACAATTAAAAAAAGGGAGAATCGCAAATACCCCCGACTTTTAAGCTAATGGCAAATCAAACCCTCTGGTTTGAACAATTAGCAAATAACCCCCTACAAATTTGAACAATCAGTAAATAACCCCCTACAAATCAGCAAATAACCCCCTACATGCAGCAAATAATGCAAGGGTTACTTAACGGTAGGGGGTTGTTTGCTGATTGTTCAAACCAGAGGGTTTGATTTGTCATTTGGTTAAAAGTCGGGGGGGTATTTGCGATTCTCCCTTAAAAAAACAATTAGGTAAATAAGGTATTTAAAAAAAAAAAAATTAAAAAATTGGCGGATTAGGGCAAGCAATTGTTTTTTTTTTTTTTTTTAATGGTTCATTTATTAAAAGAAGCCAAGAAGGCCCACAAACAGCAACACGAGAACAAGGAAACAACAACAAACAGAGCAAACAAACCAGACCAGGACGTAGGAAAACAAGAGAAAGAAAAAGCAAAGCAACTACACAAAATCCCAAAAGGGGTTGATCCCCAGCTGAAAAGCAATCCAGATTTTTTATTTCCTTTTATGGGTAAATTTATAATATCAAAAACAACTCATATACTGTATTAAGGAGTTTAGGTCAATGGATGATTTTTTTTTTTTTTTTTTTTTTTTTTGAAGTATTAAGTTAATTCGAGGTTTTTTTTTGGGGGGTGGGAGAGGATGAATGATTAGATATTGAAATCATAAATTTAAATAAATATAGTCTTATCCACGTATTTATTTATCTTTTCTAGATTAATTCATAATATCTTAATTAAACGAACTCATATTCTAATGAATAATTGAATGTTGAAAACCATAAATTTAAATTGATAAAATCATATCTAGTCTAGATTTTGTCATTGTCTAATTAATAATGAGTATGTACTTTTAAATATTTAAATATAAATTCTCTTGTCACATAGTATATATTATTAATAATAAGAGTCACATAGTACATAAATTCTCATAGTACATAAATTCTCTTGTCACATAGTATATATTATTAATAAGAGCCACATGGTACATAAATTCTCTTTTTTTTTTTTTTTTTTTTTTTTGAGAAAAAGTACATAAATTCTCTTGTTATGTACTTATATAGATTATAGATTATATATAGTTTTTTTTTTTTTTTTTTTTGAATTAAAACAGTGGATTACAACCTAACACGACGCTCAGTCGTAATAAGGAAATCTACACACGAAGGAAATTCCTCTAGCCAAAACATATCCTCAACACATGAGAGGCTGTTTTTAGCTAAAACATGGGCTACCTGATTAGCCAATCTAGGAACAAATAAAATAGAAAGACACCTAGCCTGAACTTTTAAAACATTAATCTCAGCAATAATATTCCCAATCTCAGAAAAAATAACTGCAGCTCATGTTTATATGTCATTAATTTTAATCCAATGATTAACGAAAATCTAACATTTGGAAAATTAAGAAAAATTAATTTTTTTTATAAAACAACTCTCTCTTATGACCAGGGACGTAACTTCACAAGGGCAAGGTGGGCTCCCTTTTTTTTTTAAAAAAAAAAAGTGAAAGTTGAATAATAAAAATTAAATTTTAAATTTTTTTCCTAATTGAAAGCCTGTAAACCGTAAAGTGTAAAGTTGGAAACTTGGAATACCGTATTTGTTTCAACTTTCAGTTCACGCATCCCAAAGCTTAAGTTTTATTTTTTTATTTTTTCTTATTTCTTTAATAATAATTCTCTCTTTCTCCAAATTTACTACAAATTTACTCAAATTGAACTTCATCTTATTGTCAACATGAACCATTGGTCTTCCCATAAGTGTATTTTTATGAAATTTAAATATTTTATTTTATATTGAAATTTTAGACTTATTATAATTTTTAGTTTATTAAATTTTAGAAGTAATTTAATTTTAAATTTACAAATTAATGATATTGTTAAATGACTTTTTTTATTTTTGTTGTTTTGGTTGAAATTTTGATACATTCTTTTAAGTTATTTTTTTTTAAAAAAAATTATTATTATTTTGCCTCCAAATCTGTTAGTAAAATAGTAATCTAATGGTATAGTAATTTTTTCTCAACAAGGTTGAGGTTCTGAGTTCAAACCCCCCCTCCCCTAATTCAAAAAAAATATATATATAGTTATTTTATTATGTGATGTTCCATCAACTAATATAATAATTAATAAGTCTGATCTTTTGAAAAATCATTGAATACAACTTAATTAGTGTTTGATTGTATTTCCATTTCATATTTATTTATAATTTGTTTTGACATTTTTATTATTAAATTTGTTAACGTATTTATTTAGAATATACATTAAACCATGTAAGTTTGGCTATGTACTCTTGAATAAGTGTATCTTTATTTTTAATTAAAGAAATTTTATTGTACTGCCAATATTCAATCTAAAAAAAATTATCCTAGCCCACCCTGAAGTTTAATCCTGGTTACGTCCATGTTTATGACTACTTCTGTAATTATACAAATCCATTAATATAGTATCTAAATCCTAATTAATAATAATAACTTCCGTAATTATACAAATCCATTATAGTATCTAAATCCTAATAATAATTATGGGTGTGAGGTGGATAGGATCCGTTGGATTTGTCATTATCCAAGATCCGATTGGATTGAAGAAATTACATACAAGCAGATCTAATCTTAGAGCAGAATTCAATTTGATCTAATCCAATTATAATTAGATTTGATTCGATCAAATTACAAAATACTTAAATGCGATACAATCTGATAAAATGAATCGGATTTATATGAAGCAATTATTAATATATAAAAGTTAAAACACTCCTAAAATTAATAAAATCAAATTATTAATTTATACATTACTCAAGTGAAATTAACAAACTAATAATAAACATAAAAGTTGTACACTTAAAAGTTCAAAAAGTCTAACAAATTATAAACATTAAACACAAGTTTCAAATACAAAAATAAATAAAATCATTTGATATAACAAAATACAATGACACCCAAAATTTGCTCAATATTCATCTATATAAGAGAAAATAATTCAGCTCATTATAAATTATGTCTTATATTTTGACGGATCCGGCGGATTGGCCAATTTTCATATGGAAATCTAATATCCGATCTGATCCAATAGATTTCAGAATTTAGAATCTAATAATGTCCTCAAATCCAATATATTCCGACGGTTGGATCAAATCCAATGGATCCTATTGGATTGAATCCAACTCACCCCTAAATTAATAATAACTATTTATGGCACATCACCTCTTAGTGGTTTAGCAAAAGTGGTTGCATAACTCTCATCCACATTGGTGGGAGTAGATATTCGGCCGTACATGTATTGTCCAATCTTACAAGTCCCAACAGTCCTATTGTAATAATTATAATACTTCAAATAATAATAATAAATACTTTTGTAATTATACAAATTCAATATAGTATCTATCCTAGTAATAATAAATACCGTAATTATACAAATCATTGTATAGAATCTAAATCTTATTATTAATAATGGATGGGTAAAATTAATTACATTAATTTTGTTAAGCTCAATTGCACAGTAATCCAAACATTGTATCTGGAATGAGAATCTAATCAACTTTTAGGCACCGTTTAATACGCAAGATTAGATTAAACTATTTTATGAGATATATTAGATTGAGATGGGATTGGAATTAAATGAGATTGGATTGGACTTGAATGGATTAAATTAATATCATGTTGTGTTTGGAGAAATATATGATTGTACTAAGTTAATACTATGTTTTGTTTGGTAAAATATGAGATTAAACTAAATTTGATAATATTTTAAAATTAAATAACAAATTAATAAAATAAATATTTTAATCATATATTATTTAATTGGTAAAAAAATAAAGTATTATTTAATTAATAAAATCTAAAACAATAATTCTACTTTACCTAGATTTGATGTCTAAATGATGTGGCATCCTTAATTTTTTTTGTATTAGAATTCTATGATTGAAACGATTGGATTTTAGGAATGCCATATCATTTGGTTAAAATAAAATTACTCAATCTAAAAATATTTTAAATAAAATAATACTTTATATTATTTTTAATTAAATATATTAAATTATTTTTAAATTTATTTATTAATAAAATAAAAAAATAAAAATATATAAAAGAATATAGATAATCTTGCACGCATAGGATTTTTAATTAAATATATTAAATTATTTTTAAATTTATTTATCAATAAAATAAAAATATAAAAATATATAAAAGAATATAGATAATCTTGCACGCATAGGATTAAAAGCAATGATTATGGAACCCACAGGATCCCAAAGGTGGAACTCCGCGGAAGAGGGACCGAAAATAATCCATCCCCTCTATTCCGGTTTCCGGTGCACCAGCGTTAGTATCTAAAATTTAAGATATTTAGATATGCTTTTTAATATTACTAAAAAAGTTTCCAAAAAATAAATTCACATTTTTAATAAAACAAAAATACTTTTTACAGCATAAAAGTAATTATAATATCTCTGCACAAAGACCGGGGTACTGCTGTCAAAAACATCGAGAAAATATATACGGTGCGTTTTTAAATCCAACATCAAATGGATCAGGAGTCTATCAAGATTAACCACTATATACACAGCCTGGATATCTAATCACATAACCACAACAACGTAGAGAATGTTCTCCGCACATGCTTGTCAAAACCTGATAAAATTAACCGCTATAAATAGAGTCCATATGGTAACTCCCAGACGAAATTAACCGCTACAGCTGGAGAGGTTCTTCTCACATTTTGTATTTACTAGCCAAACTCTTATTATATATGTTAAGAAACCAAAAATTCTTTCAATAAACTGAAAAAAAAAAATGAAAATTATAAACAGTAATACAAATCATACAAATCTATATATAGGCCGTGTACAATGTCAGAATCCTTACAACAATGGTGGCCTTCAATCTTTGTAGATAATATTAAGTGACAAACAATTAGAAATAAATTATATCAGATAACAGAAGTAAGAAAACCAGTCCCAAGCATTCCAAAATTTCCATGAAAATTTGTATATTATGGAAATCATAGAGTATTAACATAAAATTTCCGAACAACGCGGATTAATTCTACAGAAAGCTTTTTCAATCCCAAAGGAGCTTACGACAAAAGACCGACGCCTAACCCTTTGTCATGGTCCCATGGACATGTCAAAATGTTTTGAGAAAGATTTCTTGTTATCTCAGGAAGCACAGAGAGGGAGAGAGAAGACGATGCTTAAGTAGCCTTTTGATGCCAATCACCCAGTTGAATTCTCGTGCAACAATACATACTCACGACTGCAAAATCCCAAATAATAAACTTTCAGTAACATGCAACAAATTGGATTGTTAAGGGAAATAGGAAGATATTGGATTATGGATCCGTACCCTACCTACTATTACCAAATTTAATGGTGTCTTTTTCAAAAAGTTCATAATATCGTTGTGGTTCAACAGGATCTTCCTGCAAAACAAAAGTAAATGGTAGATGAAGTGATTGCAAATACTAATCGAAGATCTTAGGTCAGGTCGATACACGCAAACATGAAAGTGAGCTGAATTCCTTACATTAAGATATGTCTTGTTGGTGCTTCCAAGGTCCACCAAGTACGGTCTGGCACGGTGAAAACATAAGACAACTAGAAATTAAATTCAGACATAATAGCTTCCAAACCAAAACCGGTACACTCACAAAACAGCTTAATTACCTTACCTGCCTAGATAATGCACCATCAGGCCGGTTTCTCCTTTTCTACCTGCCTGAAAAGGCATAAATGAAATATTAGGCAATGTTCTAGAACATCGACAATAAAATAAACGGCCAAATGTGGGTCTACCTGTATTGAATGACAGCATGTTGCTTGCTGCAGGATGGGTGGTCCGTAGGAATGTCTGCCTACCCTTCTTACCCTCCCAAAAAGGTAACAACTTTGACGATGTATGTAAAGGGGCTCTGTCATGAAGCAATAAACCAGGGCAATGTATTACAAACTTTCTTCAACAATCAGATTATGTTCACAAACATACAATAGAAGACAGATGAACCACAGCAGCTAATGACAATACTCAACAGTACTACGAAAGATCTGAAAGCTTCACTATCCATCCATTTTTATCAGCTTGTTCAGTTACCAGCTCAACTACCCATATTGGAGTTAGCTCAAGCCATAATCAATTAAATCAAAGTCAAGATTCGGTTTATCTCGTTTGTGACAATGTGAAGTTTAACTAACATAGTATTTCAAAACTTAACTATATGCTTTAGGCTTGCAAGAATAAGATTAAACATGAAGCTGAAAGTCTGAAGTCAGCCCCTTGCATCCAGAAGATAGTATTGAAATATAGAAGCAAATATGCACCTTACAAAAATGAAAGCAAGAGATATGTGTTGTTTACGAGGAAGCAATGAGAAAAGATTCAATAATAAATAAGAATACACACCATTCAGCACCTCACCACCCTTGAAAACATAAAGTGTCCATCTTACATCAGGTTTCCGAGCTTCTGGTGGTTCATTGAAAAGCAGAGTAATACCTGGGAAAGTAACATCCAAGTGGCAGAACAAAATTAAAACCAAATATGCAAATATCCTTCATGAAAGGCAATCTTTCTACTCTAGGTTTACTAAAATTATTAGTAGCAACAGCATAACTGCATAAGTCAAGGCAAAATAAAAGAGTAGTAGAGTACCACATCCCCTGGTCAAATGCCTAACAGCTATCATTTGTAGGCAACTTCCAGAAAGATGTACACTTTGACGAAAGATATTTCAAAATCAAATATAATGTAGAATGAATGAATGATGAAATTCATACATAAAAGAACCTTTACATGAACGTAAATGCCGTTAAAAGTAGGCAATAGAGAACAAAATGAATCTAAATAATCAAGCTTTCTTGAAATCAAAGGCAAATAAGATGTTACCTCTAAATCTATTTGTTTCAGTAGCAAGCTTTCCAGAGAGTTCAAATGATGGTTTTTCCTGTAAAAAAGACAATTTAAGCAACATAAGTTAGGTAAAGTGTATAACCATTAATGTTACCACATAATAAGTTATCATTACATCGCAAATTGTTCTCAGGTTACCCAGAATATTTGGCACAAACAAATACATGAGTAATGGCGAGGGAAAGTAAGAAAGAAATCATGACGCACAAAACCAGTAAATGAAGCTACTAGTACCAAGGCCAAGGCCTCCGCAGCAGCCTTCATCCTAGCCACTGAATCATCATCATCATTCCTGCTTAGGCAAGCATGCAACGTCTAATTAGAAGCTACATTATTGTTTACAAATCCAAATTCACTAAAAATAATTTCTTACATAACTGTAAAACGAGAAACACTATGCATTATAAGAAAGATCTTGAACATTTATTGAATCTTACTCTATTTGGAAAAAAATAAAATAATACTCGTATCTATAAACACTAAAGTCAAAGGGCACATCGAAAAAGTTGTCTTGTAAATTCCTTCTATGGTGAATACTTGGAAAGATCTTTTCTAACATTTTTCAATTTTAGGCATATGCAGTTAAGGTGATTCTTTTATCTTTTTCTTCTTCAGTTTGACTTTCATTTTTATGCGTTGCATACACTAAAGCCAAAGGGCAAAACAAGAAAGTTGTCTTGTAAATTTCTTCTATGGTGACCCTAGGAAAGATCTTTTCCACCAGTTTTCCATTTTAGGCATATGCAGTTAAGGCGATTCTTTTTTCTTTTTCTTCTTCAGTTTGACTTCTGGTTTTATACATTGCATACAAGTGACTCCCTTTCAATGTTTTCTTACACATACTATAGCATGTATAATCTCATTCCCATATTTCTTAAGGTTATTTATTTGATTGGTGAAACCATCCAAAAATACTGAAAATTATGTACTACACATATCTTTAAAAACTAATTCCATTGTCATTAATGAGATACATTTTACAGCTAGAGGTGTGGCAGTAAAATTCTGGTAAATGTTTGAGAGGGAAGTTTAAAGTTCAAGCAGCTCACCTGTGTTCATCCCCTCTTGAGTTTGTCCCCTGAAAAAATTGACTTTCAGTCAGACACTTTATTTGTGCATGCATGCAAGGAAAATCAAACGCTCATATACATCACAAATTACATTTTTCAACATTATGAATCTAATGGTAATTTAGTTAATAAGTTTTCTTTGACTAACGCACTGAGGCCAAAAATTGTTGATAATGCCATTTCACTAAAGTCTGAGACCAAATAAAGTAACAGAGGAACAAGAGAGACAATAATCATTGATGGAGTGGGAGAGATTCACTTAGACAACTAATATATATATATATTTTTCCTCAAGTGAAGCTCTGTAGAGTCTCCAAACATAGAAAACAGCAATAATCGTACCATTATATTTATATAAAAAAAGGTCACATTTTATTCCCTAGAAACACAAATTGATTTACATGTTTTAGTTTGAGTAGTTTCTAGATACAATTATAACCCATAATGTTTAAACTGCATGTGGAAGTTAAGTTGGGAAACGAAGCATCAAATACACCTATGTTTATGCATATTTCTCAGTCAAACTCACATGGAGATTCTTATGTTGTATCTCTACTTTTACCTTAACAACTCCATGTTATGCTTAAAAAAAAAATTAGAGAAAGAGTAAGGAGTGGATATCACCAGACACCTCGTGACGCACTCTAGCCCCATCAGCTGATTGAGGGGAGTGAGACCTATGCCTGCTTCTATGAGGTTGATCTGGTGGAGAAGCTGACGGCTCATGCCTTGTTCTGGATGACTTGTTATTGACCTCGTCTCTTCCCAAACTTCTTTCCTTTCGTTCATCTTCAATACCCCTGTCAGAACCCTGTCTCTCTTTTCCAGGTTTGCGGTCCGAACCCCTCTCTCTACGTGTACCCTTATCACTTCCCCTACCATGATTATTTTCAAGTTCCTTTTTGGTCACTTTTTGTGGCCTCCTTTTCAGCATGGGCTCTCCTCAAACGTTTTGTACGTGGTGAAGGAGACCAAGAAACCGGTGAATTTGTTTCCTTCTCCATTGTCCTACCATGATTTCTCTCATGTTCTTTCTCGATTACTTTACCACCATCTCTTTCCACTTGGGCTCTCCTCAACTGTTTTGTACGAGGGGAAGGAGAGCCTGAAATGGGAGAGAGCGATCTTTTATTAGGTGCTCCCTTATCACTTCCCCTACCACGATTTCTCTCAGGTTCCCTCTCTGACACCTTCTCAGCATCTCTTTCATCTTGTACTCTCATCATCCATTTTGAGCGCGGAGAAGGAGAGCGAGAAACAGGTGAGCGTGACTTCTCCATATTCATTCCTTTATCACTTCTTCTACCACGATCTCTTTCATTTCTCCTTTCCGTCACTTTCTCTGCCTCTTTCTCATCCCGGGCTCTCGCTAACCTTCTCGTACACAGGGAAGGAGAGCAAGAGTGCATGTTTCGGAGATTTACCATGGCTAGAATGTTTTTCTCTTACCCTCACCGGAGGAGAGCCATCTCTAATCGAGCTCCTGTGTCGCACAGGAGACCTTTCCCTTTGAGACTGGCTCTTCATAGACACACTCCTCCTCTGAGGAGACAACCCTCCTCAACCCTTAACTGGAGATTCCGAATGATCGGATTACTTAAGCCCCATCACCACTTTTCTCAATGCAACTCAATCTGAATTTATTTCAACACAATTACAATTCAAAACACAAGCACCATATAGAAACCAATAATCAATAAAAGTAAACACACAATTAAATAGTGGTTGCATATTTCAAAAAAAAAAAAAAAATTACAATACTGGTTGCAGCAACAAATGAAATGAAAATAACATAAGAAAATTCAAAGTGAATAATCAAAATTCAATTTTTATTCAACAATGTGAAGTAAACACACAATACAATACTGGTTGCAGCAACAAAATAATCTTAAAAGCAATATACACAGAAAATGAAATGAACATAACTTAAGAAAATCCAAACTTTAATTCAAAATGATTAATCAAAACTCAATTTCCACTCAACAATTTGGAGCAAGTTTAGTCATTTAAACATTTTAAAGCAGCAAAACCTGCTTAAACCCTAGAATCAAAATTTACCATCTCTAAAATCACAGTAACTTAAAAAAAAAAAAAATTTAAAAAAAAAAAAAAAAATGTGAAATCAACAACAAAAACAGATACAAATGTAAAACGTTAGCTTACCAATTATTTACAGAGAGAGAGAGACTGAAGAAGAGACAATGGTAGGGTTTTTGAACAGAATTTCTCATTCAAGCGCTGAAGGGTGTAGAAGATTGTTGATTGGTTTTTGCAGTTAATAACCCGAATGGACGGTCAGGGTCTTTTTTTTAGTCATTGGGCCTTCAATAACCCGAACCTTGTCCAATTAATAATCCGGTTAACAGATTCGGCCCAAAAATGGATCTTGTTTAATTTAGGGATGGGCGTAGGGGCCCAATGGGGCGGGGGAGGGTACCCCCACCCCGAGCAGGTCCCCCCTCCCCCACACCCAAAACTTATTTCCCCTATTTCTTTTTAATTTTAATTCTAAATTTTTAATTTTTAATTCGAAAATTGGAATTTGAAAATTAGAATTTAGACATTTCAATCTTTAATTTGACACCGTTAAAATATTCAATCCAAAAAGTAATAAAAATATAATACAAAATCCAAAATCTATATAATTGTTAAAAATTTTATATATAAATACAAATAAAAATAATGCGGTTTTGGGTTTAGGAGGTGGTACCCTAATCCCTACCCCCAAAACCCCATGGGGGCCTGTGGGGGATGGTGTCTATGGGAAAACGACCACCCCTACTTGTTTTAACTGCTTACTCTTCTTTGTTAAGCTTTGTATTGCCATAATGTCATCAAGTGAAGTGAAAGTTGTGATACTACTAAACAAGCCTGAGGTTCGGGTAAAATTTGACGTTAAGCAAAGATAACCCAATGATTTGACGTTAAGCGACGACGTTTAGAGACAATCAACAATCATTACTCATATCAAAAATCAAAAGGTTTATCCGTGTGTGTACGTGTATATATATAGAGAGAGACCAAAATGATGAGCGTCTCTCCTTTGGAATGTGTATATATATAGAGTGACCCAAATGATAAGTGTCTCTCCTCAATTAAAGGATACTCATTGGGAATGAAATAAAATAGAATTAAGTTCCATAGAAAGGGAATCAGGAAAGGGAACTGCACAATCTAATTCCTAACTATTTTAGTAAATACAGTGATCACAAATCAATAATTAAGTTCTCCTCCTCATTCTCGATTAGAAAATTGTAAAAGAAATTGTAAATATAAAAAAAATAGAGGTAAAAATTAAATAAAGAGTGGTGTTATTGGCACCCCTCTATTGACCTATTAATGTCCCACTTTCAAAAAAATCTATTTAATTATATAAAATTAAAGAAATTTTCTCCTTACAATCTAAAATTTTCTTTTGACACTCCTTTTTTTTTTTTTTTTTTCTAAATAAACTTCATTCTAAAAACTTAATTTTAAATTTTTTTTTTTTTTAATAATACTTCATTTTTTTTCTTCAAAATAATCTTTTCTATCTTTTGACACTCTAACAATGCATTTTAAAAAAAAATTATTGAATTTATAACAATTTTTTTAAAAGGGGAATTAACATTCAACTGTTTCAATAGAGCCCAACTAAGATAAATAAGCATCATATGAAAATGGAGGTCTAGTACACCCAGACAAACTATCAAGCCAGACTAACTTGTTAGTTGTTAAATATACGACTAATTTCTTCATAATTATAAAAGAAAATCTATCTTCATACCACACAAAGAGTCCATTTTTGCTCAACCTTTGACCTGTACCGAGTTTACTTGTTAAAAATAAAATAAAATAAAAAGAATAATGCCTGGGTATTGACTGATCAGTACCTAAAATACTGACCACACCAATGAGAGTGTAGCACGTGGCCCAACTTGTGAGATAAAATGTAAAAAGTAAAAGAAAAAAAAGGTCACGTGTTGCACTCCCATTGATGGGGTCAGTATTTTAGATATTGACCAATCAATACCCAAGCATTGTTCAAATAAAAATATGCTAATAATGAAACCTTTCAAGAAAACATACACCATTTTTGATGCTTTGTAAAGTTGGATGATAGTCAGACGCGACGCGAATATGGGTTTTGCTTCTTTGGACTTCCTAACTCTATTTGGTATTTACAATGAGCATCATCATGTTTGTGTGCGTGTTTTCTTTGAATTACTCTTTGTTCGGTTACATATTATTCCCAATCACTTCCCAATGAAACAAAACTTTAAAATATTGGATATTGGAAAAAAAAAGATATTTTAAGGTTTGTAAAATACTAAAAAAAAAAAAAAATGGATTTTAAAAAGTAGGCTTGGAGTGTTTTTAGAATTTTTTTTGTCCTCTTTAGTAATTTTAATTAAGGTTAAAATTATGCACATCACATCTTAGAAGAGCTGGTAGTGCACCTCCATTCCACATATGTGGTGAGGGGTTCAATTCCCACCATGCACATTTTACAAGTATGTGTGAGGAGTTTTCTTCTCGGGTTGTGGAAATAGTTATCTCATATTATGAGAGTAAATATCTAGACCGCACATGTATTATTTGATCTAGGCAGGTCTTGGCAATCCTATTGTAATAGTTCTTATAATACGTAAAAAAAAAAAAAGGTTAAAATTATCTAAACAAATAAATTTGAAATGGAGTGTCAATAGATATTTGGTGGATTGTTAAAAATGTCACTCAAAATCAAATGATGAATCAATTTTTCACGCTCTTTGGAGCTGTCCTTATTTAAAGGTCATTCGGAAAAATTTCTTGAAGGTGAAGGGATTGGCGGGGCTTGAGAATTTGTCTTTCTTGGACTTCATGATGTCCTGCCAGAATCAGTTACTTCAATCCGAGGTGGAGCTGTTATGTGTGGTCATCTGGAGAATTTGGTTCCGGAGGAATGCTCTGATTCATAATTCCCCCACTATTGTCACGGACGATGTAGTTCCGTGGGCTGAAATGTATCTTGCTGATTTCAGGAGGGTTAATGTTCATGTTGTTAAGGGTCCTGGTGGCGTTTTTCAAGTGGGTCAGTACTGGCGCCCGCCTGATATGGGTGTGTTTAAAATAAATACTGATGCTGCTGTGAATGTTGCTGCTAACAGGTCTGGTACTGGTGCTATTATTCGGGATCATAGAGGTATGGTTCTCGCCTCTTGCGCTCAATTGGTTTCGGTGAGCCTTGATCCTCTTTTGGCTGAAGCTCTGGCCATTCTGAATGGGTTGAGGTTCACTGCTGAGGCTCTGTATTGTTGAATCTAATTCCCAAGTGGTGGTTTCTATGATCATTTCCGGTAATGGTGTGTTGTCTGATGCTGGTCCTATTATTGATGATATTTTATCCTTTGTTAATGGACCTGTCCAGAGTTTTTGCATGTTTTGTTCCCCGAAAAGCTAATATGGCGGCTCATTGCCTTGCCAAGCTTGGTATTTCTCTAGGTTGTGATAATTTTTGGATGGAGGAGGTGCCCCCTTATGTGGCTCCGTTGGTCTTGGGGGATGCCCCTGTTTTGCTGTAATCTTGCTTTGGTTATATAAGTTTCTTTTCCTCAAAAAAAAAAAAAAAAAAAATCAAATGATTTTATTAAATTATTTCCAAAACCACCATTTTTACTTCTTTTTTTAAACTTCACACACCCTAACTCTTTGTACTATGTTATATTGTTTTTAGTTATCACCTTCATTGCACCTCTTCCAAACTTTTTTTTTTCCTTCTGATTTCATCATGAAAAATAAAAAGAAAAATAAACAAAACCTTCCTCCATCATAAGAGCATCTCCAATGCAATACTAAATTATTATGCCAATGCAGTAATTTAGTTTTTAAAAAAAAAATGCTCCAATGCAATGTTAAAAGCTGGCACAGTGTATAGTATATGTCAAATTTGGCACAGCAATAAATACAGTAGTATTTGTTGACTTTTTAATTTTAAATAATAAAAATTTAACAAATTTGGTAGGGAAAATTGAGATTAAACAATTCTAACAAAATATTCAATGCATTCATTGAATATATTGGTTGTATATGTTGACTTTTATAATTTTAAATAATTAAAAAAATAAAAAATAGCATATCAAATAGAGTTTTGCATTGAAATATAATGCTAAAATGATGTGCCAAATATAAAATTTCACTATATTTTGTGCCAAATTTAGCATTAGCATTGACATATGCATTAGAGATGATTTAAGATTATTATTCATTCTCAAGTCAAGGTAGGAAACCAAACATCCAAAAGTTGAAAATTTTCGGGACATTTGTATTAATGCCACTTTTTTTTTTCTCTACACAGCTCCAATAGCAAGCAATCTATTTTAGTTTGTTAATTTTACTGTTTCAGGTACAAAATTTGTGTGTGCAAATTTCAATACACATATGAAAAAACAGAGCAAAGAAAAATGGGTAGTGAAAAAGATAATGTTTTTCTCTTCTTTAATTTGTCAAGCAAACAAAATAATAATAATATAATAATAATTATCGAATGCAGTAAGTAATCAGTATTTTTTATTGAATAATAAAATTGAAAACAAATATATTTTAGGATTTAAAAGTTAACAGAATTTGTCTCCAAATAAACAAATTACAAGTGAACGTGGGGTTTTATTAGAATTCACTTTATAAATCACAAGTGAACGTGAGTCATTTTGATAAATGATATAAATGTAATATTAAACAATTTAAAAAGTGGAACATTATTAGTTTAATAGAGGTGTGTCAATAGCACCACTTTTATATAAATTTAACTATAATTTTCTTTTAAAAAATGGGCATGTACTATGATTCATCCGATAAATATTCAAAATATGTTTAGACGTATACATTTAGACCATTTATATTGTATTACATATAATGTATCTCTCATCCGATTAATTAACTATTATTACAAGAACATATCAACAATCATGGATTACAACTTTTTGCCATTTCCATTGAACAATCCATTTCCATTGAATTTTATGAGGCCATTGTAACTCTTGTTAGGTGATCCTTTCATTAATTTTGTACTCTAATTAGTTTTAGTTTGTGTTGCCTTTCCAGGAAATCGATAGCTAATCCATTCAAAAAAATGGTTTTTTGTTTTAAAAAAAAAAACTTTAATATTGTTTACATATTTTACAAAATTGTTACACGTTTTATAAAATTGATTTTAAAAACAAAAAACAATTTTTTGAATCGTATAACTAAAAAATTAAAAACTTTTTATTGTTTTTCACTATTTTCAAGAATATTATTTCGAAAATAATCACAACTTTTCCCTTCAAACAATTAGTTTATCCGTTTTAAAAACAACAATCACATACATTTATATCGTTTTTTTTTTTTTTAGAAAAAAACCTACCTAACACATCACAATTTTTTAAAACATCGTATTCAAAATAAGATTTCCATTTCTAAAAATAGTTTTTAAAAACTATACCAAAATTTCCAATCAAATTGCCACTTCATCTTGCCTTGAAATAAAGGTTCACTTTTGCCCACCCCCTCCCAAGGGGCTGAGCATTACCACCAGAAAGCTAACATGCGTCTAGAATGGGGTAATTTTATCTAAAAATTGGAGTTCATTTTTGTTCACCCACCTTAACTGGGGGTATGCATTACCTCTCTCTTTAAAAACTGACACGTGTTCTAAACTTAACCAAAAGTTAACACCTTTAACTCTTATTTATATTCTATGATTTTAACCCTTGTGTCTAATTAAATCAAAAATTAAAAATTAAAATTAAAAAAAAAAAGTGAAAATTGCCAAAACTGACCATATATATTATGGAAAATTTGTTTTTAACCACAAACGAAATTTTATTTATTAATAACCACTTTTTTGAGAAATTAATGGAAAGCCCTTATATAAAAACCCCCAAATCAGCTTTTTTTTTTTCCTTTCTCTCTCCTCTGGTCTCTCTCTCTCTCTCTCTCTCTCCCCGATTTACCTCTCGTCGGCGTGATGGAAGGTCGCCAGGCGCCGGTGAAGAAGTTGTTGAGCGCCGGCGAGCGCCAAGCGACAACGCTGTGTGTTGTTGGCTTCGCGAGCGCTGTTGCTTCACGAAGCCGACAGCGCACGGCGCTGTCGCTGTCACTCGGTGCTCGCTGGCGCTCGGCGACCCTCCATCACGCCAGCGAGAGGCAGATCGGAGAGAGAGAGAGAGAGAGAGAGAGAGAGAGAGAGAGAGAGAGAGAGAGAGACCAGAGGAGAGAGAAAGAAAATTGGGGAAGAAGACATCAAGTTTCACATATTCCATTTTAGGCATGTTTTCAAGTTTCACATATTTCATTTTAGTTATGATTTCAAGTTTCAATATTCAAGTTTTTAGCCATGATTTCAAGTTTGAGGTTTTTTTTTTTAAAAAAAAAAAAACTAATTTTAGGGGTACTCTTGTAATTAACGGACATACACTGATTTTTTTTTTAAAAAGTGATTATTAACAATTAAAGTTTAAAAAGTGGTTAGTAACAAAAGTTTAATATTTCCTATGGTTAGTTATGGTTTTCTCTCTCTCAAAAAAAAAAAAAAGGGACATCTCATAAGTTAAAAAGGCATTTATATAAAAACAAAACACAAAAAAAAAAAAAAAAAAAAAATGAACAATGTAAAAGAGGAAAAGATGCAATAGCTTGAGCCAACAACTATTTTTGGAGTCGGGGTGTATTGGATTGGGGTTTTAATAGACAATTTTGAGGTGCAAGGATTTTATGGATTTGTAAGACTATTATGATTATTAGGATTGTTAGGATTATATTTTTAGGATTATTAGAATTATATGAACTAGACTTTTAGGATTATGAAAGAGTCTTTGGACTTTATTTATTGACTATTAGGATTATCTAGATTTTATTTCAAGACTTTTTGGACTTTTAAAAATATATAATTTCAAGAGTCGATTGTAGTATTCAATTTTCTCCCCAAGTTCCAGTGCTCTATAATAGCAATTACATGTGTCAGAAGAAAAGAAAATATATACAAAGATGCGATTTTCATGGCTAATTCAACAAACAAAACACACTTGCATCAGAGAGCAAAAAATTAAATAAAAAAAAAATGATATATATACAATCTTTTTATTATCAGTTCATCCTGACAATAAATATATCAGGACGAAGAATGTAAACCACAGATTATGGAGAAGTTTTGACAAGTGCATACACTTTGAGTCAAGGTATGTAAATCTAGTAGTCTACATTCTTCGTTATGATATATTTATTGTCAGGATGAATTAATAATAGAAATATGTATAAATATATATATATGTATGTATATATATATGTATGTATGTATATATATATATTTATATATTTGAAGTATATAAATTGGGGGTTTTTCTAGAGAGGAAGATGACTCGAACCCATAATCTCATGATGCAGGTATGAGGGGTTTTACCACTAGACTAACTTCATCTCGTCAATAAAAAAAGATATTTAATTAAGGAAGATAGCGACGGGATGAGGTTGGTCTAGTTGTAAATCCCTTACACCTGCATCACGAGATCACGGATTCGAGTCCTCCCCCCCCCCCAAAAAAAAAAAAAAAAAAAAAAAACTCGAATTAATGTAATACTTTAAAAAATAATAATAATTAAGGAAGATAGCAGCTCACATGACACAACTCAACACGACCACAGCACAACACACCAGAGGTCCACTCCATAGCTCACTACCCCACAACACACGCACACTTGCTTTTATAATAAAAACAAACAAAACACCCGCTACTGCAACAATCCCTAGCCCCATTCAACTTTCTAAGTACAACAATATCTCAATCTCAATTTGCTTTATTATTTTTTTATTATTATTTATTTATATAACATATATATTAATCTACAGCTGTTGTTTTGATAATGTGTCTACATACATACATACATATATATATATATATATATGTAAATGTTGATGATGTATAATTTATAGAGGGTAGTTTTATGCTGTCTTTTGTATGTTTGGCCGTCACATTTATTATATACCAATATACCCATCAAATATCTGAAATCAAATAAAAAGTCCGAAAAGTATTAAGGGAGAGAGCAAGACAATTTTGGGTTCAAGCTATTTATACATATCACTAAAAAGTCTGGAAAATCCATTTTATCATGAAATCCTAAAAATCTTGATCTCAATCCAATATCAGTAGACAATTTGCTGCATTTTGAAAGTCTAGATCCAATACTACAAGACAATATGAACTTTGAAAAAAAAAAATCTTAAAAGTCTAAATCAAATATTACAAGACAATATGGACTTTTAAAAAAAATTTTAAAAGTCTTGATCGAATACCACCAAACTTATCGAACTTGTTAAAAAGTCTCAATCAAATATCACCAGACTTTTACTTCCCCAAATTATCTAATAAAATCTCGAACCAATACACCCCCTTTAGATGCGTCTTCCTGGTAGTATTTTTTTTTTTTTTTGAAACGACAACATTAAAGAGACAAAACAAACAATAGAAAACCAGACAAAGCAAAGCAAGAAAACAGAAAAAACCACCCACTTGGTTCGGATCAGTCTCAACACCTTCTTTGTTGTTCTCAATGTTCTTCGTCTTCTCCTTTTTGGTTTCGTCTCCAAAAACCACCCATTGGGTTATCTTCTTCTTGCTCTTCATCATTGTTGGGTTCGGAGGCATCGGTCTGTAGGGTGGTTTTTGATTAATCCCGTGACCTAAAAAAGTTAGGTTTGGTTAATTTGATTGATTGATTGAATTTCATTGGTTTTTGATTGATTTGTGAAATTAGTTAGCTTTGATTAACTGTTGGTAGGGTAGAAAATATACTATAAATCAGTAGAACATAGTTTTTTTTTTTTTCTTCTTCTTTGAAAGAAATTTAGCATAATATTTTGTATTTTGAGGATTTGTAAATCTTGAGATTATTATAAATTCCCATAAATTGTAATATCTTACGGTGTTTAATTAACAATTGTTAGAAAGTTGTTGGTGATAAGGAGCTGGGTAGTGGTGGCCATGGTTCGGTTTCGGACTGAAACCGGCGGTTTTGGTTTGGTGGCCACCCAAAACCGAAACTGAAATCGAAAATTCGGTTTGGTACACGGTTTAAAACCAACGGTTTTACGATTTTGGTTTTTTTGTTTTTTTCAAATTTTCTGTCATGTGGTAGAGTATGATTCGTCGATTTTTTTTTTTTGAAAAACTGGCGGTTTTTAGGAAGGCCAAACCGAAACCGAAACCATGTAAACCGGTTTTCAAACCGACGATTTAGGTTACGGTTTGGTTTTGGTTTCGGTTTGGGCCATACGGTTCCGGTTAAACCGCGGACAAAATCGACAGTTCAACCAGAACCATGGCCACCTCTAGAGCTGGGTAGAAGAGATATGGTAGAAGGCGTTCATGAAGTTTTTTTGTGCAATGGAGTGAACCAGAGAGCCCTGTTCTTGCCAAATACAAATGAACATTTTGACCTTCTCACTAGTTTTGTTGTGAGAGTTTGTATTTGTTTGTGCTTGATTAAGTGCACTATAACAAGTACAAACAAAAATCTGCATCTAAAACCAAGAGTATAAGCAATTAATCAAAGCATACTAGCTTCACAAATCAATCAAAAACCAATAAAAATTGATTAATCAAATTAATTAAAAAACCTTGATTTCATCTTAGTTTTTGTAATATTAGGTATAATGACATGAATATTTGATGTAGTAAAGAATGCAAAAATTACATTATCAATAACATAAGTAGATAAGGGGAAAAAGAATAATTAGATGTTAGATGCATATTTTTCTCTTTGTAAATGCCTTTTAGACTTATGAGGTTTTTTTTATTTTTTTTATTTTTTTATTGTAATGGTAGAATATAAATAAGTGTTAAAAGGTGTTAATTTGGTTAAGTTTAGGATAGGCGTTAATTTTTAGAGAGGCACGTAATGCTTACCCCCAAGTTAAGGTGGGAAAGAAAAATACACTCAAGAAACGGATAAAATTAACCCTATATTGACACATGTCAACTTTTTAGACTATCCAAGTAAAAGAGGAGAAAAACTTTAATGCACCTGGTGCAATGCACCCTAACTAATGGGTGTGTGCCACATGGTAGAGATAACTCATTTGATTGTTACTCTTACCACGTGGCACACACCCATTGACTAGGGTGCATTGCACCGGTTGCATGCAAGATTTTCTCATAAAAGAGAGGTAAGCAAAAATTCGGAAAAAAAATATATATATATGTCCGCCCGCCGTTTCGAAACAAATTGCCACGTCATCACCTCCTTGAAAGGAAAAAAAATATGTGATGTGTACTCGCCGCCATAAACCTATAAAATGCCAAACTCCCTTTAACGCTTCAAATAAAAAAATAAAAAAAAATACAAATTGAATATAAAACCAAAAAACGTCAATTTAAATCCCTAAGAATCGCAAATCTCTTCTAATGGCAGCAGCAGCCGCCACCACCACCACAACGATAGCCGGAACAACAACTTCTACTTGCAGAGTCGCGAAGCCGTACTCTTCACTCGCGGCATTTTCTCCGTCGCAATTGCCTTTCAAGTTCAATAAAGTTACGTCCCGCTTGAACAACTCGATCCGTTGCACTCTCACGAGGAATCCGTTTTCGATTACCGAAATGGATGGCAAGACAGAGTCCGACCCGGCCCTGTGGCAGAGACCCGATTCGCTTGGCCGGTTCGGCAAATTTGGCGGCAAGTACGTTCCCGAGACGCTAATGTACGCGCTCTCTGAGCTCGAGACCGCATTCTATAAACTCGCTGACGATCGAGAATTTCAGGTCCGTTTAGTTCGTATTATATGAATTTGAATTTGCATTTCTGGTCTTTATGATAAAATGTAGGATTTCAAATTTTATTTTTTGTGAATATAAAAAGTCGACTTCTGGATAAGAGATTCGCAAATGTTATTATTTTTGCTTAATGAAATTATAATTATTTTTAATGTTTTGGAATACAGATTTTTGTTTTATGGATAAGATACTATACTGGTTCATATAGTTATTGAGATAATTGGTGTTCATTGGATTGAAATCGAATGATTATATACCGGTTGGATATAGTTATTTTGAAATCGAATGGCTCTGATAGGCCAGTAATTATATTGAATTAGTGTAGTAGCTAAATCATTGTATTACATAATATTGATGTTGAGATATTGATTTGCATCAATTTGATTGATTATATATAACATAGTCAATAATAATGAGTTTATTGTGCAATTGAACATTATTACATTTTAATATGATACTGTGCTTAATATAAAGCATTTGAAACTATTCGAATTGGAATTGATTCTACTTTGTAAAAACGCGGCTTGTGAGTAGTTTAATATGGTAGTAAGATGATTTGTATATGCTTGTGTGTGATAGTGATGCTAATTTTTGGGTTAATTATTTGTAATGGCAGGAAGAGCTATTTGGGATTTTGAAAGACTATGTAGGTAGGGAGAGTCCACTTTATTTTGCGGAGCGGCTTACAGAGCATTACAAGCGTCCAAATGGTGAAGGGCCATTAATATACCTTAAGAGGGAAGACCTCAACCACACTGGAGCTCACAAGATCAATAATGCCATTGCTCAAGCTTTGCTTGCTAAGCGTTTGGGTAAACAACGCATTATTGCTGAAACTGGAGCTGGTCAGCATGGAGTTGCAACGGCTACTGTCTGTGCACGGTTTGGTTTGCAGTGTATTATCTACATGGGTGCACAGGATATGGAAAGGCAGTCACTTAATGTTTTCAGAATGCAACTTCTCGGCGCTGAGGTTTGTTCATTTGTTTACTATTTTGCAATTATTTTAAAGTACTAAGTTATGTTTAGTAATTTGTATGATATGTTGTGTCCTATATCCTTAGAGTGATCGGCCTTGCAAATTCTTTGACATGGACTTTTTGTTGTTGCTATCCTGGAATCCTGGATAAGAACAAAATGGTCACAGCAACCGAGGAAAATATTATTTCAGAATGATTTATTGTACTGATCATGTTTCAGGAACTTTTACTGCTCAGATAATTTTTCCTGCTATACTTTATTGTATTATCATTGATTTAGCAAATTAGAAGAACCGGTTCCATGATTCCTCATTGATGATCTTTCTATTATTTAGTTTACTCTATGACAATCATTGTATTTCTCATCTTCCATAAGCTGAACTGATTAGATTCTTATAAAGCAAGTACAAAGATATGGTAGTTTTGTAGCATGAATTGGTACAAACAGATATTTGGCAAAGATATGGATTGTTTGTATGCATTCGATGTTATTCTCATATTCCTGGGGAAAGATTACCTTTGCGTATCTCAGTTGATCGCTAGTTCTCTTCATTTTTATTTGGTTCTTTAAATGATGAGATTCACATTGCTAAATCCACACATTCATTATAATAATTCATGTCCGGAATCAAAATTTTCAATTGTGTAATCTATATATGATCAACTTCTACTAGAATTTTCTTTTGATTAAGAATTATTTTATTTGTGATATAGGTCAGAGCCGTCCATTCTGGAACAGCCACTCTGAAGGATGCCACGTCAGAAGCTATACGGGACTGGGTTACTAACGTGGAGACCACTCACTATATTTTGGGATCTGTTGCCGGGCCACATCCATACCCCATGATGGTCAGAGAGTTCCATGCAGTGATTGGCAAGGAAACAAGAAAACAGGCATTGGAGAAATGGGGTGGAAAACCTGACGTGTTGGTCGCATGTGTAGGTGGTGGTTCAAATGCCATGGGACTCTTCCATGAATTTGTTAATGACAAGGATGTTAGGTTGATTGGTGTGGAGGCTGCAGGTCATGGTTTGGATAGTGGTAAGCATGCTGCCACATTGACCAAAGGTGAAGTTGGTGTGTTGCATGGAGCTATGAGCTATTTATTACAGGATGATGATGGGCAAATAGTTGAGCCTCATTCCATCAGTGCAGGGTAAGACTTTCAGGTTTTGTTGGACCAGTAACGTCAGTGTGTATCATTTGAATTTTATTTTAACCAACTGTATATAAATTTCGTGGCTTCAGCTTGGACTATCCCGGAGTTGGACCTGAGCACAGTTTTCTGAAAGATGAAGGGCGTGCTGAGTACTATAGTGTCACAGATGATGAAGCATTGGAAGGTATGATGTTACATTCGATACTTCATTTCAGGCTTCATTTTCAGGTGTAGCAGATTACAGTTGCTACTAATTGTTATGATCTATTATGATACCTGCTTGTATGATATACATTTGGTTTTGTTATAATCTTTTGCTGTATTTCCTTACTTGAAATTTCAGTCTACGAACTGTCATTTGTCATGTGACTTTTGCTTTTTACTTGATTCTTCTGTTTAATATAAAATCAGTCATTATGTTACATTCAATACTTCATTTCAGGCTTTTCAGCTCTTGTAGCAGATTATGGTTGCTGCTTATTGTTTGTGATCTATAATGATACCTGCTTGTATGATATATCATTTGGTTTTGTTCTAATCTTGTGCTCTATTTCCTTCATTGAAATTTAACTGTCATTTGTTATGTGACTTTTGCTTTTTGCTTGATCCTTTCACTTAAAAGTTGAAGTTACACGCTTTGAAATGATTTAACCTATCTTGTTCATTGTCTCTGTTTCATGAATCTTCTGATCCTGCTGCACATCTTATATTTTTCTTTAGATTTTCTTCTAAGAGCATCTGTCATCGGCATACACTATATTATGTGTTTAACTTGATAAGACAAATGTAAGGAGTCATCGTTTAATAGATGGATGCACTGACAAATGTATTTCTTAGTGCCTTTCTCATATGCATTTCATTTAATATTGTTGTTGTTTTAACCTACATAAGGGCATTGGCAAAGGAAACTTTGCTATATTTTTAATTGTTTTGAACTTCTGATCGGATAGATGAATTCTTAATGTGTCTAAAACTTCATTGAATGATGTGAATTTCTTATTTGACCACAATTTCTGAATCTGTGTTGCTGCTTTTCTCATCCATGATTGATTTTCTTTGCATGCAGCCTTCAAGAGATTATCACGTCTTGAGGGTATAATCCCAGCTCTAGAGACTTCTCATGCACTGGCATATTTGGAGGAACTCTGCCCAACTCTCCCAAATGGAACTAAGGTTGTGCTTAACTGCAGCGGAAGAGGCGACAAAGATGTTCAGACAGCCATCAAGTACTTGAAAGTTTAATGGTAATATTTGCACACACCAATTTACTTATCTCAATGAAAAGAGTTGTTAGTCGTCGTTTCTTTTCTTTCCTTATTTACCATAGGTGTGAGAACTTGTATAATGTAATTTAATTTAAGTTGCATAACCTTTTTCTATTGATTTTTTTGTTCTCTTTTATCTATTTTGTATTTCTATATGTATGTTGAAGATATTATTAGGATGAGCAAAAACATTTGAGCATTTTTCTATATAGAGTGAAGCTCATTGCAGGCAGGAATATATTTTGAGTCTGTTTAAATTGTTTCCTCTCCACCAGATGATCCTTTACCTCTCATTATGAGTGCAATGAAATTATGAATTGTTCCCTCTTACTTCTATCTATGCTTGCATAAGCCCACATGAAATCTACCTGGTCAATTTTGACAATTTCCAAATATAGATTACTATTATTATTAGGTGTGGAATTACCGCATATTTTTTCCCATGGAATCGAGTCTGTAACGTTACAGTAAGTTTTGTAATGTTAAATAGTGAGCTTTGTAACATTATAGAGTGACATACATGTTTTTCCAATAGTGATAATGTCACTTTGTAACGTTAAGAGTCAATATTGCAAGGAAAAAAAACTACCATATACATTTATAAGTCTTTGGAAATGTTTATTTCAATTTCAATATCTTATTTCATATTTATAAATCTTTTTTTTTCAAGAAAAAAATGATTCACAAGGTTTTGAACTTGAACTTTTGCAAATTTCATGAAATTTGAAATTTCAATATTTAGTTCACAAAGTTTCCATGACTCATTCAATAACAAAAGTCATTGTAGCCTCCAAAATAGGAGCATAACACAGACAGCAGAATAAGTATTTGGTTCATTTTGGTGTTGCACATTGAATAACACCAAAAGAACCTTGCTTTATCTCCTACATGTCAACCCATGTCATAGTTATTTCATTTGAATCCGGATCTTTTTGGAATCTCAGCTTTAAAGGAGTTAGATTTTCTTGAACAAAATCACAAAATCATAGAACAATCCACCCCATGTCAGAAACAGAACGCAGTCAATAGCTGCAGATAGCAGTATGTTTACTTCAGTGATGTATGGCACTTCTGGAAGCCCGTGGAAAGGGTATGGTATCGGACTTGAGCCCATAATATGCCGTTGGAACTAGTCTTACAATTGTCACTTTAGACTTCATCAGCATATAAAAAGATGATAACTTCAGGGAGGAGACCTTGCTATTAGCTTAAAGCCTGTAAAAAAGCAATCCTATTAAATATTAGCCATCTTGAACATCATTTAAAGACCAAGGTGATCAAGGTGATTAACATATTCAAAATTGACATATACTTTTATGTTATAAACACATGAAAATGTCACATAGGAGAGATCAAGGTGATCAGGCAAAATATAAAACCTTATTTCGAGGAAGCTTGAATTATATCATTCAATAAGGAGGATGTCTGACCTGATGATGAAAAACCATTTGCAAGCACGCGCATAAGCTTATCGTGAGAAAGCTCATCTTCCGAGTGCATTGATCGATTGACAGTCGAAAGCGGATAAGATAATTGAATTCTCCTAAATCAAAGAGCAGCAAGGAAATTGTTATCAATCCTGAGTTAGTACTATTTTATGTCTCGAACAAAATTTGAAGTGATAACATGATTGGCAGGGAATGGAATTGCGCGCATTGAAATCAACCATAACTGAGGAGGTTTATTATCACACAAGTAAAAGAGTTTTACTAATCAATTTTGTCGAAACATGGTATGTAAAGACCTACCAGCATCTTCCATGGCCAAAAGATTTCTGTAAAAATAAACTGCAAAATCAAGATTCCAGCATGTAACACTGCATCTCATCTAGTCCAACCATAGCAGAACATCTCTGAACTGCATTATCACCAATTAAAATACATAACCACAAGGTATTGTCTTGAAGAAGAAAACGATGTATAAGTACTCCAACTTAGAGTCTTAGAATGGAAAAATGGAGTAGAATACATACACTCTCCGTAATGATTCTGCACCATATTTTGCACCCTTCATAAACATCATTTAAAAAGATGTAGTGAAACTATAAAATTTTCAAAAAAATTGGTATTTCAAGACCAAAATAAAATATCCGAAGATTACCCAAATCAATCAATGGTCTCTTGAAGTTGCCTCAATGTTTCTGTATCTTATATAGTCATGGAGCAAGAAAGCTCGGCCCTTCATTCTAGCGGCCCTTCATCGTGGCAGCATTTGATCAAGTGGAGCCGTGGAGGATTCCTTAGATTACTGTGAGATTCCTCCCTGTTCATATACCAAATGACCCATCATAATCTCAGAAATTCAGAAGAAAACTAGCACCATCGACATCAGCACTTTGCGGTTTTAGTCACAGCACACAATAAAAAACAGCAGTATTCTTACATTTATAGCCGGAGGGTTCCTGGTTATGTTTCAGCCGACGTATCAGTCCTTGACAACAAGCAATTTTTTGCTTGCTAACATGCCCCACTCCTCACAGTACAGAAAAATTTGATACTCATCCACTGGAAACAGCATCTAAAAATTTAAACAGTAGACAAATGCATCTAAACTTCAGAAACAATATACTTATGAAGTCAACTTAATCCAAAAACGAAACATAGAAGATTACTGATTACCTGGATTCAAAATTTTGCATTTCAATGCATCTACAAAGTTGAATATATCAAGACTGATAAGTTGAATTGCATCAACTCATAACCACTAGGATTTGTAGAGAAGAAGAAAACTACATCAGGAACTCCAACTCAGAACAGAAAACTGGAGTAGAATAAGGTGGTTTGAGTCTCTTGAAGCTGCCTCAAACCACCTTTTAGAGTTATTGAACGAGAATGGTCAGTCCTTCATTCTAGTGGCCCTTCATTGTGGTAGCCTCTGGTCAGGTGGAGGATTCCTTGGATTGCTGTTGTTTAGTAAATTCAAATATAAGTAAATCAGTTCCCAAGAAAGGAAGAAACCGCTTGAATAGATTATTAATTCCTCTTTATGCAGGAGTACCACATAAACATGCTTAATATAGGCATTTCTAAGTAATTCTCATTTTCAAGGCATTGATGTTATGATGACAAATATGGATATTCAAGCCACCATGCATAAATGTGAAAAACTCACCAACAAGTGAATAAATTGACGAGTTATGTAAGTAGTCAAGAAGCAAAAACCCAGATGTTAATTGTCAAGAAGCAACTACTATTTTAAAAAGCATAGAAACACAACAAGCAATTTTAAGAGAATGACTACTTACACACAAAAAGACAGAGATGGCCAACAAACAAGACAGCCTCCAATCGACAGATCAGCAGCTCTGGTTGTAGTAGTTGTAGTATCTTCACCATGAAAACTCCCACGGATTTATAATTTGAATAAATCAGGATTGATAGATTGAATAGCATCGACATACATCTGAGAAACAAAAATACATATAAGTTGGCAAGTCTGATAAGGTTGATAATAAAGTTGTGCTTTCTGCAAATGCTACAGCTTTCTCTCTTAGAACTTTCATCAAATACTTATCAACTTCTATTAAACACCTTCAATGTTAACAGAGTCTTTCAATTTAAGGCAGAGGAGTGATTCCAAAACGAATAAACAGAGGATTAGAACTAACTAGCTGTTTTGCGGTTATAAATGGGTATACCTGAAATAAATGATGATGATGAATGAGCTAATCCTCTCCTGGTTCATCTGATCTTTGATGGTTCATCTATCTTAACACAAGGGATGTCGGCTATCTTAGACCACTCTTTTCCTTTATCTCTTTTGCAAGCTTCTTTCAGCAAAGGACAATCATCTATATATAATTGCAAAAGTGAGGATGGAAGGATTGGAAGAGATGTGAGCTCTGGGCAATTGTTGATCCGCATGGACGAGAGAGAGGGGAGGTCTTTGAAATCATTGAAAGGCAAGTATTTCAATTTTGGGAAATCTAAAATCCCAAACGAAGTTAGAGTGCAGGGCAAAGTAATTCTCAGATCCTCATCTTGGAAAGACTCTCCATCCTGTCCTCCATAAATGTGAAGGTCTGTGAGAGAGGTGAGATTGTGTGACCCCCATTCCATGAGCGCTTTATATTGTTTGAGACCCACAATTGAAAGCCCTGCTAGTTTGGTGGCCAGACCTTCTTCGGACAATGACATATTTGGACATTGACATATTATTAAAGAGGAGAGAGTGTGTATTCCGCTGGGTAGGGCTTCTAGCTTCTCACATTCATAGAGTTCAACTGATAAATTACTGTCGGGGAACCCTCCTTTTGGAAAGGAAGAAAAACCTTGACACATTAACAGACGGATGTGGCGAAGACTGCTAAGAGTTTCTAGGCCTTCCGGGAGGGATTTGAATTCTTCACAAAACGCTATTCTGATTCCACATAGAGCCTTGTTATTATGAAATTTCTCAACTATTGACCCTAGTTTTGGACAGTCAAAAATAGATAGGATTTCAAGAGTCTCGGGTAATTGACCTTTTGGTAATAGAGCTGTGAGCTGTGAGCAATACATAACTTGAAGATGTTTGAGTGCCACGGGTAAATGACCTGTCGAAGACAAGGTTGTGAGCTTTGAACAATTCGAAATGAAGAGATTTGTGAGTGAGGCAGAGAGTTGGTGTATCGATGGCAGACACCTCAGAGATGGACATTTTCTTATATACAAGTCTTCAAGATGACATGTGCTGGCATTGACATTCTCCTTGATCATCATTGACGAAGAAGAACAAGTATCCTCCTCATTATCATCCAACAAACACTCCAATTTCTCACAATCTTCAATTTTGAGCTTTTTTAGAGATGGAGGTAGTTTTCCTCTAAAAACAAATATTAGAGAATCACAACCTCTGATTTCCAATTCTACAAGATGTGCGTTGCTATTTTGAATTACCTCAAAATTTGTAAGAGTATTGCACCTTGTAATATAAAGCTCTATGAGGGAGATGAGACTATACAACCATTGAGGTGGTTTCTCAAGAAAAACCTCATCACAACCATCAACTTTTAAAACTTCAACTCTTTGAAAATCCTGTGTTTGCCAATTCCCAAGATCTGAAATGTTTGAAAGACACATAGAGTTTAATGACTTGAAGCCCGTCGGACTATTGCAGACTATCTTCTTGCATCCATCAATATTCAGTTCGCTGAGCATCGGAAATGTTGAGAATGAAACCACCAATTCTGCACACTTGGAAATCACTAGCTTCTCCAACAAACAGAGATTGTTAGGCAAGCTTTCAGAGAGTTTTGGGCAGCTTACAATGGAAAGCTCTCGAAGCTTTGGAAAGCTTTCGACACCATTTTCTTTAACACGGTCCCAACTTTCCCATTCTTTCAAATCTTTAAAACAAAGAGTCTTCAAAGACCGAAAAGGTTTAAAGCAATGTTCTCCATAAAACTCAGAACCAATGCTTTTTATTCCCTTCATACCTTTGATAGTGAGACTCTTAAGTGAGTCTAGTAGCCCAAGTGAAGGCAAGGATGTGCAGTTCCTACAATCTTTCAATTTTAGGATTGTCATCTTAGAGAATGACCGATTTCCAACCCAAGATGGAAATTTTGAACCCCCGTAACATTTTATTGTGAGCTCTTCTAGATTTTGATGAGGTCGAAGCATATCAATTATTTTTTTATCTACTTCCTCATCCCTTGATTCAACAAACCTAGATCCCCATTCTAGTGACAACTTTTTTAGGTCCTTCTTATCACTTAATATGAATTCTCTTGAGACTTCAAAATCAATCACGTTTTCTAATCCTGAAATGTGAAGTTCTCCACAAAGAAATTTTAAGTGCTTCAAATCTTTCAAACTAGACTTGGAATCTTTACTCACAATAAAGTTAGACAAAGTTCGGAGTTGTTCCCATTTTCTTATTCCTGTGGGCATCTCTTTTATTGAACATGCACCTAAGATATCAAGATGACGTAAATTAATTAAATTCCCCATACTATAAGGCAACTTCAAGAGTTTACGACAATTTCTTAGAATCAAAGTTTGCAAGTTGCACATTGAGTTTATCGACTCAGGCAAACTTCTGATTGTACTGTTAGATAGGTTGATGTACCTAAGAAGTCTCAAGTCCCCAATTGAATTGGGTAGTTCAACAATGTGATATTTTTGTAACGATAACACTCTCAACTTTTTGAACCGTAACAACAAATCAGAAACAACTCTATTACTGATGTAATGGTTTCTAAGCGAAAATTTCATTTGCGGCAATGACAAGTGTGTCCTTAAGTGCATAGCATCTTTGAAGACTTCAAATTTTCTTTTGTTATTACAATTCTGACTTATATGAGAAGCATAACGAGTCTTTGCACATGTTTTTGCTGGATTATTGGATTCTAGTTCACCCTCCAACCTAAAACATAGTTTTCTAGAAACCATTTGTGCTAGATCATTGACAAGGTCATGCATTACAAATTTAGATTTGTTGCTATTTGATTTTTGAAATAACGACCTTGATAATAGATCACAGAAATATTTACCTCCCAAATCTTCCAACTGCTCACGGTCACTTGACTGTTGAATCAAGCCTTCTGCTATCCACAATAAAACAAGCTCCCTCTCTTCAAATTCATAATCATTCGGAAGAATAGCAAAGTAAGCAAAGCATCTTTTTAAATGTGAAGGAAGGTGGTAGTAGCTTAAGCTCAACACCGGAAGAATGTTGCTTTCTGTATCCCATATCTTGCTGTTCAATATACTCATCCACTCGTCTTCTGTTTCTTTGTAGTATAAAAGACCGCCAAGAGTCTTTGCTGCAAGGGGCAACCCTTTACACTTTTGAACAACTTTCTCACGAATCATATCTTCATTCCAACGTGCACTGGTTCGTTTGCTAGTACACGCATGAGTGGAAAACATCTCCCAAATTTCCCCATCTGATAAAAGTTTCAAGTCATAGAGTTCACATGGTCGCATAGTTAAAGCAACTTCATTGTGGCGAGTGGTCACGATGATCTTACTGCCAGGTGCTCCAGCCATGAAGGGAGCTTGGAGGCTTTCCCATGAGTCATAACTCCTACTCCAAACATCATCCAAAACAATTAGGAACTTTTTTCCATTTAGTACATCTTTTAGTCGATTCTGCACTGCATTCAACTCTTTCAAATCACATGATGAGGAAGTGATCGACTCAATAATTGCCTTTGAGATTCTTACGACATCAAAATCGTCAGAGACACAGACCCATGCTTTTGGGTTGAAATCTTCGACTTTGATATCGTTGTACACTTGCTGAGCAAGTGTTGTTTTACCGATTCCTCCCATCCCCACGATGGGAACTACACCAAAGTTGGCACCACCAGGTTCATGCGTCGACACCATTTCAAGTATTTTGGCTTTGTCTTCTTCTCTCCCATAAACAACAGTGTTTGGAGGCAAACTTGAAGTGGGCAGTTTACGTTGTGAAACATTCGATCTCCCTCCAGCAATCTCAACCAACCCAAGTTCAGTTCTTTGTCTGCAAAGCTCATCCAACCGGTTAGTAATATCATCTATCTTGGACCGCATGCTTAAATCGGACCAAAAAGCACTTGGAGTACTACCAATGCAACAAGCAGGAATGAATTTCCGAGCTCTGCTAGTGCTAGCCTGATGCTCTTGTATCTTCAACTTTCTTCTCAAAGCCTCAGTCGCGTACTCATCCAAGATGTCCTCCGCATCGTAAGCCAAGTCTTGGAGATCCTCCAGCCACATCTTCACAGCTTCATTCGTCAGCTGCTTGTCCTCTGCATCGACGAGAAGTGCCTTGATCATCTTCAAAGTTCTTTCCCACTTTTTCAGCTTATCACGAACACCCTCTTGAGTTGCAAAGTTGAGCAGTTGAGGAGATGTCAATTTTTCAAACAACACTGGAAGGACCGCAGAAAGAAAGAGTTCTGCCATGATTTGTGATGGTTTTTTGTTTTAATTTGTTAATCAAAAACAGAGGAATGAATGGAAAACGATGAGAGCAAGCAAGAGAGATTGGTTTGGTTTTCTGCTACAATTCACTTTCACAAAAATGATAATTGAAGATGAATAGCTTCTTTTCTATTGATTTTTCAAAAACCGTGTGGGCTCCATTAATTACCATCGTACCACGTTTAAAATCTGATTGAATTTTCTACAACTATTGGTGTGGTTGTGGACTCCACAACAATTATTGAAAGAATAATATCCAAAATACTGATTCCATTAACGAGAGTGTAATATGTTGATCAATTTGTTAAATAAATGTAAAAAGTAAAAGAAAAAAGATCACCATGTTACACTCCTATTGATCTGATCAGTAACCCAAACATTATTTTTATTGAAATCATTCATATAAATTTCTATGGAATTATATAAGGTGCAGTGAATGGTTACTTGGAATTTTTATGATATCATCAAGTCAAGTCAATGTCTCTGTAGAAAGTTTTTGGTTCAGACAACAGTTCACAATACAAAAATTGATTAAATATTTTGCTCTAATCTTAACGATATAATTCTGTCCAGAAAAAACAAAGTAGATCGGCATCAACAAAGCACAAATTATTATTATTTTAAGTTAAACAGAATGCTCTGATAAATATTAATTAAAAAGAAAATGTAGATGTGTTGATATACGCCTCACCTATTTGGTATCAAATTAAAATATATAAAAAAAAAAAATTAGAATTTTTATTTGCCTAACAATTTATACTTGGAAAAAAACTGTGTTTCAATAAACCCAAGGAGAGGAAGAAAACTTAATTCATAATTTATTATTTATTTATTAAAAGCTATTAGAAATCAAGTTACATACACCCCACACAAAAACTGTGTTCTTGTTGGAAATAAAACTTAAATCCCACATTGGGAATAACTTTCCAATGAAGTCGAATTCCTTTGATTTTCATTCCCAAATAAACACCCTAAATATATTTGTCAAACTGAATAAACACCATTCACCACCAAGCCATATTAGACCGTGGTTATGAATTACGAAATTAATATCCTATAAATATGTATATAAAAAAATCCCAATTTAAATAACACAAGGCATGATTATAAGATTTTGCCACTATTTTGGTCTCTCTTAGTTATACATTTTTTATAATTCATTCTGCATATAGCTCATGCAATTCTGATTGATTCTAATTATAAAAAAATTTCTTTAATAATTAATTTTTAGCAGTTAAAATTTAAATGATTGTTAAAATCCTAATTTTTTTTTAAAATTTTTTTTTTTGACAATATCTATTAATTCAAGATCAGGTATTTTGTTTTTGAAAACTTTCATCATTAGTAAGATTCCAACCACTAATTTGGGAGTCATTTGTCCAAACTCTTTACCAACAATGCTTTTGATTTGGGCCCATTGTTCATAAATTGAATTTTCTGTCTCTGTCTTCGTTATACGGTAATATTCACTTTCAGAAAATTGATAATTGAAGACAGCTTTCTCTTCTCTTTTTCCAAAACCGTGTGGGCTCCATTACCATGGTTAAAATTATTGGTTGTGGAGTGTAGACATTAGACTCCACCACAATTATTGAATTTTGTCTAATGTAAATTTCTATGGTGTGTGTGGTTGGTATGGAATTTATGAATCATTAAGTCAATATCTCTGTGGAAATTTTTTTGGTTCAGACCACTCATCAGTTCACATTACAACCTCATCAGATCTCATATCAACGACTATTTTTTTCATTTTTTGTTTCTTTTATATATATATATATATATCATCGGTTCACAACTTCACATTACAAAATTTGATTTGCTTCAAATATTTTTCTCTAATCTTAAAGATGATAATTCTCTCCAAAAATAAAAAAATAAAGTAGATCAACATCAACAAATAACGAACTATTATTATTTTAATTTAAACAGAATGCTCTGAAAAACATTTTGACGCAGAACGGAAATAAAGGATTTACCAGCATAAACCCTAAGTTCTCATAATATGGAATCCACCAGTAAATTCAATTGAAACCAAAATAATAATAATATTGAATAATTCAAAACTGATAACAAAGAGCCTTAAATAGACTCGGGAAACCCTAAAATCAGCAAAAAGACTAAAATATCCTTAAACTAAGCCAAAACGGAAAACAAATAAAAACACTAAAAACTTTGGCTGCCCGATAACCTAACTTAAACAGCTCCGTTGAGGATGCAAATGATGTCAACCGGGGGAACCCGAGTTGCCTTGTTGTAGAGCTCTGAAAACCCTTTCCGAAAACATATTATAATAGGAAATCTGACAATCGAGCTAAAAGTTATGCCCGTTTCTTTGGAGCACCCTTTTAGACAGTTTTCTGTCCATCTCTTCTTCAAAATCCAACGCCAACTGTCCTACATCAGTCCCTCCCACCTGTGAAGAACTCGACCTCGAGTTATAATCTGGATAAAGCGGAACATCCTCACTAAACTCATACAGGTCAGCTACATTGAAAGTTCGGGATATGTTCATATCAGCAGGCAAGTCAATCACATAGGCATTATTGTTGATCTTCTTGATCACCTTGTACGGCCCATACTTCCTTGGTTTCAACTTGTTATAGGTACCAACTGGAAACCTCTCTTTACGCAAGAACACCATAACCCGTTCTCCCTCAGCAAACAATTCCTCACGCCTTTTAACATCTGCTGCAGCCTTATACTTTGCATTCTTTTCCTCTTACCGCGCCTTTACTTCAGCCTGAACATCACGAACCTGCTCTGCCATAGTCTCAGCAGCAACACTCATACCAGTGACCTTGGGAAGTCTTGCCAAGTCCACCGCATGCTTAAGAGGTTGCCGATACACTAAAGCAAAAGGAGATTTACCTGCAGCAGTATGAACAGCATTGTTGTATGCAAACTCAGCTTGTGCCAGCGCCACGTCCCACTATTTTGGCTTGTCTCCACAGATGCTCCGAATTAGATTGCCCAGTGTTCGGTTTAAGTTCTCCGTCTGTCCATCGGTCTGTGGATGTGCAGTGCTATTGAATTTCAGAGTAGTATCCATCCGCCGCCACAATGTAACCCAGAAATGGCTAAGAAATTTCGAGTCCCTATCAGATATAATAGACTGGGGAACACCATGTAATCGAACCACCTCCCGAAAGAACAGCTGCGCCACATGTGATGCATCAGATGTCTTCCGACAAGGTATAAAATGCCCCATCTTTGAGAACCTGTCAACCACAACAAACACGGAGTCGACCCCACGTTGAGTTCGTGGAAGACCCAAAACGAAGTCCATTGCTAAATCCTCCCATATGGCATTCGGAACAGGTAGTGGCATGTAGAGGCCCGTATTTTGAACCTGCCCCTTAGAAGTTTGACAGAAGTAGCACTTGCGAACAAAGTTACCGACGTCACGTTTCAACTGAGGCCAGAAATATCGTTCGGCCACCCCACTGATAGTTTTGTCACGCCCTAAGTGACCGCCCTAAGTGACCACCCAAACCTCCACCGTGCAACTCTCGAATCGGTTTCACTCTCAGGGAGCTCCGTGGGATGCACAACTGATTGCCACAGAACAAATAGCCTTCGCTCATATGAAACTCTCTGTCAGTCTGTTTCAGAACACACTTTTCTCATATCTCTCCGAAGTCCTCATCATCAGAATACAATTCTTTCAGAAACTCAAACCCAATAATCTCTTGTTGCATAGTAACCAATAAGCTTGCACGTCGACTCAGCGTGTCTGCCACCTTATTTAGAACCCCAGACTTGTGCTTCAGAGCAAACGGAAATTTCTGCAAGTAAGTTGCCCACCGAGCATGCATATTACTTAAGCTTCTCTGACTGTTCAGATACTTCAGAGCTTGATGATCAGTGTAAAGAATGAACTCGCGCTGAATTAAATAATGCTCCCAATTCTTTAGAGCACGAATAATTGCGTAGAATTTCTGCTCATAGGTACTCCACTTTCGTCGCGCATCACTCAGTTTTTCACTAAAAAACGCCACTGGTTTCTTCTCTTGTGTCAGCACTGCTCCAATCCCAACCCCACTAGCATCACATTCCACTTCGAATAACTTCTCAAAACTGGGTAGAGCAAGAACATGAGTGGTGCACAGTTTTTCTTTGATGACTGCGAAGGCTATTTCGGCTGCCTCACTCCACTGAAACTTCCCTTTTTTTAAACACTCTGTGATGGGAGCCACAATAATACTAAAATCCCTCACAAATCGACGATAAAACGTCGCCAAACCATGAAAACTCCTCACTTCTCCAACCGTCTTCGGTATAGGCCAATCACGAATGGCTTTAACCTTTACTTCATCAACCAAAATCCCTTCCGAACTGACCACGTACCCAAGGAATAGTAACTGCTCCGTCATCCAACTGCATTTTTTAAAGTTGATAAACAATTGGTTTTTGGACAATACCTCTAATACAACCCGCAGATGCTCCATGTGGTCTTCCTCACTCCGGCTGTAAATCAATATATCGTCGAAGTAAACGACTACATATTTTCCAATGAAAGGCCGCAATACCTGGTTCATAAGCCGCATGAAAGTGCTTGGCGCATTGGAAAGTCCGAAAGGCATCACCAACCACTTGTACAGTTCATTCTTAGTTTTGAAGGCTGTCTTCCATTCATCCCCAGGCTTGACCCGAATCTGATGGTACCCACTTCTCAGGTCGATTTTGGAGAATGATTTCGACCCCTCCAGCATATTTAGCATGTCATCCAATCTCGGAATAGGGAAGCTATACCTGACGGTTATCTTATTGATCGCGTGACTATCAACGCACATCCTCCAACTGCCATCTTTTTTTAGAACAAGTAATGTGGAAACTGCACATAGACTCATGCTCTCTCGAATAAACCCCTTCTTCATTAACTCCTCCACTTTTCCCTGTAAAATCTGATTCTCTTTGGGACTCATCAGATAGTGTGGCAAATTCGGTAAGCTTGCTCCCGGAACTAAGTCAATCTGGTGCTGAATATCTCTCAATGGTGGAAGGTCATCTGGTAAGTCTTCTGACACCAAATCACTGAATTCGGTCAGCAGGGTCTGCACCTTCTCGGGCACTGCAACTCTCTGCTCTTCCTTGTTTTCTATCACCAAAGCTCGCACAACAACAACATGTACCTCCTGTGCCTTCTTAATCTCAGCTTCTAATTCAGTTACAGACGTGATTAAAGTGACCAAAGACTACTCATCTACCGTGGCCTTAGTTGAGCTTCCGACTGAAACCCGTTTTAGAACCATTGCAATCCTCCTGCCACCCCAATTGAAAATACAAACATTGTCACGCCCTCTGTAGGTTATATCCACATCTAACTGCCATGGACGCCCCAATAGTACATGTCCAGCATCCATGTCGACTACATCGCATGCCACCTCTTCCCGGTAGTACTGCCCAATCGAAATAGGAACTTTGCACACCTCTGTCACATTCGCCTTAGGTCCCTTTTGAATCCACCTAATCGTATAAGGCATGGGATGCTTCTCTGCACGCAGTTTCAGATGTTCTACCAATTTTTTGGACACGAAATTCTCACAACTCCCACTGTCAACAATCACATCACAAACCTTTCCTTGTACACTGCAACAAGTCTTGAAAATACTGTTTCGTTGCAATAAACCCTCCAATTTCGTGGCACACATGACTCGCTGAATCACACAGTTTACCGGTTCCCCTTGTTCCTCTGCAATTTCTGCTCCTTCCAAGAACTCGTCCATGTTTCCCTCATTTTCAAAATTCTCTTCCTCTTCAGCATCCACGAAATTCACCGATTTTCGGGTTGGGCATTCATTCGATCGGTGGCCCGGTTGGCCACACCTGTAACACTTCATACTGCCTGGTCTACTGTACGGGTTTGGCGCCACTCATGGGATTTCTTTCGTAACTGCTGCTGCTGCTGTCGGACGAGACCCACCAAAATTATTACTCGGACCCGAACCCCTTTGAACCAGATCTACAGTAGTTTTAGCTTGACCCTGTCCATCACTTGGTGAAAATCTACTCCTATTTGCAACTGCGTTAGACGACTCACCCATGTCCTTCTTGTATTGAGGATAACGATTGGATGGTTTCTCCATTAACTCCGCTTTCAAGGCCATGTTATGCGCCTCATCTACTGTCCACACGACTTGCAGCCCAATTTTGTCTCGAATGGTCGACTTTAAACCCCCCAAATATCTCAAAACCTACTGTCCCTCAGTCTCATTAAGGTTGTTACGAACTGAAAGTCTGGACCACTCCTCAGTATAATCTGTAACGGTTTTGTTACCCTACACACAATTCTGATAACTCTGAAAAATAAATTGCTCGTAGTCAGGAGGTAAAAACCTGCTCATCATAAGCTGTTTCATTTGCCTCCAGGATCGTATAGGAACCTTGCCTTGTCGCCGTCTATCCATCTGTAATTTCTCTCACCAAACAGCAGCCCCGCTTCTCAACTTGTACGCTACCAATTTGACTTGACGTTCTTCCGTCACCTCAGTAAACTCGAAGAATCTCTCAACCTCTGAAATCCAGTCCAGGAACTCTTCAATCTGTAGTTTCCCATGGAACAGAGGTATGTCTGCACGGATCCGATAATCAGGTTGATTTCGGTTCAGTTGACGAACTCCTTGGTAACCCACGAAATCCTCTTCAGAATCTTCATCACTAAAATCTTCATGCTGCGCATGTCTCGAGGCTCTAGGCGGACGTCTACCTTCAGGGCGGTCAAGGACCAATCCCTCGACTCCATCTTTGTTGGCAGGGGCAGGAACGGGAGCAGGAGCTTGGCCCGTATGGTTGTTGGGGGTAGGTAACCGCTCCATCAGTTGACGAACCATAGCCTCCAACCTCTCCATCGACTGTCGCTGCTCATCAATAGCCGCCCACACATCGGCATCCCTACGACCAGCGTCGCCAGGGTTAACTCTTCCGGCTTCGTTGTTGACCATCATATAAGGCAAGTCCTTATGCTCTGATACCATTTGATGCAGAACGGAAGTAAAGGATTTACCAGCGTAAACCCTAAGTTCTCATAATCTGGAATCCACCAGTAAATTCAATTGAAACCAAAATAATAATAATATTGAATAATTCGAAACTGATAACAAAGAGCCTTAAATAGACTCGGGAAACCCTAAAATAAGCAAAAAGACTAAAATATCCTTAAACTAAGCCAAAACGGAAAACAAATAAAAATACTAAAAACTTCGGCTGCCCGACAACCTAACTTAAATAGCTCCATTGAGGATGCAAATGACGTCAACCGGGGAAACCCGGGTTGCCCCGCTGTAGAGCTCTGAAAACCCTTTCCGAAAACATATTATAATAGGAAATTTGACAACTGAGCTAAAAGTTATGCTCGTTTCTTTAGAGCACCCCTTTTGGACAGTTTTCTATCCATCTCTTCTTCAAAATCCAACGCCAACTGTCCTACATCACATTTAAAAAGAAAATGTAGATGTGCTTATAGACCTTCCTCTTTTTGTTATCAAATTTTTAAAAACGTTTTAGATTTTTAGATTTTAATTTGCCTAACAATTTGTACTTGGAAAAATCTGTGCTTCCACAACCCTTGAAAGAAAACACAATTCTTGATTTGTAATTAGTTTACTAAAAACTATTAGAAATCAACAAAGGTATACCACATACACAAATCAATATTCTTAGTTTGAAATAAAACTTAATTCTCCACTCCCACCTATGGAATTGAGTTATCTTTCATGATTTCCATTCTCAATTAGTGAACGCACCTTAAATGTATAAAGTTGAATCTTGAATCTAGAACATTACGACTTGAATGGGCACCCTTCACCACCAAACCGCAGTGGACAGTGGTTATTAATTAAGAAGTTAATATCCTTAAAAAAATATATAAAAAAAAAATCCTGATTCAAATAAAACAATGCATGATTATAAGATTTTGATCTATATTAGTTATATATATATAGTTAAAATTAAAAAGTTTTTAAACAGTGAACTCTAAAGAGTCAAGAGTGCATATGTTGAAAAAGACAACCTACAAAGTTTGATGTTTCAGCAGCTTTAAATTCCAAACCATGTGGACTCCAGCCATCTATTAATAAAATCTGGGTAGTGTCCACGTTATAATAATTGTACAAGACAAAAGTTTTATTCATATATATATATATCAGCAATGATACATATTTTATCTAAAATCTCACATTTTTCATCTCACCACATGTGGTATGTGAGGTGTCAAATGGTGAGTGAATACATATGGTAGGTGAGATAAATCATTATTAATGTGTATCCACTCACAATTTAACATCACATACTACATATGGTGGGATAAAAAAGGTGAGATGTTTAGCATTATTGTATATATATTTGTTACAAAACAATACTTTAATGTTAGTTTTTTCTGATTAATAATTGTACGGATCATGATTCATGAGTGCTCTTTTTTTCTTTGATGATGATTATGGGTGCTCCTTTGTTAATGATGATGATTCTCCTAGGAAAAAGATAAATATCTTGCATTTGGAGAAATGGAGATGCTGTTGTCACTAGGATGCCAAAATTATCCATTGGTCATCTCCGATTTAATTTTGGTATGGTTAGGGATTTTAAGTCTCCGCCCCGCTCCATCCCCGTACCCGCTATATATATATAATTTTCCCTCATATTTTTCCCTCCCACTAACATAACTTTTTTTCCTATTTTTTCCTTCCATTGAAACACTACTCCATTCCACATCATTATATATAATATTACCCCTCATACTATTATTTTCATATTATTCAATAATATTTATATGATCATCAAAAAGTCATAAATAAAATACAGTAATAGTATGACTTATGAGGATGATATGGGGCAAAAAAACTCATCCCCTAATGGAGATTCCCCGTACCCGCACCGTTTATTTTAAGGTAGAATAAACGGAATGATTTAATAGTGATAGAATTTTCCACTATAATTTGTCTAACAATTTGTTTTTCAGTTTTCCACTAACTTTGATTTTGTTGGTACTCTGCTTCTTCAATTCGTTTTTCTGATTTAAAGAATTTATTTCAGAGTTGTTATTACAAGATTGAGCAAAATGAACTCTTTATGAAGATGAGAGTGTTTTTATGAACATTAAAAAAAAAAAAAAATGGACAATTTAACTGGTACAGTGTGTTTTTATGAACACCAATGCTTGATTATTGATGTGGTTGCAATCATTATATATAAAAAAATAATCTATTTTTCCAGCAAATCGTTAAATGAAATCGTTAAATGATGAGTAGCTAATAAGCATAGGATCCGGTTTTTAAGAAATTTTCGAGATTTCATCATGGCCGTTGAATTGGATCAACAACCAAGAAAAACGCACACAGCGAAAAAGCCAGAGAGAGGAAAATGATTGGTGGGATTGGTGGGCCCGAGACATATAAAGAGAAAGGAAAGGGTGTGTAATTGATTGTGTTCCTCTCTCATTGGACGGTCCCACGGTCATATGTATGGGACCTTCCCAACCAAGATTTTCTTGTGTAATTGATTGGCTGGTGGGGCTACTGGTAAATCCTGTGACCGTAAAAAGATAGGAAAGAGAGGGGGATTGGGCCCCATTTATTATTCGGTTTTATTTTTTTTATATTCTACGTACATTCTAACCGTTGGATCCGATCCACCTGCCATGAAGAATTAAGAGTGTATGAAAAATATTTATTTACCAACAATGCTTTTGATTTGGGCCCATTGTTCATATATCGAAGACAGCTTTTCTCTTCTCTTTTTTCAAAACCATGTGAGCTCCATCACCATGGTTAAAATTAGAGAAAATTACACTGGTGACCACCAGTTTTAGATATAAATATCAGTTTAGTAACCACTTTTACCCGACGCACTAAAATGACCGCTATTGGCAGCCAGTGCAATTAACTCTACTTTTAAAATACTTCCAGGGGCCCAAAGCACGTGAAATTATTTAAAGTAAGAAATAGAGCAAATTACACCAAACCCCCTTGAGGTTTGCTCTTTCACACGCGGAAACAACTTTATCATTTATTGACACCCACCTCCTCTGTCGTCAGTCAACGGCCGTCAGACTTAACCTTTGACCTTATCAGATCATGTAAAAGTCCAAAATACCCCTAAGTATGTCTATTTACTTTTATAACCCCATAAAAAGACAAAAACTAATTTATTTTTTTTTTTAAAAAAAAAAAACCAAACAAAATTTGGAAACTTTTTTTAAAAATTAAACTTTTTTCCTAAATTGATTTCCTAAAATTAAAAAAATTCGGTTTTCAATGGATCTCCACCATCTATTCACTAATTATTATTTTTTTTTTAATAATAAAGAAATTGTTTTAATATAAAATAATGAAACTTTCTCCAAAAAAAACAAAAGTGTATAAATTGATTTATTATTATTTTTTAAAAAAAGTCTCCAGATAAGGATTCAAGATTGACCAACAAATAATTAGGTAAAAGAAAACGTAATATATTTTTTAAAATAAAGATATGTTACCAGATCTTCATCTGGTACCACCGGAAGAACTCTCACGGTTCTCCCATGGATATTCTAACCTAACACCAGAAAATTCTAATGCCCAAAAAATTCACATCAATAGTTCCACAAACACATAACATTTGCACAAAAAAATCTCAAAACAAAAACTAAAGAAAATCTCCCGCATCTTCCAACCAATCCTCACGACCACCGATCATCCATCTCCGATCTCCTCCTTCCACACGTCTCCGGCGACGACGAAGTTGTTCTCTCCACTCCGCTCGCTCCACGCGCCGCCACTGTTTTTTTCCCTCCAAGGCGAGCTCTGATCTCCTCCACTCCGCTCGCTCCACACGCTGCCACTGTTCTTTCCTCCTTTTCTTTTAAGCACCCATTAGATTTATTGTTGACAGATGAAGAGATGGAGTGGTGATCCAGATCTGGGAGATGGAGAGTCAAACCGGAGATGGAGACCCGAGACGAAGCACTCAGACCAGAAGCACGACGACAAAGCACTCGAACCAGAAGCACGACGACGAAGCACTCGAACTCGAACCAGGCTCACTCCATCAAATTGTCAGATTGATATTTTTTTCCAGATTTTCTTTGTGCTTTTATTGAAAAATATGATCCATATGGATTGTTGGATGAGATTTGTGGTTGTATTTTTGGAATTGATTTGTGGTTTTTGTTGATTTGATTAGTTGTTTTTGTTTGTGGGATTTAATTGAAGAATTTTTTCGTGGAATTTGATCTCTTCAAAAGTTTTTTCTTAAAAAAAAAAATGTTTTTGTTTGAAGAGATCTGGATTTCCAGCAAGAATATTTACTTTTGTTTTTTACTTTTTAAAAAATAAAAATATATTTTTTTGTCTTTAAGTGGGTTTGACATTACTGTACAGTATAAAATAAGTTGAAAGACAAGATTACCCTTTTTGATATGGTCAAAGGTTAAATCTGACGGATGTTGACTGACGATAGGGGAGGTGGGTGTCAATTAATGATAAAGTTGTTTCCGCGTGTGAAAGAGCAAACCTCAGGGGGGTTTGGTGTAATTTGCTCAAAGAAATACTTTTAAAGTTTACCAAATTAAAGTAAGAAATTAATTATAAGAAAAGACGTTACTGGCGTCTTTGTCCTTCCAGTGGGGCCCAAAGCACGTGAAATTATTTAACACTCTCGAAAGGTCCCTTTAGAGTTTAGTACTTTAGTTTGCCCTCATAAATATTTGATTTGGGCAATTGGGCCCATTGTTCATATATTGAATTTTCTGTCTCTGTCCTTATTATATGGTTATATTCACTTTCACAAAACTGACAAAATTTATAATCGAAGACAGTTAGACAGCTTTCTCTTCTCTTAATGATTTTTCCAAAACTCCATTACCATCGTTACATTTTGATTGAATTTTCCACAATTATTGGTGTGGTTGTAGGCTGTAGAGTGTAGAACTGTTGACTCCACCACAATTGTTGAATTTTCTCAATCACATGACAAATCGTTTTTGTAAATTTCTATGGAATTATAAAGGGTGTGTGTGGTTACTTTGGAATTTATGAATCATTAAGTCAATATCTATGTGGAATTTTTTTGGTTCAGACCAGTCAACATTACAACCTCATCAGATCTCATATTAACCACTATTTTTTTCTTTTTTTGTTTCTTTATATATATATCATCAGTTCACATTACAAAATTTGATTTGCTTCAAATATTTTACTCTAACCTTAAAGATGATAATTCTCTCAAAATAAATAAATAAATAAATAAATTTAAAAAAGAAAATGTAGATGTGCTAACAGACCATCCTCTGTTTAGTATCAAATTTTTAAAAAAGTTTTAAAACTTTAGATTTTGATTTGCTTAACAATTTGTACTTGGAAAAAACTGTGCTTCCACAACCTCGGAAAGAAAACGCAATTCATGATTTGTAATTAGTTTACTAAAAACTATTAAAAATCAAGTTACGTATACCACATACACAAATCAGTATTCTTAGCTATAAATAAAACTTAATTCTCCATTCCCACCTATGGAATTCAATTATCTTTCCTGATTTCCATTATCAATTAGTACATGCACCCTAAATGTATAAAGCTGAATCTTGAACCTAGAATCTTGTTGGTATGAATGGGCACCCTTCACCACCAAACCACAACTAGGGACGGACCTTGGGCTGAGCTAGGGTAGCCCACCCTAGCCTTTCTAAAAAAATTTGAAAGTTTTAAGAAAAGAAAAAAATACTAATAACAATAAAAACCGTGTAGGAGAAGCATTAGGAAATAGGCAAGTAGCAACAGCTATATATTATAGATACCAATAAAAACCGTGTAGGATGCTTGTTACAACGTTTTCAATTTGTTATCCATCTTTAATAATGCTACACAAAATTTATCCGGTGTTTATTATCCTACAACTCATTTATTTATTATTGAAAGTATTAATATTGCTGGTGCATTTTGTCATTGTGAATCCGATATATCAATAGGGGAAACCGTTCATGCTATGAAGCTAAAATGGTTAGATTATTATGAGGAGATTCCAAATATTTATTTGATTGCCATGATTTTTGATCCACGTTGTAAATTTGATAGTATGTCTTATTATCTAGATGGTTATTATGGGGTCGAGGGTTTAAAAATGGAATATGATATTGATGCACGTTTTGCTAGAGCTAAGAAATTATTGTATAATTTATATGATGAATATCTTACAGTTTATGGATCGTCACTGAACTTAAATGTTACACATACACAAACTACATCTCAGGCCCCAAAATCCTCCTCCTCCGGATTTATAGAGTTAGGGTATAGTATGTTATCCAAAAAATCCAAAAAACCTAGATGTGCTTCTTCATCAAACACCGATAAGTATTCCGAGGTGGAATCTTATCTAAATACTCCTTTTGAGTTTATAGAAGATACGCCAGAGAAGAAATTTGAAATCTTACAATATTGGAAAGAGCACGCAGTGTACTATCCAATCATGGCTATGATAGCCAAAAATATTTTTTCAACACCAGTTTCTACAGTGGCGGTGGAACAAGAGTTCAGTGCTAGAGGAAATATTCTAGATGAACATCGTTCTTACTTAACTCCAAAATCACTACAAATGCAAGTTTGTGTAGATGATTGGACAAAAGCACAATACAGACAACAAGAACTTCAACAAGACCCAACATACGACTTCTTCAAAGACGACGAACCTGATACAGGAGCAGCGGGGCCGGAATAGCAGATTTACAGTACAGAGTACAGACTACAGAATACAGATGGCGCCAAACATGCAATATAAAAGGTAAGAGAACTACGTGGCCTTTGATTCCTCTAAATCCCCCAAGAGGATACGTAGGCAACTTAATTGTGGTAAAAATTAAGTGCAAGGCTAATAACTTTACATTTATTTTTAGTTTTATTTTATTTTAATTTTGTAATTTGTCATTTATTTATTATCGAATTTCGGGTGACCTAATTCCCAAATACCCAATGAAATGTAATTTATAATTTGTCATTTTGTTTATTTTTATTTTAATTTAGTTTTGTAATTTGTCATTTTGTTTATTTTAATTTTTATTTTAATTTTGTAATTTGTCATTTTGTTTATTTTTATTTTAATATTTTATTTCACAATTCACATTTATACAAGTATACAAGTCTAAATAACTAAATAATTATTTTTTATTAACAAAGGAAAAAAAAAAAAAATTCCGGTTCAGAACCGCCGGTTCCACTGGAACCGGAACCGGAACCGGAACCGCGTCAGGTCTACCTGGTAATACATACAATATGATCATGCATGGGGACTACTTCTTATATATATAGCAATAATATGTGAATCAATCGATAATATTTCCTACTTGTTTTCTATTAATTTTTATATTCAATTCAATATTTTGTAGCTAAATTGTTGGCTAGATGAAAATATTCATGGAATCGGGATTTGGATCCCTTCCTCACCTCATCTTGTCCTCATATTCTCCTCATCTAAATCAATTGTATGGATTAATTCTATATTTTGCCAAGTAAAAACATAAAAATTAATATAAATAATTCAAACTATTGATTTACTATATTACACACGTATCAATAGATTATAAAGGTGAGGAGAGTAAAGGTTAAGAACCCTTCAATGGATAGGTAGGAATAATTAGGTTTGAAGATTCAATGTATTTTCAGTCAATGTGACAATATTTTGAAGGTTTGCACGAGGCCTAGAAAATTACAAAATCCTGTGCATATGAAACAGCTGTCAAGTGGATAAGATCTTGGGTGCCCACAACTACAATATGTTGTCACGTAAGCAAATATACACCCTCGCTGTACCCATCCGTCAAACAGATCAGAATTGAATACATTTAAAAAATTTGTACTCTGTATAAATCTGAATCGAATTCAATCGTATTTTTATATTCCAAAACAATTTTAGATTGGATACACTCCCCTTAATTAGCTTTTTTTTTTTTTTTTTTTTATTTTTTATTTTTTTTTCTAGCATTACCCTTAATTATAAAAATCTGTTATTGACTTTTTTTTTCAAAAGTTTAAATATTAAAAAAATTTATGATCGAATTTTGATCTGATTTTTTTTTTTTAATGATAAATTCAATAAAATCTATCTATTAATAAAATTTGAGAATTTTTAAAATACTAAAACTTTTTTTTTTTTTTTTAATTTTCTTATACCTCGTTCATTTTTTCGATGCCTCTATATATATTTAACAAAATCGAGAGATATTACTGAGAGATATAAATATAACCATGGATATCATTGAGAAAAGATGCAACAACCAAACAAAACATAAATACTCCTCCAACCCATGCGTTGCCCCCCAATCTACTTTCTGCTGCAAGAACCAATATTACTCTCGCCATTTCTTCTATCTATTTCTTTTTCTTGCCTGTACATATATACAATATGATCATTAGGAGTACTATTTATATAGCAAAAAATAACTGTCTCGATCGACGATCTTTTCTACTTGTTTTCTATGAATTTTTATATTCAATTCAATATTACGTAGCTCAAGTTGGCTAATAGATGAAAATTCTTGGAACCTTCTTCTGTAGGAATAATTGGGTTTGAAGATTCAATGTATTTTCAGTAGATGCATGTAATAATATTTTGAAGCTTGGTATGAGGTTTAATGAAAATGTATGGTCAGGATTTACGTTTTTATTTTATCACTATAAGTAAAACTAAAATTAAATTAAAATTACGTTGTTTTGATAGACTAGATCAAACCTTAAGACAATATACATTAAATTCTCAAAAAGCTAAACCCTCTGTATCGTCTTGACACTAAATTCTCTTTAACATCTTGGTCTTCTTCAATCGGTGATTTGTTGGTGATATCTTCTTCTTCATTCCACCGGCTATTTTATTTTATTTTTAATATGTTTTCAGAAGCCAAAAGTTTCAATCGAAATCAAGACAAACAAATCGGTAATGTTCGTGTATCTAAGTAGGGAAAGATCGTTTCTCAATTACAAACATTGTGGGGTTTCTTAAGTGATTGTTGTCTGTCATATTTTTGGGTATATATAAAGAGGAAAAACTTAGACTTTGATTATGCTCTATGTTGTGGGTTAGTAGTATGTAATTTTTTTTTTTCTGTCGAATATTCAGGGATTTGATACAATTATGGATGGAAATTGATTTTTCTTTAATCAACTTGATTTGCTTTTCCAAATTGAAGAGAAGGGTCGGATACTTGTCAAAATTAAAGAGAAAACCGGGTATTAAAGAGAAATCTGGGTAAGAACTAAGCATTAAAAAACTTAAAACACATCGAGTTAGAATGGAAATTGGATCAAAGAGAAGTTTAAGAGAAGTTTTTGTTGATCAGAACTATGTCGTTTAAATTTGTTACTTAAGGAAAAAAATAAACAAATATTGACCTCTCGTTTTTATCTATCACAAAGAAAATAAACTGAACTATTTTGATCTTACATGATGATTATTTAAAACTTCTAACTTTAGTTCATTGTAACATCTGTCACAGAGAATATTTGAATATAAATATACATATATACCATTCAAATATATAATACATGTAAATACATTATATTAAACATCTCTTCAAAAAAAAAAAAAAAAAAAAGAGATTATGATTGGTAAACGCTACCATTTCTTATTAGGATTCAAATCGCATATAAAAAATAGTGTTCCAATTTATGTCTCACTAACCAAATTAAACCATGTGTACACGCTTTTTAAAAAAAAAATATAAATAATTGTGTACACATGATCCAATTTAGTCTTCTTATATATATATATATATATATTCTAATATTATGGTCAACCTCTTCCAACTTTTCTTATCCATCGGCCAATTTTCTTTAAAAAAAAAATGTAAATAATTGTGTACACATGACCCAATTTAGTCTTCTTATTACAGTAGAACCCCTCTAAATTACTATTCTTGGGACCCCCCATTGAGTATTAATTTAGAGGGGTTATTAATTTGAAGAGTTTTGCCTTGTAAAGTGTTATTTTGTGTCATAAAACATGGAGAAGTCAGTTTTCTTGTTTAGGGAAGGTTCCTGTGATGCTGGAATAATTCGAAACTTCAAGGCGTATTATCGTCATCGCTTTAATTGTATGCTGCTCGAACGTTTGGAATCCAACACACCTGATCCTAAAAAGATTGATATTTTAGAAGCCATTCATATGGCTGTTGCAGCATGGACATTTGATGTTAAGCCTAAGACCATCGCTAATTGTTTTCTTCATTGTAAAATTCGTACAGTCCAAAGAGAAACCGAAGGAGACATAGAGGATAGTGGTGTTATGAGTGAATTAGAACAACAAATTCAAAGCTTCCACTATAGCAATCCTATGGATGTTAATCATTTACTTAACCATCCGGCGGAAGAAGAAGTGTGTTACACTCAAACTGAAGAGGATATCATCAATGATATTACAAGACAGAATAATGATGGTGTGGTTGAGATAGATGACGACGACGACCATAATCATGAGGTACCTAAAATCTCTACACGTAAGTTTATTGAAATGTTAAATTTAGTTGAAACCTTTTGGCTACAACAAAAAAGTGATCACAATAACTTCTTGAGGACAATTCAAAAGATGAAGGATGAAGTCAAAAATATCAAACATGGTGGCCTTGTGCAAACTAGCATCTTGAAGTACTTTTCTAGTTCTTGATTATTATGTAATATATTTTGTACTTTTATGGAATTATTAATTTATACGACAGTTGTGACCGAAATTTTACATTAGGTTTTAAAAATAAATTATTAATTATTACGATAGAGAGGTTTATTAATTTTTTACATTGGCCCGAGTCGGGACTGAGATTTTTTATTAATTTAGAGAGGATATTAATTTATAGAAGATTAATTTACAGGGGTTCTACTGTGTGTGTATATATATATATTCTAATATTACGGTCAACCTCTTCCAACTTTTCTTATCCATCGGCCAATTTTCTTCAACAACCACCACCTCCACCTCCACCTCCACCACAACCTCCACCACCACAACCTCCACCACAACCTCCACAGCCTCCACCTCCGTCTCCAACGCCTCCACCTCCGTCTCCACAGCCTCCACCTCCTCCTCCTTCAAATCGACTCCTACGATGTTTACCGGAGGTTCCATCATCACCACAAGCAAATATAACCATGGATATCATGGAGAGAAACGCAACAACCAAGCAAAACAAAAATACTCCTCCAACCCATGCATCCCCTCCCGATGATCCGCTTTCTGCAAGAACCAAGATTTCTCTCGCCATTTCTTTTTTCTCTTTTTCCTGCCTATACAAGATGATCATGAGGACTTCTTATATATATAGCAATAATGAGTACTGTCTCAATCGATGAACTTTCCTATGTACTTGTTTTCTATTGTTATATTTAATTCTATATCATATCGTGTACGCTTACTATATGGAAATTCTTGGAGAATCTTCAACAGCTTGGAATAACTGGGTTTGAAGATTCAATGCATTATTTTTAATCAATGTGACACTATTTCAAAGCTTTGCAAAGGCCGTGTTAATTGCACGAAAGTACCTGAGGTTTTCCCTGTAGGCAAAAATATATTGCTAACTTTCATAAATTTGAAAGTTTAGTCACTTTGCAATTGAAATTGAATGATACAAATTAATTAAATAGGATTATCACTTAAATAATTAAAAATAAGGAAAGTCAATGGAGGAGATCATTTAATTTATTATAAAAAATAAAATAAAAAAAGATAAGCGTATGTCAAACAAAAATAAAATAAAAAAATAGAGTGATTCAGATCGCACTCCATATTTGATGAACCCATCTCCCAAATGAGTCCATTTTTGCTCACCCCCTTTCAAGGGGGGTAAGCATTGCCCCCCTCCCATACACATGACATGTGTCTATGGAGGGGTAAAATTGTCTAAAAATTTACTCCTCTATGACACATGTCATCCATGCAAGAGGGGGGTAATGGTTACCTCCCTTGGAGGGGGGTGAGCAAAAATGTTCTCCTCTCAAATAGAGCTCCATTTATGATATGAACTGCCACATAACTCTCACATAGTCTCCGATGTATATGTGTCACTCTCTCATTGGACGATCCCACGGCCACGTGTATGGGACCGTCCCAACCAAGATTTTCTCGTGTAATTGATTGGCTGGTGGGGCTACTGGTAGACCTGTGACTGTAAAAAGATAGGAAAGAGAGGGGGATTGGGCCCCATTTATTATTCAGTTTTTTTTTTATATATATATATTCTACGTAGTACGTACATTCTAACCGTTGGATCCGATCCACCTGCCATGAAGAACTAAGAGTCTAAGAGTGCATGAAAAATATTTATTTACCAACAATGCTTTTGATTTGGGCCCATTGTTCATATATCGAAGACAGCTTTTCTCTTCTCTTTTTCCAAAACCGTGTGGACTCCATCACCATGGTTAAAATTATAGAAAATTACACTGGTGGCCACCAGTTTTTGACATAAATACCAGTTTAATAACCACTTTTACCCAACGTACCAAAATGACCACTATTGGCAGCCAGTGCAATTAACTCTACTTTTAAAATACTTCTAGGGGCCCAAAGCACGTGAAATTATTTAAAGTTTACCAAATTAAAGTAAGAAATTAATTATAAGAAAAGACGTTACTGGCGTCTTTGTCCTTCCAGTGGGGCCCAAAGCACGTGAAATTATTTAACACTCTTGAAAGGTCCCTTTAGAGTTTAGTTTGCCCTCATAAATATTTGATTTGGGCAATTGGGCCCATTGTTCATATATTGAATTTTCTGTTTCTGTCCTTATTATATGGTTATATTCACTTTCACAAAACTGACAAAATTTATAATTGAAGACAGCTTTCTCTTCTCTTAATGATTTTTCCAAAACTCCATTACCATTGTTACATTGGTAAAAGACAGCTTTATTGGTGTGGTTGTAGACTGTAGAGTGTAGAACTGTTGACTCCACCACAATTGTTGAATTTTCTCAATCACATGACAAATCGTTTTTGTAAATTACTAAATTTCTATGGAATTATAAAGGGTGTGTGTGGTTACTTCGGAATTTATGAATCATTAAGTCAATATCTATGTGGAAATTTTTTGGTTCAGACCAGTCAACATTACAACCTCATCAGTTCTCATATTAACCACTATTTTTTTCTTTTTTTGTTTCTTTATATATATATCATCAGTTCACATTACAAAATTTGATTTGCTTCAAATATTTTACTCTAACCTTAAAGATGATAATTCTCTCAAAAAAAAGAAAAAAAGAAAATGTAGATGTGCTAACAGACCATCCTCTGTTTAGTATCAAATTTTTAAAAAAGTTTTAAAACTTTAGATTTTGATTTGCTTAACAATTTGTACTTGGAAAAAACTGTGCTTCCACAACCTCGGAAAGAAAACGCAATTCCTGATTTGTAATTAGTTTACTAAAAACTATTAAAAATCAAGTTACGTATACCACATACACAAATCAGTATTCTTAGCTATAAATAAAACTTAATTCTCTATTCCCACCTATGGAATTCAATTATCTTTCCTGATTTCCATTATCAATTAGTACATGCACCCTAAATGTATAAAGCTGAATCTTGAACCTAGAATCTTGTCGATATGAATGGGCACCCTTCACCACCAAACCACAACCAGGGACGGACCTTGGGCTGAGCTAGGGTAGCCCACCCTAGCCTTTCTAAAAAAATTTGAAAGTTTTAAGAAAAAATAATAATAATACTAATAACAATAAAAATCGTGTAGGAGAAGCACTAGGAAATAGGCAAGTAGCAACAGCTATATATTATAGATACCTAGTGGCCGGACTTTTACCTACTTTTAGTACTTAACGAGTCTCAAGGCGAAAGGCAACCAACACTCCAACGGGTCATCGATTTCAATTTTTTTTTCTTTAATAATTCTTTTTTTCTCGTCTTTCTCCAAATTTTAGTCCAACCTCTCTATTAACATCAATAATTCATCTTCCAATTAGGTATATTTTTATAAATATTATAAATTTAAATATTTTGTTTTGTAATTAAATTTTAGGATTAATCTAATTATTAGTTATTCTAATTTTAATTTACAAATTAACATTATTATTTAAAAAATTTCTTTTTGTTTTGGTTGAAATTTAGATACATGCTTGATAATTTTTTTTTTAATTATTCTTTTGTTTTTAGATTTGTTAGTAAATAGTAATATAAGTGAATACTTATTTTTTTTATGTGACGTGAATGCTCCATTATAACTAAACTAAACTAATAATTAAATAAATTATACTTTTTTTTTTAGAAAGTAATGAATTAGATTTCCTTTAACACTGTATTTGTATATTTCGAATAAATTGACTAATATTATAATATAAGAACATTATATATGTAAATAATTAAATAATTTTTCAGTAATGAAGCTTATCAAGACATCATTTCGCAATAAGATGGAAAATGATTTTTTAACAAACTCCATGGTTGTCTACATTGAAAGAGAAATTGCTGGTTCTATTGATCCTGATTTCATAATTGATAAGTTTGATCTTTTGAAAATCCGTAAGATACAGCTTAATTAGTATTTGATTGTATTTGCATTTCATGTTTATTTTATAATTTGTTTTGACTTTATTTTTTTATTAATTTTTTAAATGTATTTATTTAGAATATACATTTATAGAGTAATCCCCACTTTGTCTTCTTAACTAGGTGTATCTTTATTTTTAATTAATACAATTTTCTCATGATGTTAATGATCCAAAAAAAATAAAAAATTATTCTAGCCTACTCTAGTGTTTAATCCTGGTTACATCACTGACCGCAGCGGACAATGTTTATTAATTAAGAAGTTAATATCCTTAAAATATATACAGAAAAAATCTGATTAAAATAAAACAATGCATGATTATAAGATTTTGGTCTGTATTAGTTATATATATATATATATATATTTTTATATCATTCATACTGCATATAGTTTAAGGCACAATTCTGGTTGATTCTAATCAAAACTTTTCTGTAATAATTAATTTTTGTAGTTAAAATTAAAAAGTGTTTAAACAATGAATTCTAAAGTGTCGAGAGTGCATGTGCTGAAAAAGACAACATATAAAGTTTGATGTTTCAGTAACTTTAAATTTCAAACCGTGTAGACTCCACTCATTTATCAATAAAGCTTGGGTAGTGTACACATTACAATAATTGTACAATACAATGGTTTTATTCATATATATATATATAATAATATATGTATATGTATAGTTTTTACAAGACAATAGTTTTATTCATATAGTTTTTGTTACAAGACAATACTTTTATGTTAGTTTTTTTATTTATTAATAATTGTACGGATCATGACTCATGAGTACTCTTTCTTTCTTTCTTTGATGATGATTATGAGTGCTCTTTGTTAAGGATGATGATTCTCCCAACGAAAAAGATAAATCGCTTGCATTCGGAGAAATGGAGATGCTGTTGCCACTGACTTTGCTTTTGTTGGTATTTAAAAAAAAAAAAAAAAAACCAGAATGATTTAATAGTGATGGAATTTTCCACTATAATTTGTTTTTCAATTTTCCACTAACTTTGCTTTTGTTGGTACTCTGCTTCTTCAATTCGTTTTTCTGATTTAAAGAATTTGTTTCAGATTTGTTATTACAAGATTGAACACAATGAACTCTTTTGTGAAGATGAGAGTGTTTTAATGAACATTAAAAAAAAAATGGACAATTGAACTGGTACAACGTGTTTTTACATTTTATGAACGAATAATGATTGGGTACTGATCGGTCAGTATCCAAAATACTGACCCATCAATGGGAGTATAGTACGTGACCTTTTTTATTTTACTTTTTATATTTATCTCACAAATTGGGCCACATACTATACTCCTATTAGTGGGCTCAGTATTTTGGATATTGACTGGTTAGTACTCGAGCATTATTCTTTACGAACATCCAATGCTTGGTTATTATTATTATTTTTTTTTAATATATTCATGATCAACTATGTTTCTAACACAATATGAAAATCTAGAACACAATAGAATAAATGTCTCTTTTAGAATACTAAGGCAAAATCCATCTTGATTTATCTATGAATTATCCATTGTTGATACTTAATCCAAAAACCACATTATTTATTGTGATTATGCTTAACAGCCTTTATCTAATGTTTCAAAAGAAAACTTATCTATGAAAATTAAGATATGAAACTTCTAAATGAAGACAAATTTTGTATATTTTTTAAAAATATATGTTTGTTAACTTTTAAACAATTTGATTCTTGAATTGAGTAATGCTATTTTACCACCCACCCTCTCTCTTTCTTTTTGAAACCTAATTAAAATCTATTTAACAAATTTATTGTTGGGCCTTTATGTGTTTTGGGTCCAGGTCCATGAGGTTAGATAGATCATGGTCCAGATAATTTAACCAAATTATGAAATCAATTCTATTTTAGGTTCAGCTACTGTTCAAGCACTGTATAGTTGCCGAGTTAGTTTTTAATCATTGAATTTCAATCCTAGAGTCTACAAAAATCAAAGGTTTAAAAATTAAAGGTTCAAAAAAAAATCATCTTCCACGGCAAAGCAGAGAGGAGGAATAAATTCTGTACATAAAATCATCTACTTCCGATCAATGCTCTATTTTCTGAATCAATTTTGATTGTTCGCATGCTCTCACTTCCATGCCAACACTTTCATCGTGGCAGCATTCGATTAAGAATTATTTTATTAGTGATACAGGTCAGAGCTGTCCATTCTGAGACAGCCACTCTGAAGGATGCGACTTCAGAAGCCATAGGGGACTGGGTGACTTCAGCCACTCACTATATTTTGGGATCTGTTGCTGGGAACATCCATACCCAATTATGGTCAGAGAGTTCCATGCAGTGATTGGCAAGGAAACAAAAAAAAAAAAAAAAAAAAAGGGCATCGGAGAAATGGGGTGGAAAACCGGAAGTACTGGTTGCATGTGTAGGCGGTGGTTCAAATGCCATGAGACTCTTCCCTATAGGGAAAACTATAAAGACACTATAAGTGTTTGATAGAGGTCGAAAAGTGTTCGACAAAAGGTCTCACTGAGTTTTGTAAGTAGAGAAAACAGAGCTTCTTTTCAGAGGAAATCTCTCTATATTATTGAAAAGAATCTGTTGCAAAGGTTGTTATACAGGCCTGGTTATATACCAAACGTTGACCTTCTTCTATTATTGACTTCGCTCATCAGACTCATTGGACTTGTGCTAGTAACCACAGCTGCTTGATGATCTGATGAAGGCTCTGTTATCTTCACAAACTATGAGTACAATGCATACTTACCTCCAGCTTATCGAATTGTCTAAAAAACAGAGGTTCCTTATATCTTCGTGTATGGATTTCGGAAATAATAACAACTAAAACAATTACAGAGCATTACAAGCGTCCAAATGGTGAAGGGCCATTGATATACCTTAAGAGGGAAGACCTCAACCACACTGGAGCTCACAAGATCAATAATGCCATTGCTCAAGCTTTGCTTGGTAAGCGTTTGGTTGCATGTGTAGGTGGTGGTTCAAATGCCATGGGACTCTTCCATGAATTTGTTAATGACAAGGATGTTAGGTTGAATGGTCTGGAGGCTGCGGATCATGGTTTGGATAGTGGTAAGCATTCTGCCACATTGACCAAAGGTGAAGTTGGGGTGTTGCATGGAGCTATGAGCTATTTATTACAGGATGAAGACGGACAAATTGTTGAGCCTCATTCCATCAGTGCTGGGTAACTTTTTCAGGTTTTTTTTTTTTGGCAATTAATTTTGGCGTGTGTCATTTGAATTGTACTTTATATAAATTTCCTGTGGCTTTAGCTTGTATTACCCTGGACCTGAGCACGTTCAGTTTTCTGAAAGATGAAGGGTGTGCTGAGTACTATTGTGTCACAATTGATGAGGCATTGGAAGCTATGATGTTACATTTGATACTTCATTTCTGGCTTTTCAGCTCTTGTAGTAGTTTATGGTTGCTGCTTATTGTTTATGATCTATAATGATACCTACTTGTATGATATATCTTTCGGTTTTTACTTGATCCATTCGCTTAAAAGTTGAAGTTACACGCATTAAAATGATTTGACCTATTTATGTGTTTAACTTGATAAGATAAATGTACAAAATATCTTAATAGCTGATGACCATGTCATTTGTTTTGAACTTCTTGTGGAGTTGTGGGACAAAGAGGAATTCATAATGTGGCTAAATGTGCGATAGACATTATGATTTTCTAAAACTTCATTGATTGATGTGAATTTCTTACTCGTCTATACACATAATGGCATTATTTGACCACAATTTCAGTTCTTTGAATCTGTGTTGCTGCTTTTTCTCATCCATTATCGATTTTCTTTGCATGCAGCCTTCAAGAGATTATCACGTCTTGAGGGTATAATCCCAGCTCTAGAGACTTCTCATGCACTGGCATATTTGGAGGAACTCTGCCCAACTCTCCCAAATGGAACTAAGGTTGTGCTTAACTGCAGGGGAAGAGGTGACAAAGATGTTCAGACAGCCATCAAGTACTTGCAAGTTTAATGGTAATACTTGCACACGCCAATTTAGTTATCTCAATGAAAAGAGTTGTCAGTAGTCGTCGTTTTCTTTTTTCCTTATTTACCATAGGTGTGAGAACTTGTATAATGTAATTTAATTTAAATTGTATAACCTTTTTCTATTGATTTTTTTGTTCTCTTTTATCTATTTTGTTTTTCTATATGCATGGATGAGCAAAAACATTTGAGCATTGTTCAAAAGTGGTGAACCACATTGTTCAAAAATGATTCTATGAAATAATACTAAATGGACCTTGAACTTTTGCAAATTTCATGAAATTTGAAACATCAATATTTAGGTCTCAAAGTTTCCATGACTCATTCAATAACAAAAGTCATTGTACCCTCCAAAATAGGAGCATAACAAAGACAACAGAATAAGTATGTGGTTCATTTTGGTGTTGCACATTGAATCAAAACCCGACTTCCAACCGAAAGAACTTGCTTTATCTCTTACATGTCAACCCGACATTATTTCATTCAAATCTGGATCTTTTTGGAATCTCAGCTTTAAAGGAGTTAGATTTTCTTGAACAAAATCATAGAACAATCCACCCCATGTTACAAACATAACGCAATCAATAGTTGCAGATAGCAGTATGTTACTTCAGTGATGTAGGACAGTTCTGGAAGCTCGTGGAAATGGTATGGTATCTGACTTGAGCCCATAATATACTGTTGGAATGAGTCATACAATTGTCACTTTAGACTTCATCAGCATATAAAAAGATGACAACTTTAGGGAGGAGACCTTGCTATTAGCTCAAAGCCTGTAAAAAAGCAATCCTATTAAATATTAGCCATCTTGAACATCATTTAAAGACCAAGGTGATCAAGGTGATTAACATATTCAAAATTGACATATACTTTTATGTTATAAACACAAATGTCACAAAGGAGAGATCAAGGTGATCAGGCAAAATATAAAACCTTATTTGGAGGAAGCTTGAATTATGTTATTCTGTAAGAAGGATGTCTGACTTGATGATGAAAAACCATTCGCAAGCAAGCGCATAAGCTTAACGTGAGAAAGCTCATCTTCCGAGTGCATTGATCGATTGACAGTCGAAAGCGGATAAGATAATAGAATTCTCCTAAATCAAGAGCAGCAAGGAAATTGTTATCAATCCTGAGTTACTACTATTTTATGTCTCGAACAAAATTTGAAGTGATAACATGATTGTTCATACCTCCGCAGAAATATCCTTGGCCGGGAATGGAATTGCGCGCATTGAAATCAACCATAACTGAGGAGGTTTACTAATCAATTATGTCGAAACATGGTATGTAAAGACCTACCAGCATCTTCCATGGTCAAAAGATTTCTGTAAAAATAAACTGCAAAATCAAGATTCCAGCATGTAACACTGCACCTCATATAGTCCAACTGCAGCAGAACATCTTTGAGCTGCATTATCACAAGGTATTGTTTTGAAGAAGAAAACGATGTAAAGTACTCCAACTTAGAGTCTTAGAATGGAAAAATGGAGTAGAATACATACACTCTCCGTAATGATTCTGCACCATATTTTGCACCCTTCATAAACATCATTTAAAAAGATGTAGTGAAACTATAAAATTTTCAAAAAAATTGGTATTTCAAGACCAAAATAAAATATCCGAAGATTACCCAAATCAATCAATAGTCTCTTGAAGTTGCCTCAATGTTTCTGTATCTTATATAGTCATGGAGCAAGAAAGCTCGGCGCTTCATTCTAGCGGCCCTTCATCGTGGCAGCATTTGATCAAGTGGAGCCATGGAGGATTCCTTAGATTACTGTGAGATTCCTCCCAGTTCATATACCAAATGACCCATCATAATCTCAAAAATTCAGAAGAAAACTAGCACCATAGACATCAGCACTTTGCAGTTTTAGTCACAGCACACAATCAAAATCAGCAGTATTCTTACATTTATAGCCGGAGGGTTCCTGGTTATGTTTCAGCTGACGTATCAGTCCTTGACAACAAGCAATTTTTTGCTTGCTAACATGCCCCTCTCCTCACAGTACAGAAAACTTTGATACTCATCCACTGGAAACAGCATCTAAACATTTAAACGGTAGACAAATGCATCTAAACTTCAGAAACAATATACTTATGAAGTCAACTTAATCCAAAAACGAAACATAGAACATTCAAAATTTTGCATTTCAATGCATCTACAAAGTTGAATATATCAAGACTGATAAGTTGAATTGCATCAACTCATAACCACTAGGATTTGTGGAGAAGAAGAAAACTACATCAGGAACTCCAACTCAGAACTGAAAACTGGAGTAATTCCAAAACACTAAATAGAGGATTAGAGCGATAAAAATGGAAAAATACCTGAAATAAAAGATGAGAATGAATGAGCTAATCCTCTTATGCTTCCTCTGAATCGTAGATGAATTTGTTATCTATCATAATGCAAGAGATTTATGCTATCTTCCATGCCAACATATGCAGCTGCAGCAGTCCTTTTACTAGCACGACAAAATGTGGAACTAGAACCCCAACTTGCAGTCTTCTCATAACTTTGCAGCAAAATCCCTTCAAAAATGCAGGTATTTAGTCTATAATATGAACGGATGGTATTAGTATCTTAAACGGTATAAAAAACTGCAAAACCAAAATTCCAGCATATAACACCACACCTCATGTAGTCCAGCAATGGCAGAATATCTCTAGGCAGCATAATGACCAATTAAAACACAGAACCACAAGGACTTGTATAGAAGAAGAAAACTACATCAGGAACTCCAACTCAGAACCGAAAACTGGAGTAGAATAAGGTGGTTTGAGTCTCTTCAAGTTGCCTCGAACCACCTTTTAGAGTTATTGAACGAGAATGGTCAGTCCTTCATTCTAGTGGCCCTTCATTGTGGCAGCCTCTGGTCAGGTGGAGGATTCCTTGGATTGCTGCATTTTAGTAAATTCAAATATAAGTAAATCAGTTCCCAAGAAAGGAAGAAACCGCTTGAATAGGTTATTAATTCCTCTTTTTGCAGGAGTTCCACATAAACATGCTTAAACAATAACAAAAACAATAACTTATGAGTCCAATAAACAGTGAGAACTTGTTTGCACAATGAGAACTTGGACCTAATGAAATTACCACTGGCAAAGTAATTCTCATCTCTCTCCTCTAGGAAAGATATAACATCCTACATTTTCAAGGCTTTGATGTTATGATGACAAATACGGATATTCACAACACCGACTATAACCAAAATATAATTAAGTGGATTCTCACAGTTTCTGAAGAGAAGGAAGATCTGAGAAGTTTCCAGGGATGGTACCATTCAGATTGTTGTCTGACAAATTGCTGCAATCAACAAGTGTGAATGAGGATCTTTTCTCTTTATTTTAGAGCACAAATGGTGACGGTACAATTTACTTCAATTGAAAATGCAGCAAATAGGACATGGAAATACAGATAAATGTGAAAAACTCACCAAGAAGTGAATAAATCGACGAGTTATGTAAGTAGTCAAGAAGCAAAAACCCAGATGTTAATTGTCAAGGAGCAACTACTATTGAAAAAAGCATAGAAACACAAGAAGCAATTTTAAGAGAATGACTACTTACACACAAAAAGACAGAGATGGCCAACAAACAAGACAGCCTCCAATCGACAGATCAGCAGCTCTGGTTGTAGTAGTTGTAGTATCTTCACCCTGAAAACTCCCACGGATTTATAATTTGAATAAATCAGGATTGATAGATTGAATAGCATCGACATACATCTGAGAAACAAAAATACATATAAGTTAGCGAGTCTGATAAGGTTGATAATAAAGTTGTGCTTTCTGCAAATGCTATAGCTTTCTCTCTTAAAACTTTCATCAAATACTTATCAACTTCTATTAAACACCTTCAATGTTAACAGAGTCTTTCAATTTAAGGCAGAGGAGTGATTCCAAAACGAATAAACAGAGGATTAGAACTAACTAGCTGTTTTGCGGTTATAAATGGGCATACCTGAACTAGCTGTTCATCTGAATCCTCTGATGGTTCATCTGGATCGTAGAGGAATTTGTGATCTATCTCAACGTAAGGGATATCGGCTATCTTAGACCACTCTTTCCCTTTATCTCTTTTGCAAGCTTCTTTCAGCAAAGGACACTGTCGTATAAATAATTGCCAAAGTGAGGATGGCAGAATTGGAAGGGATGTGAGCTCTGGGCAATTGTTGATCCACATGTACGAGAGAGAGGGGAGGTCTTTGAAATCATTGAAAGGCAAGTATTTCAATTTTGGGAAATCTGAAATCCCAAACGAAGTTAGAGTGCAGGGCAAAGTAATTCTCAGATCCTCATCTTGGAAAGACTCTCCATCCAGTCCTCCATAAATGTGGAGGTTTGTGAGAGAGGTGAGATTGTGTGACCCCCATTTCATGAGTGCTTTATATTGTTTGAGACCCACAATTGAAAGCTCTGCTAGTTTGGTGGCCAGACCTTCTTTGGACAATGACATATTTGGACATTGACATATTATTAAAGAGGAGAGAGTGTGTATTCCGCTGGGTAGGGCTTCTAGCTTCTCACATTCATCGAGTTCAACTGATAAATTACTGTTAGGGAACCCTCCTTTTGGAAAGGAAGAAAAACCTTGACACATTAACAGACGGATGTTGCGAAGACTGCTAAGAGTTTCTAGGCCTTCCGGGAGGGATTTGAGTTCTTGACAATACGCTATTCTGATATCACATAGAGCCTTGTTATTATGAAATTTCTCAACTATTGACTCTAGTTTTGGACAGTCAACAATAGATAGGATTTCAAGAGTCTCGGGTAATTGACCTTTTGGTAATAGAGCTGTGAGCTGTGAGCAATGAGAAACATAAAGATGTTTGAGTGCCACAGGTAAATGACCTGTCGAAGACAAGGTTGTGAGCTTTGAACAACTCGAAATATAGAGACTTGTGAGTGAGGCAGAGAGTTGGTGTATCGATGGCAGACACCTCAGAGATGGACATCCATCTATATACAAGTCTTCAAGATGACATGTGCTGGCGTTGACATTCTCCTTGTTCATCATTGACGAAGAAGAACAAGTATCCTCCTCATTATCATCCAACAAACACTCCAATTTCTCACAATTTACAATTTTGAGCTTTTTTAGAGATGGAGGTAGTTTTCCTCTAAAAACAAATGTTAGAGAATTACAAAATCTGACTTCCAATTCTGCACTTTGTGCGTTGCTATTTTGAATTACCTCAAAATTTGTAAGAGTATTGCACTTTGTAATATAAAGCTCTCTGAGGGAGATAAGACTATACAACCATTGAGGTGATTTCTCAAGAAAAACCTCATCACAACAATCAACTTTTAAAACTCCAACTCTTTGAAAATCCTTTGTTAGCCAATTCCCAAGATCTGAAATGTTTGAAAGACTCATAGAGTTTAATGACTTGAAGCCCGTCAGAATATTCAGTTCGCTGAGCATTGGAAATGTTGAGAACGAAACCCCCAATTGTGCACACTTGGAAATCACAAGCTTCTCCAACAAACAGAGACGGTTAGGCAAGCTTTCAGAGAGTTTATAGCAGCGTGCAACGGAAAGCTCTCGAAGCTTAGGAAAGCATTCGACACACACATTTTCTAAATGGTCCCAACGCTCCCATTCTTCTAAATTATCAAAATGAAGAGTCTCCAAAGACTGAAAAGGTTTAAAGCAATGTTCTCCATAAAACTCAGAACCAATGCTTTTTATTCCCTTCATACCTTTGATAGTGAGACTCTTAAGTGAGTCTAGTAGCCCAAGTGAAGGCAAGGAAGTACAGTTCCTACAATCTTCCAATTTTAGGATTGTCATCTTAGAGAATGGCCGATCGCCAACCCAAGATGGAAATTTTGAACCCCCGTAACATTTTATTGTGAGCTCTTCTAGATTTTGATGAGGTCGAAGCATATCAAGTATTTTTTTATCTACTTCCTCATCCCTTGATTCATCAAACCTAGATCCCCATTCTAGTGACAACGTTTTTAGGTCCTTCTTATCACTTAATATGAATTCTCTTGAGACTTCAAAATCAATCACGTTTTCTAATCCTGAAATGTGAAGTTCTCCACAAAGAAATTTGAAGTACTTCAAATCTTTCAAACTAGACTTGGAATCTTTACCCACAATAAAGTTAGATAAAGTTTGGAGGTGTTCCCATTTTCTTATTCCCATAGGCATCTCTTCTATTGAACATGCACCAAAGATATCAAGATGACGTAAATTAATCAAATTCCCCATACTATTTGGCCACTTCAAGAGTTGACGACAATTTCTTAGTATCAAAGTTTGCAAGTTGCACATCGAGTTTACCGACTCTGGTAAACTTCTGATTTTACTGTCCGATAGGTTGAGGTACCTAAGAAGTCTCAAGCCTCCAATGGAATTGGGTAGTTCTACAATATAATATTTTTGTAACGATAACACTCTCAACTTTTTGAAGCATAACAACAAATCAGAAACAACTCTATTACTGATGAAACAGTTTGCATACCAAGCATTCATTTGCGGCAATGACAAGTGTGTCCTTAAGTGCATAGCATCTTTGAAGACTTCAAATTTTCTTTTGTTATTACAATACTGACTTGTATGAGAAGCATAACGAGTCTTTGCACATGTTTTTGCTGGATTATTGGATTCTAGTTCACCCTCCAACCTAAAACATAGTTTTCTAGAAACCATTTGTGCTAGATCATTGACAAGGTCATGCATTACAAATTTAGATTTGTTGCTATTTGATTTTTGAAATAACGACCTTGATAATAGATCACAGAAATATTTACCTCCCAAATCTTCCAACTGCTCATGGCCACTAGACTGTTGAATCAAGCCTTCTGCTATCCACAATAAAACAAGCTCCCTCTCTTCAAATTCATAATCATTCGGAAGAATAGCACAGTAAGCAAAGCATCTTTTTAAATGTGAAGGAAGGTGGTAGTAGCTTAATTTCAACACCGGAAGAATGTTGCTTTCTATATCCCATATCTTGCTGTTCAATATTCTCATCCACTCGTCTTCTGTTTCTTTGTAGTATAAAAGACCGCCAAGAGTCTTTGCTGCAAGGGGCAACCCTTTACACTTTTGAACAACTTTCTCACGAATCATATCTTCATTCCAACGTGCACTGGTTCGTTTGCTAGTACATGCATGAGTGGAAAACATATCCCAAATTTCCCCATCTGATAAAAGTTTCAAGTCATAGAGTTCACGTGGTCGCATGGTTAAAGCAACTTCATTGTGGCGAGTCGTCACGATGATCTTACTGCCGGGTGCTCCAGCCATGAAGGGAGCTTGGAGGCTTTCCCATGAGTCAGAACTCCTACTCCAAACATCATCCAAAACAATTAGGAACTTTTTTCCATTTAGTACATCTTTTAGTCGATTCTGCACTGCATTCAACTCTTTCAAATCACATGATGAGGAAGTGATCGACTCAATAATTGCCTTTGAGATTCTTACGACATCAAAATCGTCAGAGACACAAACCCATGCTTTTGGGTTGAAATCTTCCCCTTTGATATCGTTGTACACTTGCTGAGCGAGAGTTGTTTTACCGATTCCTCCCATCCCCACGATGGGAACTACACCAAAGTTGGCACCACCAAGTTCATGCGTCAACACCATTTCAAGTATTTTGGCTTTGTCTTCCTCTCTCCCATAAACAACAGTTTCTGTAGGCAAACTTGTTGTGGGCAGTCTTTGTTGTGAAACATTCGATCTCCCTCCAGCAATCTCAACCAACCCAAGTTCAGTTCTTTGTCTGCAAAGCTCATCCAACCGGCTAGTAATATCATCTATCTTGGATCGCACGCTGAAGTCGGACCATAAATCACTTGGAGTACAACCAATGCAACAAGCAGGAATGAGTTTCCGAGCTCTGCTAGTGCTAGCCTGATGCTCTTCTACCTTCAACTTTCTTCTCAAAACCTCGGTCGCGTACTCATCCAAGATGTCCTCTGCATCATAAGCCAAGTCTTGGATCTCGTCCAGCCAAGTCTTCACAGCTCCATCCTCCAGCTGCTTCTCCTCTGCATCTTTGAGCAGTGTCTTGATCAAATTCAACTTTTTTTCCCATTTTTTCAGCTTCGCACGAACACCCTCTTGAGTTGCAAAGTTGAGCAGTTGAGGAGATGTCAATTTTTCAAACAACACTGGAAGGACTGCAGAAAGAAAGAGTTCTGCCATGATTTGTGATGGTTTTTTGTTTTAATTTGTTTATCAAACAGAGGAATGAAAGGAAAATGATGAGAGCAAGCAAGAGAGATTGGTTTGGTTTTCTGCTACAATTCCTTTCGATTGATTTTTCCAAAACCGTGTGGGCTCCATTAATTACCATCGTACCATGGTTAAAATCTGATTGAATTTTCTACAACTATTGGTGTGGTTGTGGACTCCATAACAATTATTGAATGAATAATAGTAGTGTAGCATGTAGTCCAATTTGTGATATAAATATAAAAAATAAAAGAAAAAAAAATCACATGTTAGACTCCCATTGATGGGGTCGATATTTTTGGTACTGACCGATCAGTACCCAAGTATTAGTTTTATTGAAATTATTCATATAAATTTCTATGGAATTATATAGGGTGTGGTGAATGGTTACTTGGAATTTTTATGATATTATCAAGTCAATATCTCTTTAGAAAGTTTTTGGTTAAAACCATAGTTCACAATACAAAAATTGATTAAATATCTTAAAGATGATAATTCTGTCAAGAAAAAACAACGTAGATCAGCATCAACAAAGCACAAATTAATGCTCTAATAAATATTAATTAAAAAGAAAATGTAGATGTGCTCACAGAGACGCCTCACCTATTCGGTATCAAATTAAAAATAAAAAAAATAGAATTTTTATTTACCTAACAATTTATACTTGGAAAAAACTGTGTTTCAATAAACCCAACGAGGGGAAGAAAACTTAATTCATAATTTATTATTTATTTACTAAAAGCTATTAGAAATCAAGTTATATATACCCCACACCAAAATGGTGTTCTTGTTGGAAATAAAACTTAATTCCCACATAGGTAATAACTTTCCAATGAAGTTGAATTCCTTTGATTTTCATTCCCGAATAAACACCCTAAATATATTTGTCAAACTGAATAAGCACCATTCACCATCAAGCCATATTAGACGGTGGTTATGAATTATGAAATTAATATCCTATAAATATGTATAGAAAAAATCCCAATTTAAATAACACAAGGCATGATTATAAGATTTTGCCACTATTTTGGTCTCTCTTATTAGTTATACATTTTTTATCATTCATTCTGCATATAGGTCATGCAATTCTGATTGATTCTAATTATAAAAAAATTTCTTTAATAATTAATTTTTAGCAGTTAAAATTTAAATAATTGTTAAAATTCTTTTTTTTTTTTTAACAATATTTATTAATTCAAGACCATGTATTTTTAAAAAAAAAACTTTCATCATTAGTAAGATTCCAACCCTAAATTTGGGAGTCATTTGTCCGAACCTTTTACCAACAATGCTTTTGATTTGGGCCCATTGTTCATAAATTGAATTTTCTGTCTCTGTCCTCGTTATATGTGGTTATATTCACTTTCAGAAAATTGATAATTGAAGACAGCTTTCTCTTCTCTTTTTCCAAAACCGTGTGGGCTCCATTACCATGGTTAAAATTATTGGTTGTAGAGTGTAGACAGTAGACTCCACCACAATTATTGAATTTTGTCTAATGTAAATTTCTATAGTGTGTGTGGTTGGTATGGAATTTATGAATCATTAAGTCAATATCTCTGTGGAAATTTTTTTGGTTCAGACCAGTCATCAGTTCACATTACAACTTCATCAGATCTCATATCAACGACTATTTTTTTCATTTTTTGTTTCTTATATATATATATAAATATCATCGGTTCACAACTTCACATTACAAAATTTGATTTGCTTCAAATATTTTTCTCTAATCTTAAAGATGATAATTCTCTCCAAAAATAAAAAAATAAAGTAGATCAACATCAACAAATAACGAACGATTATTATTTTAATTTAAACAGAATGCTCTGATAAACATTTAAAAATAAAATGTAGATGTGCTTATAGAATATAGACCCTCCTCTGTTTGGTATCAAATTTTTAAAAAAGTTTTAATTTGCCTAACAATTTGTACTTGGAAAAAACTGCGCTTCCACAACCCTCGAAAGAAAACACAATTCCTGATTTGTAATTAGTTTACTAAAAACTATTAGAAATCAAGTTAGGTATACCACATACACAAATCAATATTCTTAGTTGTAAATAAAACTTAATTCTCCACTCCCACCTATGGAATTCAGTTATCTTTCCTGATTTTCATTCTCAATTAGTGAACGCACCCTAAATGTATAAAGTTGAATCTTGAATCTAGAACATTACGACATGAATGGGCACCCTTCACCATCAAACCGCATTAGACGGTGGTTATATATTAAGAAGTTAATATCCTTAAAATATATATATATATATATAATCCTGATTCAAATAAAACAATGCATGATTATAAGATTTTGATCTATATTAGTTATATACAGTATATATATAGTTAAAATTAAAAAGTGTTTAAACAGTGAACTCTAAAGAGTCAAGACTGCATATGTTGAAAAAGACAACCTACAAAGTTTGATGTTTCAGCAGCTTTAAAATCCAAACCATGTGGACTCCAGCCATCTATTAATAAAGTCTGGGTAGTGTCCACGTTATAATAATTGTACAAGACAAAAGTTTTATTCCATATATATATATATATCAGTAATGCTACATATTTCATCTAAAATCTCACATTTTTCATCTCACTACATGTGGCATGTGAGGTGTCAAATGGTGAGTGAATACATAGGGTAGGTGAGATAAATCATTATTAATGTGTATCCACTCACAATTTGATATCATATACTACATATAGTGGGATAAAAAAGGTGAGATGTTTAGTATTATTGTATATATATTTGTTACAAAACAATACTTTAATGTTAGTTTTTTCTGATTAATAATTGTACGGATCATGATTCATGAGTGCTCTTTTTTTCTTTGATGATGATTTTGAGTGCTCCTTTGTTAATGATGATGATTCTCCTAGGAAAAAGATAAATATCTTGCATTTGGAGAAATGGAGATGCTGTTGTCACTTGTCACTAGGGATGCTAATTTTACCCATTGATCATCTCTGATTTAATTTCGGTACAATTACAGGATTTTAAGGGCCCGTCCTGTAACGTTTTTCAAAGGTTGTTTTTGTTTTTGTTTTTGTTTTTCGAAAATAAAAATGAAAATGAAAACAGTGTTTTTAGTTTCAGTTTCGAAATCCAAATACGCGTCTGGTAACATTTCCTGAAAGCTGGATTCCGAATATGAAAACGTAAAAAACGCGTCTGGTATCATTTTACAGGCCATAATTAATGAGTTGAATTTTATTTATTTTATTTTATTTTATTTTTTTTGTCAGCAACACCCAAAATAGGAATATCAAGAACATGTTTTTTTAATTTTATGTGAAAATCTCAAGAACAAATTCTGGAAACAACAACCAAAAAAAAAAAAGTCAGACAGATTTACAAAAATCAAACGAAATCTGGAAATCTGGAAATTTTTTAGAAAATTTTCAGATTTCCTCTCTTAAGCAGATCGAAAAGAAGAAGGGAAGAAGAAGAAGAAAAAGAGGAAGAAGAGATCGAAGAAGGGAAGAAGAAGAAGGGAAGAAGAAGAAGAAGAAGAAGAAGAGGAAGGGATCGGCGCAGATCGGCGCAGATCGGGAAGAAGAAGGGAAGAAGAAGAAGAAGAAGAAGAGGAAGGGATCGGCGCAGATCGGCGCAGATCGGGAAGAAGAAGGGAAGAAGAAGAAGGGAAGAAGAAGAAGAAGAAGAGGAGGAAGGGATCGGCGCAGATCGGCGCAGAAGAAGGGAAGAAGAAGAAGGGAAGAAGAAGAAGAAGAAGAGGAGGAAGGGATCGGCGCAGATCGGCGCAGATCGGGAAGAAGAAGAAGGGAAGAAGAAGAAGAAGAAGAAGAAGAAGAAGGAGAAGGAGGCTGACCGGCGGGAAGAAGAAGAAGAAGGAGAAGGAGAAGGAGAAGGATAAGGAGGAGGAGGAGATCGGTAATGAAGAAAAAAAGAAAAAAAAAATTTGAGTTTTTTATTTTAAGTGAAAAACAAAACGAAAAACAAAATGAAAAATATCAAAAAGTTGTTTTGGAAATTTTTCACTTTTAACACTGTAGTTGTTTTTGTTTTTGTTTTTGTTTTTGAAAATAAAATGGAAAACAAAATGAAAAACGATAACGAACACGTATTCGAAATCGGATTTAGAAAACAAAAACGAAAACAGGCCTGTAAAACGATACAGGACAGGCCCTAAGTCTCCGCCCCACCTCATCCCCTTACCCGCTATATATATATAATTTTCCCTCGTATTTTTCCCTCCCACTAACATAACTTTTTTTTTCCCATTTTTTCCTTCCATTGAAACATTACTCCATTCTAGATCATTATATATAATATTACCCCTCAAACTATTATTTTCATATTATTCAATAATATTTATATGTTTATCAAAAAGTCATAAATAAAATACAGTAATGGGATGAGGATGATATGGGGCAAGAAACTCATCCCCTAATGGAGATTCCCCATACCCGCACCGTTTATTTTAAGGTAGAATAAACAGAATGATTTAATAGTGATAGAATTTTCCACTATAATTTGTCTAACAATTTGTTTTTCAGTTTTCCACTAACTTTGATTTTGTTGGTACTCTGCATCTTCAATTCGTTTTTCTGATTTAAAGAATTTGTTTCAGAGTTGTTATTACAAGATTGAGCAAAATGAACTCTTTATGAAGATGAGAGTGTTGTTATGAACATTAAAAAAAATTTAAAAAAATGGACAATTTAACTGGTACAGTGTGTTTTTATGAACATCCAATGCTTGATTATTTTTTGTGGTTGCAATCACGATATAAAAAAAATAATCTATTTTTCCAGCAAATCGTTAAATGAAATCGTTAAATGATGAGTAGCTAATAAGCATAGGATCCGGTTTTTGAGAAATTTTCGAGATTTCATCATGGCCGTTGAATTGGGTCAACGACCAAGAAAAACCCAAAGAGCGAAAAAGCCAGAGAGAGGAAAATAATTGGTGGGATTGGTGGGCCCGAGACATATAAAGAGAAAGGAAAGGGTGTGTAATTGATTGGCTGGTGTGGCTATTTAGAGGTGACCACGGTTCGGTTAAACCGTCGGTTTTGTCCACGGTTTAACCGGAACCGGAATGGCCAAACCGGAACCGAAAATCGGAACCGGAACCGGAACCGAAACCGCTGGTTTGGAAACCGGTCCGAAACCGACGGTTCCGGTTTCGGTTTGGGATTCCTCCAAACCGTCAGAAACCGACGGTTTAACCGTCCGAAACCGGCGGTTTAACCGCCCAAAACCGGCGGTTTAAACCGCCGGTTTATAAAAAAAAAAAAAAAAAAATTCAACCAATCAAAAGTTGCCACGTGGCACTTTTTTTTTTTTTTTTTTGAAAAACCGTCCAAAACCGTCCCAAACCGCCGGTTTTAAAACCGAAACCGAAACCGGAACCGCCAAACCGGCGGTTTGAAACCGGTAACAAACCGGTTTTTCCGGTTTCGGTTTCGGTTTCGGTTTCGGTTTCGGTTTCGGTTTTAGGTGGCTTCAAAACAGAAACCGTCAAAACCGAAACCGATGGTTTGGAACCGAAACCGGAACCAAACCGAACCGGGGTCACCTCTAGGGCTACTGGTAGACCCTGTGATTATAAAAAGATAGGAAAGAGAGGGGGATTGGGCCCCATTTATTATTCAGTTTTATTTTTTTATTCTACGTTCATTCTGACCGTTGGATCCGATCCACCTGCCATGAAGAATTAAGAGTGGATGAAAAATATTTATTTACCAATGATGTTTTTGATTTGGGCCCATTATTCATATATCGAAGACAGCTTTTCTCTTCTCTTTTTCCAAAACCGTGTGGGCTCCATTACCATGGTTAAAATTAGAGAAAATTACACCGGTGGCCACCAGTTTTAGACATAAATACTAGTTTAGTAAACACTTTTACCCAACGCACCAAAATGACCACCGTCGACAGCCAGTGCAATTAACTCTACTTTTAGGTTGCGTTTGTTGCGTGGGATAGGATTGGACTATTTTTAAGACATGGGATTGGATTGGATTGGATTGGATTAATTATAGTGTTTCCCGTGTTTGGTGCAACATTGGATTGGACTAAAAATAGTCCAATCATGTGTTTGGTATGCACTAGGATTAAAATAAACTTTTAAAAATAAAAAGTATTTCTTAAAAAAAAAAAAAAAAAAAAAAAAAAAAACTAATCCCACAAGGCCACAATATTTATCATCCTCTTCTCCCTCGATCTCCTCCCCTTTATTTGACTATTTCTCTCTCTTTTTTTTATCAGAATCCATTTCTCTCTTTCTCTTCTCTGTACCTAGAAAAATAATTGGATGATCTTCTCCTTCTCTCGTTTCTTTGTTACATGGGTGGTGGAAACAAAATAATTGAATCTTTCCCTTTCCTCCCATATTTTTCTCTCCTTTCTCTGTTAAAAAATCGAAACTTTCCCTTCTCTATCCTCCGGTCTCTCTCTCTCCTTTCTCTTGTTATTTCAAATAGACTATTTTTGGACTGGTTTGACTGGTAGATCAGACTCCGGCGAGGACAATGGTGGCGCCATCACAGCTTGGATCACGTTGGATCGTTCGAATCGAGGTAGCAAAAGCAAAGTTGTCATGGGTTTTCATTTGAGGTTTTCAGCGAATAGATCGGCGGCGTTGATGGCCGGGGTTTGGTGACCGGCGAAGCTTTCCAGGACGGTGGTGATGGATGAGTGATCGAGGTTGTTTGACAGAATTTTATTTTATTTTTTTGTAATTTTTTTTGAGTCGATGATCGTGTTGATTGTGGGATTTTGTTGTGTTGGGCTTGATTTTATTTTGGATGAAATTTGTTGAATGAGGTGGATGAATTTGTTGAAATTAGTTGAATCAACATGAACATGATGATTTTATTTGTTGAAATTTGTTGAATCAAAGATGGGATAAAATAATCCCAACGATTTTGAGAGGATTATTCGTTGGGATTATTTTATCCTGCTCTGGCAGGATAAATTGGAAAGGGGATAAAAATAGTCCCAACTGATTGCACTCGAAAACATTTTTGCTCACCCCCTCCAAGGGAGGTAACCATTACCCCCCTCTTGCATGGATGACATGTGTCATAGATGAGTAAATTTTTAGTCCATTTTACCCCTCCATAAACACATGTCATGTGTATGGGAGGGGGTAATGCTTACCCCCTTGAAAGGGGGTGAGCAAAAATGGACTCATTGCACTCACCAAACATAAGATTGGACTAAAAATAGTCCAATCCCAGTCCAGTCCCGCGAAACAAACACAGCCTTAAAGTACTTTCAGGGGCCCACAGCACGTGAAATTATTTAAAGTAAGAAATACTTTTAAAGTTTACCAAATTAAAAATACTTTTAAAGTTTACCAAATTAAAGTAAGAAATTAATTATAAGAAAAGTCGTTACTGGCGTCTTTGTCCTTCCAGTGGGGCCCAAAGCACGTGAAATTATTTAACACTCTCTAAAGGTCCCTTTAGAGTTTAGTTTGCCCTCATAAATATTTGATTTGGGCAATTGGGCCCATTGTTCATATATTGAATTTTCTGTCTCTGTCCTTATTATATGGTTATATTCACTTTCACAAAACTGACAAAATTTATAATTGAAGACAGCTTTCTCTTCTCTTAATGATTTTTCCAAAACTCCATTACCATCGTTACATTTTGATTGAATTTTCCACAATTATTGGTGTGGTTGTAGACTGTAGAGTGTAGAACTGGTGACTCCACCACAGTTGTTGAATTTTCTCAATCACACGACAAATCGTTTTTGTAAATTTCTATGGAATTATAAAGGGTGTGTGTGGTTACTTTGGAATTTATGAATTATTAAGTCAATATCTATGTGGAAATTTTTTGGTTCAGACCAGTCAACATTACAACCTCATCAGATCTCATATTAACCACTATTTTTTTCTTTTTTTGTTTCTTTATATATATATATATATATCATCAGTTCACATTACAAAATTTGATTTCCTTCAAATATTTTACTCTAACCTTAAAGATGATAATTCTCTCTCAAAAAAAAAAAAAAATTAAAAAAATTAAAAAAGAAAATGTAGATGTGCTAACAGACCATCCTCTGTTTAGTATCAAATTTTTAAAAAAGTTTTAAAACTTTAGATTTTGATTTGCTTAACAATTTGTACTTGGAAAAAACTGTGCTTCCACAACCTCGGAAAGAAAACGCAATTCCTGATTTGTAATTAGTTTACTAAAAACTATTAAAAATCAAGTTACGTATACCACATACGCAAATCAGTATTCTTAGCTATAAATAAAACTTAATTCTCCATTCCCACCTATGGAATTCAATTATCTTTCCTGATTTCCATTATCAATTAGTACATGCACCCTAAATGTATAAAGCTGAATCTTGAACCTAGAATCTTGTCGATATGAATGGGCACCCTTCACCACCAAACCACAACTAGGGATGGACCTTGGGCTGAGCTAGGGTAGCCCACCCTAGCCTTTCTAAAAAAATTTGAAAGTTTTAAGAAAAAAAAAAATACTAATAACAATAAAAACCGTGTAGGAGAAGCATTAGGAAATAGGCAAGTAGCAACATCTATATATTATAGATACCAATAAAAACCGTGTAGGATGCTTGTTACAACGTTTTCAATTTGTTATCCATCTTTAATAATGCTACACAAAATTTATCCGGTGTTTATTATCCTACAACTCATTTATTTATTATTGAAAGTATTAATATTGCTGGTGCATTTTGTCATTGTGAATCCGATATATCAATAGGGGAAGCCGTTCATGCTATGAAGCTAAAATAGTTAGATTATTATGAGGAGATTCCAAATATTTATTTGATTGCCATGATTTTTGATCCACGTTGTAAATTTGATAGTATGTCTTATTATCTAGATGGTTATTATGGGGTCGAGGGTTTAAAAATGGAATATGATATTGATGCACGTTGTGCTAGAGCTAAGAAATTATTGTATAATTTATATGATGAATATCTTACAGTTTATGGATCGTCACTGAACTTAAATGTTACACATACACAAACTACATCTCAGGCCCCAAAATCCTCCTCCTCCGGATTTATAGAGTTAGGGTATAGTATGTTATCCAAAAAATCCAAAAAACCTAGATGTGCTTCTTCATCAAACACCGATAAGTATTCCGAGGTGGAATCTTATCTAAATACTCCTTTTGAGTTTATAGAAGATACGTCAGAGAAGAAATTTGAAATCTTACAATATTGGAAAGAGCACGCAGTGTACTATCCAATCATGGCTATGATAGCTAAAAATATTTTTTCAACACCAGTTTCTACAGTGGCGGTGGAACAAGAGTTCAGTGCTGGAGGAAATATTCTAGATGAACATCGTTCTTGCTTAACTCCAAAATCACTACAAATGCAAGTTTGTGTAAATGATTGGACAAAAGCACAATACAGACAGCAAGAACTTCAACAAGACCCAACATACGACTTCTTCAAAGACGACGAACCTGATACAGGAGCAGCGGGGCCGGAATAGCAGATTTACAGTACAGAGTACAGACTACAGAATACAGATGGCGCCAAACATGCAATATAAAAGGTAAGAGAACTACGTGGCCTTTGATTCCTCTAAATCCCCCAAGAGGATACGTAGGCAACTTAATTGTGGTAAAAATTAAGTGCAAGGCTAATAACTTTACATTTATTTTTAGTTTTATTTTATTTTAATTTTGTAATTTGTCATTTATTTATTATCGAATTTCGGGTGACCTAATTCCCAAATACCCAATGAAATGTAATTTATAATTTGTCATTTTGTTTATTTTTATTTTAATTTAATTTTGTAATTTGTCATTTTGTTTATTTTTATTTTAATTTTAATTTTATAATTTGTCATTTTGTTTATTTTTATTTTAATATTTTATTTCACAATTCACATTTATACAAGTATACAAGTCTAAATAACTAAATTATTATTTTTTATTAACAAAGGAAAAAAAAAATAAAAAATCCGGTTCAGAACCGCCGGTTCCACTGGAACCGGAACCGCCGATTCGGAATCGGAACCGGAACCGAACCGGAACCGCGTCAGGTCTACCTGGTAGTACATACAATATGATCATGCATGGGGACTACTTCTTATATATATAGCAATAATATGTGAATCAATCGATAATATTTCATACTTGTTTTCTATTAATTTTTATATTCAATTCAATATTTTGTAGCTAAATTGTTGGCTAGATGAAAATATTCATGGAATCGGGATTTGGATCCCTTCCTCACCTCATCTTGTCCTCATATTCTCCTCATCTAAATCAATTGTATGGATTAATTCTATATTTTGCCAAGTAAAAACATAAAAATTAATATAAATAATTCAAAATATTGATTTACTATATTACACACGTATCAATAGATTATAAAGGTGAGGAGAGTAAAGGTTAAGAACCCTTCAATGGATAGGTAGGAATAATTAGGTTTGAAGATTCAATGTATTTTCAGTCAATGTGACAATATTTTGAAGGTTTGCACGAGGCCTAGAAAATTACAAAATCCTGTGTATATGAAACAGCTGTCAAGTGGATAAGATCTTGGGTGCCCACAACTACAATATGTTGTCACGTAAGCAAATATACACCCTCGCTGTACCCATCCGTCAAACAGATAAGAATTGAATACATTAAAAAAATTTGTACTCTGTATAAATCTGAATCGAATTCAATCGTATTTTTATATTCCAAAACAATTTTAGATTGGATACACTCCCCTTAATTAGCTTTTTTTTTTTTTTTTTTTTTTTTTTCTAGCAGTACCCTTAATTATAAAAATCTGTTATTGACTTTTTTTTTCAAAAGTTTAAATATTAAAAAAATTTATGATCGAATTTTGATATGATTTTTTTTTTAATGATAAATTCAATAAAATCTATCTATTAATAAAATTTGAGAATTTTTAAAATATTAAAACCATTTTTTTTTTATTTTTAATTTTCTTATATCTCGTTCATTTTTTCGATGCCTCTATATATATTTAACAAAATCGAGAGATATTACTGAGAGATATAAATATAACCATGGATATCATTGAGAAAAGATGCAACAACCAAACAAAACATAAATACTCCTCCAACCCTTGCGTTGTCCCCCAATCTACTTTCTGCTGCAAGAACCAATATTACTCTCGCCATTTCTTCTATCTATTTCTTTTTCTTGCCTGTACATATATACAATATGATCATTAGGAGTACTATTTATATAGCAAAAAATAACTGTCTCGATCGACGATCTTTTCTACTTGTTTTCTATGAATTTTTATATTCAATTCAATATTACGTAGCTCAAGTTGGCTAATAGATGAAAATTCTTGGAACCTTCTTCTATAGCTACTAGCTAGGAATAATTGGGTTTGAAGATTCAATGTATTTTCAGTAGATGCATGTAATAATATTTTGAAGCTTGGTATGAGGTTTAATGAAAATGTATGGTCAGGATTTACGTTTTTATTTTATCACTATAAGTAAAACTAAAATTAAATTAAAATTACGTTGTTTTGATAGACTAGATCAAACCTTAAGACAATATACATTAAATTCTCAAAACGCTAAATTCTCTGTATCGTCTTGACACTAAATTCTCTTTAACATCTTGGTCTTCTTCAATCGGTGATTTGTTGGTGATATCTTCTTCTTCATTCCACCGGCTATTTTATTTTATTTTTAATACGTTTTCAGAAGCCAAAAGTTTCAATCGAAATCAAGACAAACAAATCGGTAATGTTCGTGTATCTAAGTAGGGAAAGATCGTTTCTCAATTACAAACATTGTGGGGTTTCTTAAGTGATTGTTGTCTGTCATATTTTTGGGTATATATAAAGAGGAAAAACTTAGACTTTGATTATGCTCTATGTTGTGGGTTAGTAGTATGTAATTTTTTTTTTTCTGTCGAATATTCAGGGATTTGATACAATTATGGATGGAAATTGATTTTTCTTTAATCAACTTGATTTGCTTTTCCAAATTGAAGAGAAGGGTAGGATACTTGTCAAAATTAAAGAGAAAACCGGGTATTAAAGAGAAATCTGGGTAAGAACTAAGCATTAAAAAACTTAAAACACATCGAGTTAGAATGGAAATTGGATCAAAGAGAAGTTTAAGAAGAGTTTTTGTTGATCAGAACTATGTCGTTTAAATTAGTTACTTAAGGAAAAAAATAAACAAATATTGACCTCTCGTTTTTATCTATCACAGAGAAAATAAACTGAACTATTTTGATCTTACATGATGATTATTTAAAACTTCTAACTTTAGTTCATTGTAACATCTGTCACAGAGAATATTTGAATATAAATATACATATATACCATTCAAATATATAATACATGTAAATACATAATATTAAACATCTCTTCAAAAAAAAAAAAAAAGAGATTATGATTGGTAAACGCTACCATTTCTTATTAGGATTCAAATCGCATATAAAAAATGGTGTTCCAATTTATGTCTCACTAACCAAATTAAACCATGTGTACACGCTTTTTTTTTAAAAATATAAATAATTGTGTACACATGATCCAATTTAGTCTTCTTATATATATATATATATATATCTATTCTAATATTATGGTCAACCTCTTCCAACTTTTCTTATCCATCGGCCAATTTTCTTCAAAAAAAAAAAAAATGTAAATAATTGTGTACACATTACCCAATTTAGTCTTCTTATTATATATATATATATATCTATTCTAATATATATATATATATATTTTTTGAATATTATATAAACAACCAGTAACAAAGAGGAAAAAACGAACAAACAACAAAAACAAACATAACTAGCCAGGCTTATCAGCCTCCACCATCTTACTAATGCACCCAGGATAGTCTTCCATCCAGTAAGCATCTTCAGAAATCCCCAACGCATTCTTCGCAAGCACCTGGGCTACTTTGTTGAACCTTTTTTGAACATGACTGACAGTCACTCCATTTAGGTTAGAAATAGTAGAAGAAATTTCAGCAAGGATAATACCACAGTCAGAGTTCCTCCTTTCCCCATTATTGATCCAATTCACCACATTGGCCTCATCAGATTCAATAATGCTCGGAAACAAACCACACTCACTACCAAATTGGATACCTTTTTGAATCGCAACTAGCTTTGCCAGATGTAAGCTGAAATTAGCTTCCATAATTTGGGAGCAGGATGCAAAAACTTCACCAGTAGAATCCCGAATAACAGACCCCATCCCAACACGGTTGCCACACCTGTCAACAATAGCATCACAATTTAATTTATAGCTACCAATTTCTGGAGGCATCCAGCAGTTAGCAGTCCTATTCCTTCTCCCCACACCTCTCGGTTTCTCCCTCACCAGATCACAGTGCTCAGCTAAAAAAACCTTGCTCCAACCCACTGCATCCTTCACCTTATGAATATGACAGCCAGGAAGATTGGAATTTCGACAACACCATATTCTCCACACCATAACATAAAAGAGATCCATTTCCGCTTTATTCACAAGGCAAGATAGACCCCAAACCAGCTCAAAAAAATTTGAATAATTGCCCCTTAGAGGCGCTTTACCATACCACCACTCATCCCGGATGTGCTTTAGTTTACCACACTCCCAAAGGCTGTGCAGCGTGGTCTCCTTCAAACTGTTACAAGCATCACACAGCCCATTAGTATGCACTCCCCTGCGACCAATATTGACCTTGGTAGGTATCCAATCATTACAAGCTTTCCACACGAAGATTTTGATTTTTAACGGAATCTTCGATTTCCAAAAAGACTTCCACCAGGAAGCAAGCAGACCAGCATTAGAGGAGCTAGGAGAATTCGCAAGCCTCCTCCCTAACCAATAACCACTCTTCACAGAGAACATTCCATCCTCCTCATAATGCCAGAGAATATCATCCTCCCTCTGACCCCTACCAATAGGAATCCTAAGAATCGAATTAACATCATCTTCTAAAAAGTTGTCCTTAATCAAAGGGATATTCCACCACCATCCGGATCCAAAAGGCAACTCACCGTAGCATCCCCATCCAAACTTGGCTGCGAAATAACCTTAAACGAAGTCGGGTTAGGGATCCATTTATCTTTGTAAATCTTAATAGATTTTCCGTCCCTCACTCTCCATCTAACACCTGCCTCTAATAAACCTTTCCCCCACATAATACTTTTCCACACAAAAGACTCATTTCCCTTTAGCTTGGCATCCATAAAACTGCAGTCTTTAAAATAACACCCCTTAAGCACTTTTCCAGTTCCAACTTTTCTTATCCATCGGCCAATTTTCTTCAACAACCACCACCTCCACCTCCACCACAACCTCCACCACCACAACCTCTGATATGGAAGAATTTAGTTCAGAAGAAAGAAGAAGAATTGAGGAAGAGAATTGAGAAAGGAGAGTTGTAATTTGGTTAAATGTCGTCCCTTTATTCAATAGCAAGATGGACCTTTTATAGGTCTACAAATGATAACAAAGAAATAACAAAGAATCCTGTAAAGTAGGGAAAGGTTTGATACAAACCCAAACTCTAACAGAATACCAATTCAATTGAAACTAAACAACCTAATTAATTTCCTCAATAACTAAGATAATTATTGGCTCAAATACCCTCCTACGTGCATGCATGAAGCCATTTGCATGCATGAGCCATACCCAAATATGTTACACATCATTCTCCACCCCTTATAATGTCCTTGTCCTCAAGGACGAAATCCGGGTAAGTCTTCGAGAAACGCCAACGATTTTCCCACGTTGCGTCTTCAATTAATGCACCTACCCATTTGACTAGTATCTCCGCATGATGGGTACTATGAATCATCCCACTAATCTGCATACAATTTTTGGATGGTAATAATCGAGATCGTATATGACGAACTTTAAATTTTTCGCCTTTTGTCATGATGTCCATCCAATCGCTCCAATGGTTGGAAACAAATTCTTGAATCATTAAATCCTGCAACAAAAGATAAATTGAAGTATTTTTATGGTGAGATACGTGTGACTCGTAAAAACAATCCACAAAATATGAATTGCTCTCATATGGGACTTTCTCAAATACATATTCATCAAATATTGGTGGTTTATCAAAATCGACAAAAACCTCCGCCGGCACATATGTATCATCGAAAAACACCAAAGGATAAGTGGTTAGTTGTGTGTGAGAGTTCTGAAAACTAAATTTTTGTAAAGACCGAAGGTTGGTTAAGATGGTATTGAGGGTAGAGTGAATTTGTTCGAAGCGAGACTCATGACGAGTTAGGACTTCATAGACTTCATTACGAAATCGTGTGTCCATGGATTCGAACGGCTCTGATACCAAATGATATGGAAGAATTTAGTTCAGAAGAAAGAAGAAGAATTGAGGAAGAGAATTGAGAAAGGAGAGTTGTAATTTGGTTAAATGTCGTCCCTTTATTCAATAGCAAGATGGACCTTTTATAGGTCTACAAATGATAACAAAGAAATAACAAAGAATCCTGTAAAGTAGGGAAAGGTTTGATACAAACCCAAACTCTAACAGAATACCAATTCAATTGAAACTAAACAACCTAATTAATTTCCTCAATAACTAAGATAATTATTGGCTCAAATACCCTCCTACGTGCATGCATGAAGCCATTTGCATGCATGAGCCATACCCAAATATGTTACACATCAACCTCCACCACAACCTCCACAGCCTCCACCTCCGTCTCCACAGCCTCCACCTCCTCCTCCTTCAAATCGACTCCTACGATGTTTCCTGGAGGTTCCATCATCACCACAAGCAAATATAACCATGGATATCATGGAGAGAGACGCAACAACCAAGCAAAACAAAAATACTCCTCCAACCCATGCATCCCCTCCCGATGATCCGCTTTCTGCAAGAACCAAGATTTCTCTCGCCATTTCTTTTTTCTCTTTTTCCTGCCTATACAAGATGATCATGAGGACTTCTTATAAATATAGCAATAATGAGTACTGTCTCAATCGATGAGCTTTCCTATGTACTTGTTTTCTATTGTTATATTTAATTCTATATCATATCGTGTACGTACGCTTACTATATGAAAATTCTTGGAGAATCTTCAACAGCTTGGAATAACTGGGTTTGAAGATTCAATGCATTATTTTTAATCAATGTGACACTATTTCAAAGCTTTGCAAAGGCCGTGTTAATTGCACGAAAGTACCTGAGGTTTTCCCTGTAGGCAAAAATATATTGCTAACTTTCATAAATTTGAAAGTTTAGTCACTTTGCAATTGAAATTGAATGATACAAATTAATTAAATAGGATTATCACTTAAATAATTAAAAATAAGGAAAGTCAATGGAGGAGATCATTTAATTTATTATAAAAAATAAAATAAAAAAAGATAAGCGTATGTCAAAAAAAAAAAAAAAGATAGAGCGATTCAGATCGCACTCCATATTTGATGAACCCATCTCCCAAATAGAGCTCCATCTATGATATGAACTGCCACATAACTCTCACATAGACTCCAATGTATGTGTCACTCTCTTATTGGACGGTCCTACGGCCACGTGTATGGGATCGTCCCAACCAAGATTTTCTCTTGTAATTGATTGGCTGGTGGGGCTACTGGTAGACCCTGTAACTGTAAAAAGATAGGAAAGAGAGGGGGATTGGGCCCCATTTATTATTCAGTTTATTTATTTATTTATTTATTTATTTTATTTTATTTTTTTATATATTCTACGTAGTACGTAGTTACGTACATTCTAACTGTTGGATCCGATCCACCTGCCATGAAGAATTAAGAGTGCATGAAAAATATTTATTTACCAACAATGCTTTTGATTTGGGCCCATTGTTCATATATCGAAGACAGCTTTTCTCTTCTTTTTTTCCAAAACCGTGTGAGCTCCATCACCATGGTTAAAATTAGAGAAAATTACACTGATTGTCACCAGTTTTAGAAATAAATACCAATTTAGTAACCACTTTTACCCGACGTATCAAAATGGTCATTATTGGCAGCCAGTGCAATTAACTCTACTTTTAAAGTACTTCCAGGGGCCCAAAGCACGTGAAATTATTTAAAGTTTACCAAATTAAAGTAAGAAATTAATTATAAGAAAAGACGTTACTGACGTCTTTGTCCTTCCAGTGGGGCCCAAAGCACGTGAAATTATTTAACACTCTCGAAAGGTCCCTTTAGAGTTTAGTTTGCCCTCATAAATATTTGATTTGGGCAATTGGGCCCATTGTTCATATATTGAATTTTCTGTTTCTGTCCTTATTATACGGTTATATTCACTTTCACAAAACTGACAAAATTTATAATTGAAGACAGCTTTCTCTTCTCTTAATGATTTTTCCAAAACTCCATTACCATCGTTACATTTTGATTGAATTTTCCACAATTATTGGTGTGGTTGTAGGCTGTAGAGTGTAGAACTGTTGACTCCACCACAATTGTTGAATTTTCTCAATCACATGACAAATCGTTTTTGTAAATTTCTATGGAATTATAAAGGGTGTGTGTGGTTACTTTGGAATTTATGAATCATTAAGTCAATATCTATGTGGAAATTTTTTGGTTCAGACCAGTCAACATTACAACCTCATCAGATCTCATATTAACCACTATTTTTTTCATTTTTTGTTTCTTTATAGAGGGAATTACAGTTTGGTCCTTATCTTTTAAGGAAACTTCACTTTTTTACCCCACTTAGGTGTATTAGTGTTTTTGGTCCTCATCTTTTTAGAAATACATCAAATTGGTGCTTCAGTTAGTCAACCGTTAGTCAAAGTTAACTGGTCAAGGGTAAAAAGGGATATTAGTCATGTTTTAATATTTTAAAGAAATAAGAAAAGTATTTTGGAAGAAATCTGACAAAATTAATATTTACTTATTTAGTTTTAAAAAATAAATTTGAAAAAATAATTTTTTTTAAATGGATCTCCACCATCCACTTTTGAGATAGATGGTGAAGATCAAATAAATAAATAAAATTAAAACAAAAATTAAAACCATAAATTGAATTTTGAATGAATTATCACAATTCATCAGCTCAATCTAATAATTCTTGATAACATCAAATATTCAATTAAAATTCATTTTCAGAATAAAAATGCCAAATTAAAATTCCTTTATAAATAAAGTGTTAAATTTTTTTTTAATGTAAACTATACAGTCATATGTTCAACATTCAACCTCCTTCAAAATCTTCCATCATACATCTTCTCCAGAAAAACAAATCATCTCCAGAAATTGGAAAAAACAAAAACAGAGATTCAACCACCCCTTACGCAAAATCATTGTCCAGAAAAAAATAAAATCGAACCCTCCTCCCACCATCAATGAGAACCCAGAAAATTGAACCCTCCACCATCCCACCTAAAACCCAGAAAATCATTTTCAAAAAAAAAAAAAAAAAAAAGAACAGGGTAGTCACCAACACCCTCAAATCCTACCAGCACCACCACCACTAGCGTCGATCTCCTCTTAGCAAAGGAAATCGGCGCTCGAATCCTCACCGGCAACCAACTAATACCAGTTCATACGAGTGTGATTGAGAGAAAGAGAGTAAGAGAAGCGGAAGAGAAAAGAGAGAGTCGATCTCCTAGGCGGAGACTCGGAGGATATCAATGCTCCTCGCCGACGGCCAAGTGATGGGGAGAAAGAGAGAGAGAGCGATCATAGAGAATATGTGGAGAGAGAAGACTAGGTTTCGTTTAGTCGCGAAGAGAGGGCAGCGTCGCCGTGAAGCGAAGAGGAGGTCTCGGTCTGGTTCTAGTTTGCAGCAAAAAGGATTCTAATCTGGGTGTGGTTGGTGGTGACTGGCGAGAAAAGGGGGTTAGGTTGTGGGGAAAGAAATTGGTTTGAGTAATTAGTGTTTCACTATATGGTAATCAATTATTTCTTTTAACTGATCAATAAAATTTACCCTTCAATTTAAATTTACAACAACTACAATGACGGGATCAAACCCACCATCGTACAATCTGGAAAATTGAAGATTTTTCCAGATTTTTGTAGAGTTTTCTGCCGTCAGTACTGATACCCATGTTGATTCTAACCGAATTAGGTATTGAGTCATAACTCGCTTGAACGGACATGCCTATTTCTTCTTCTTGCTCTTCGTGCTCTTCAAATTCCATACTCATTTTTATTTTATTTTTTGGCTTTTCTTTTTGTGGGTCTGTGTGTTGACGATTGAGAGAAGAAGATCTACATGGCCAATAGATAAACATTGAAGAACACACCAGTAGATTTTTTTTTTTTTTTCCAGATTTTCCATATTTTTCAGATTTTCTAGTTTTTTTCATTTTTTTTTTTTTGTTGCTTTTCTATATGTCTGTGCATTTTAAGGGATTTTAAATTATTTTCTAATTTATGTTTGTTTGACTTCATTTTATAATGACCCCTCAACAACATTCATTTTTTGAATTTTTTAAATAAAAATATTCAATGGTAAAATTGGAATATTAAAAATATTAAATGAGTTTAAGAATAATTGTTAGAGGGGTATTTCAGTCTTTCCGCAATGCTTAGGGGTAAAACCGTCTTTTTGACATTTCTATTAAGGTTGACTGTCAACTTTTTGGTCATAGGGACTTTTTTGATGTATTTCCAAAAAGATAAGGATCAAAGACACTAATACACCTAAGTGGAGTAAAAAAGTGAAGTTTCCTTAAAAGATAAGGACCAACTGTAATTCCCCCTTCTTTATATATATATATATATATCATCAGTTCACATTACAAAATTTGATTTGCTTCAAATATTTTACTCTAACCTTAAAGATGATAATTCTCTCAAAAAAATAAAAAAATAAATAAAAAAATTTAAAAAAGGAAATGTAGATGTGCTAACAGACCATCCTCTGTTTAGTATCAAATTTTTAAAAAAGTTTTAAAACTTTAGATTTTGATTTGCTTAACAATTTGTACTTGGAAAAAACTGTGCTTCCACAACCTCGGAAAGAAAACGCAATTCCTGATTTGTAATTAGTTTACTAAAAACTATTAAAAATCAAGTTACGTATACCACATACACAAATCAGTATTCTTAGCTATAAATAAAACTTAATTCTCCATTCCCACCTATGGAATTCAATTATCTTTCCTGATTTCCATTATCAATTAGTACATGCACCCTAAATGTATAAAGCTGAATCTTGAACCTAGAATCTTGTCGGTATGAATGGGCACCCTTCACCACCAAACCACAACCAGGGACGGACCTTGGACTGAGCTAGGGTAGCCCACCCTAGCCTTTCTAAAAAAAATTGAAAGTTTTAAGAAAAAATAATAATAATACTAATAACAATAAAAATCGTGTAGGAGAAGCACTAGGAAATAGGCAAGTAGCAACAGCTATATATTATAGATACCTAGTGGCCGGACTTTTACCTACTTTTAGTACTTAACGAGTCTCAAGGCGAAAGGCAACCAACACTCCAACGGGTCATCGATTTCAAATTTTTTTTTTCTTTAATAATTTTTTTTTTCTCGTCTTTCTCCAAATTTTAGTCCAACCTCTCTATTAACATCAATAATTCATCTTTCAATTAGGTATATTTTTATAAATATTATAAATTTAAATATTTTGTTTTGTAATTAAATTTTAGGATTAATCTAATTATTAATTATTCTAATTTTAATTTACAAATTAACATTATTATTTAAAAAATTTCTTTTTGTTTTGGTTGAAATTTAGATACATGCTTGATAATTTTTTTTTTTTAATTATTCTTTTGTTTTTAGATTTGTTAGTAAATAGTAATATAAGTGAATACTTATTTTTTTATGTGACGTGAATGCTCCATTATAACTAAACTAAACTAATAATTAAATAAATTATACTTTTTTTTAGAAAGTAATGAATTAGATTTCCTTTAACACTGCATTTGTATATTTCGAATAAATCGACTAATATTATAATATAAGAACATTATATATGTTTATTTATCAGTAATGAAGCTTATCAAGACATCACTTCGCAATAAGATGGAAAATGATTTTTTAACAAACTCCATGGTTGTCTACATTGAAAGAGAAATTGCTGGTGCTATTGATCCTGATTTCATAATTGATAAATTTGATCTTTTGAAAAACCGTAAGATACAGCTTAATTAGTATTTGATTGTATTTGCAATTCATATTTATTTTATAATTTGTTTTGACTTTATTTTTTTATTAATTTTTTTAATGTATTTATTTAGAATATACATTTATAGAGTAATCCCCACTTTGTCTTCTTAACTAGGTGTATCTTTATTTTTAATTAATACAATTTTCTCATGATGTTAATGATCCAAAAAAAATAAAAAATTATTCTAGCCTACTCTAGTGTTTAATCCTGGTTACGCCACTGACCGCAACGGACAATGTTTATTGATTAAGAAGTTAATATCCTTAAAATATATATAGAAAAAATCTGATTAAAATAAAACAATGCACGATTATAAGATTTTGGTCTGTATTAGTTATATATATTTGTTTTTATATCATTCATACTGCATATAGTTTAAGGCACAATTCTGGTTGATTCTAATCAAAACTTTTCTGTAATAATTAATTTTTGTAGTTAAAATTAAAAAGTGTTTAAACAATGAATTCTAAAGTAGTGCATGTGCTAAAAAAGACAACATATAAAGTTTGATGTTTCAATAACTTTAAATTTCAAACCGTGTAGACTCCACTCATTTATCAATAAAGCTTGGGTAGTGTACACATTACAATAATGGTACAATACAATGGTTTTATTCATATATATATATATATATAGTTTTTACAAGACCATAGTTTTATTCATACTTTTATGTTAGTTTTTTTTTTTTATTAATAATTGTACGGATCATGACTCATGAGTACTCTTTCTTTCTTTCTTTGATGATGATTATGAGTGCTCTTTCTTAAGGATGATGATTCTCCCAACGAAAAAGATAAATCGCTTGCATTCGGAGAAATGGAGATGCTGTTGCCACTGACTTTGCTTTTGTTGGTATTTAAAAAAAAAAAAAAAAAAAACCAGAATGATTTAATAGTGATGGAATTTTCCACTATAATTTGTTTTTCAATTTTCCACTAACTTTGCTTTTGTTGGTACTCTGCTTCTTCAATTCGTTTTTCTGATTTAAAGAGTTTGTTTCAGATTTGTTATTACAAGATTGAACACAATGAACTCTTTTGTGAAGATGAGAGTGTTTTAATGAACATAAAAAAAAATGGACAATTGAACTGGTACAACGTGTTTTTACATTTTATGAACGAATAATGATTGGGTACTGATCGGTCAATATCCAAAATACTGACCCATCAATGGGAGTATAGTACGTGACCTTTTTTATTTTACTTTTTATATTTATCTCACAAATTGGGCCATATACTACACTCCTATTAGTGGGCTCAGTATTTTGGATATTGACCGGTTAGTACTCGAGCATTATTCTTTACGAACATCCAATGCTTGGTTATTTTTTTATTCTATATTATTTTGGCCATCGGATCCAATCCAATTGATCCGGAAATTTTTTAAAATTCAGGATTCTTCTATAACAAAATCAATTGTACTCATTTCAACACCTTGGGAACAAAAAGATGAAAATTTACTGCAACATTTCTTGTTTGATTTTAGTGGATAAATTTGAATATCATATACAAAAATTATCATAACCATGTGGACTTTTACCAATGTCAATTTTTTATTTTTATTTTTATTTTTTTTTAAAGCTCCAATGTCAAATTAATTAGTATATATATATATAGTGACAGCGCACTGATATAAGGAAAACACAATACATCCAAATATAAGCGTTGGTTTCATCCAATTGTTAGATTTGTTTCTTGAAAATATATATTAAAAGAGAAGATATATATTATAGAAAATGATATATAATAAGATTAGGATTCTCTGTAAAATATTTTTTTTTTACCATAATAACTCTGTCCAAACTAGAAAAAAATAATAATAATAAAAGAATCCCGGACATCAAAAGTTTTTTTTTTTTTTTTTTTTAAATATATTCATGATCAACTATGTTTCTAACACAATATGAAAATCTAGAACACAATAGAATAAATGTCTCTTTTAGAATACTAAGGCAAAATCCATCTTGACTTATCTATGAATTATCCATTGTATATTAGTATATAAGTTTTGTGTTTATAATTGTTTTCTTGGTAATCATTTTAAGTGTTTGATTGCTTTTGATGATTTATCGTGATAATACAGTGAATTGAAAGTATGTTTATAAGCCTGTGATTAGTAAATTATAAATATTAGACATTATTTTAGCAAATGTTGAGAGGAGATTATAATTGATTTTATAAAGCACTATATATGTACCTTTTCACGATTATACTTGATTCAGACTATATCACATGACATTCCTTGTACTCAAGAGAGGAGTCGGGACGGGTCTTGACTCTTGTCAACTTTTCCATGCCAACCAATGGACAAATGTTGAACCACAGCCGGTCCTTGCAGCCTCCTGATAACTCTGCTGCAAATGTTGTCTCTAATATAAGCATACAGTGTTAGCATATCAAAAGATTTCTGTAAAAATAACTGCAAAATCAAAATTATAACAACTTTAAATCTAACTACCAAGAATCTAACTAACAAAAAATGTTTTAACAGAAGCTGACTGATTTATAACAACTTGTGCCAGGTCAGCATCTAGAATACAGAGGAATCTAGAGGGCAGTTATTCAATAATAACTTGTGCCATGTCAGCCTCTGATCAAGATTGCAGTTATTCGTTCCCTTTGAGTCACCAGACCTGATTACAGAGCTCAGGTGAGCTTGAGCTGAAGATGCTTCATTTATACCTTTAACACCCTTCACGACCAAACCACATTGGGCAGTGGTTATGATTACGAAGTTAATATCCTATAAATACATACAGACAAATCCCGATTTAAATAAAACAATGCATGATTATAAGATTTTGGTCTGTCTTAGTTATATATATATATATATTTTATGAACATTCATGCTGCATATAGTTTATGCAGTTCTGATTGATTATAATAAAAACTTTTCTTTAATAATTATTTTTTTCTTTGTATTTTAAATTAAAACGAATGTTTAAAAAGTAAACTCTGAGGAGCTAAGTCAAGAGTGCATGTGCTGAACAAGAAAACATATATAAAGTTTTTTTTGTTTTTGAAAAAAACATATATAACGTTTGGTGTTTCAGCAACTTTAAATTCCAAACCGTGTGGACTCCACCCATTTATCATTAAAATTTGGATTGTGGCTATGTGGAATTTTGATTGATATCATGTCCACATGACAATAAATTGTACAAAACAATATTTTTATTCATATTTATATGTTTATTTTCAGCAAAAATACTTGAATATAAATGTTTTTTTAATAAGAAAATTATAATTTTCTAGTCAAGATGGTTCAAGATAGTCTAGAAAAAATATATTTCAAGACCCTTGTTTTGTTTGGCTTCTTCTCTTGTAAAACTGTGTAGACTCTACGGTTTCTTCTTCTCTTGAATAAATGTTTTGTGTAGACTCTACGGTTCTCTTGTCGGATAACCCATGTTTGGTGGGCCCACTGGATTAGAAAACCAATCTAGTGGGCCCACAATTAGTGAGGTTGTGGCGGGACTATTTAGGGCTTGTTTGGTTAAGCTTTTGAAAAACCTCTATTCGTAAAAGGTCTACTTGTAGTAGATCTAATTGAAATAGAGCTTTTGAAAAATAAATTATAATTGTTTGGTTGGTAATTAAAAAAGCATTTTTATAGCAGTAGACTGTTTGGTTATAAAATCTGAAAAAGTCTATTGAGATAAATTATAACTCATGTTTGGTGGGCTCATTGGATTAGAAAACCAATCCAGTGAGCCCACAATTAGTGAGGTTGTGGCGGGACTATTTTAGAGCATCTCCAACAGTCTCCCTTGGAGACTCCCTTAAATAAGGGTGGATGTTGTTGTAAGGGGTTATTAAGGAAGAATGTGCTCCAACAATACTCCCTTAAATACTCCCATAAATTGTTTCTTTAATAATTTTTATTTATTTAAATTTTAAATATTGTGTAATAAATATTATATATTGTTTATCAAATAAAATATATAGAGTTTTTCAAGAAATAAAATAATTTTAAATGGGTGGAGCCCACTTTAAGGGAGTCTAAAAACACCCCTTAATTAAGGGAGTGAACTCCACCAAAACACAATTAAGGGAATCCTTTAGGGAGTTGTTGGAGCTGCAAAAATACACAGACTCCCTTAATTAAGCTAAGGGATGTCATTAAGGGAGTTTGTTGGAGATGCTCTTAGTCATGCCATAAAGGCTGGGACTACCATTCTTTTATTTTATTTTTCTTTTTTATAATTAAATCTTTTAAATTTTTTTTTATTAGTTAAAAACTAAATGTTATTTTGTTTCAAATAATTTTATTTATTTTATTCAAAAAATAATTTAAATAATTTGTTAACCAAATTTAATTTAAAGTAATTTTAATTTTCTTTTATTTGAATTGATTTAAAATGATTTTATTTATTTAAAAATTAATGTAATATAATTTTATAGTGACCTCTAAGACAATTATTTTCAATTAATTTTTATCCAATCCCATTTTATACCAAACAAGAGACGGTATTATTTTAGGACAATCTGTACTATACCAAACACATAATAGTACTAATTTAGTCCAATCAAATCCAATCAAATCAAATCAAATCCAATCCAATCTAATCCAATCTCATGCATTAAATGCACCTTACAAGTAACGGGAGTCTTTGTCCTTGCAGCGAACAGTGCCCCAAAGCACAGTAAATTATTTTATACTCTCAAAAGGACCCTCTACCCTCAGAAATATTCACCAACAATGCTTTTGATATATGATTTGGGCCTATCGTTCATATATTGAATTTTCTTTCTCTGCCCTTGTTATATGGTTATATATATTCACAATCACAAATGGCAGTGTTGGAGGAATTCCAATTTTTCAAGAGTTTTGTTGCCATGTAGAATATAATTCTTACAAATTTGAGAATCACTTATCAACCACTCCGATCCTAACCCACAACATTTTTTTTTTTTTTTTTTTTTTTTTTTTTTTTTTTTTTGTGTTTTCTTATTTCTCCTTTTGAGTCAATTATTGAGTTTGCCTCAAGACCCTAACTTTTTAAGGCTCTAGTAGAATTTTTCAAGTTGTTGATGAAGAATAATTTAACATGATACAGAGCTTTTCTGACAAACTGGAACCGCACGATTTCCTCAACTTTACATCTTTCCTCCAGGAATGAAAAAACAAGTAGCTCTTTCTTCAAATAATAATAAATAAAAAAAGTAGCAAATTAGAAGAAATTAAATTCCAAATACTTATAGCGGTCCGGCATGGTGGTGGCAGCAGTAGCAGCTTTAGCACCGATTCAATATGATGGAATTGGCTTGATTTCGAATTTTCGATTGGTTTCGGGATCTGTGGCGGGCTTGCACATCAAATCCAAGGTGAATTTGTAAAAGAAGCGAAGTGATAATGTTTGAAATTCTGTTGGTCCTTGCTTGTATGCCAACCTATGTTAGTCTCCTTCAATAGCATAACATAAATTTGGAACTTGAGCCCAACCCTGCAGCTATCTTTCACCTGAAAACTCTGTAATGAAGCCGTTCCCAAAAAAGGCAGATAGTATCAGAATTTTTAAGGATTTCTGAAAAAGGGTGCAACACTCATACTTGTCGAAGAGGAACACTACAGAAACGACTCCAACTCACCAACAGAAAACAGAAGCAAAATCCGGTCTCTAGCAGAAGATAGCAATCTACAGATCTAGAGATGATTGCAGCTACAATTTGAATAGAAGCAAACTCAAATAAACCAGCTGGGCCAGATAATACTGGGATAGATGATAAGAATGAAGGAGTTAGATGAATTTCCAATGTATCTTTAGAAGTTTGATTAAATCAATACCGGTACTGCATATATCCCTATGTTCAAGGTCTGTAAAGGGACCATTAGCTGAGGCATCCAATGCATGATTATTAGTTTTTGTTTTTCCTGCATTTCAATTATACTATGAGATTTTTACATCAAAGAAATGACTTCAGTTATTGTCCTTAGATTGGTAGTCAATTACTCAATTTATCAAGTACGGGATATCTTCATAACTCTGCAGCAAAATTATTACCAAAATAGCAGAGATTTAGCATGATCAAAATGTATTTGGGATGAAAAAATCAGATAGTAGCATGATCAAAATGTATTTGGGATGAAAAAATGTGAAAAAACTATAGGGAAAACTATAAAGACGCTGTATATAAGTGTTTGATAGAGGTCGAAAAGTGGTCCGACGAAAGGTGTCACTGAGTTTTGTAAGTGTATTATCATTGATTTAGCAAATTAGAAGAACCAGTTCCATGACTCCTCATTGATGATCTTTCTATTATTTAGTTTACTCTATGACAATGATTTTCTTCTTCCATAAGCTGAACTGATTAGATTCTTATAAAGCAAGTGCAAAGATATGATAGTTTTGTAGCATGAATTGGAACATACAGATATTTGACAAAGATATGGCTTGTTTGTATGCATTTGATGTTATTCTCAAATTCCTGGGGAAAGATTACCTTTGTGTATCTCAGTTGATAACTAGTTCTCTTCATTTTTATTTGGTTCCTTAAATGATGAGATTCACATTGCTAAATCCACACATTGATTATAATAATTCATATCTGGAATCAATTTTTCAATTGCGTAATCTATATATGATCTACTTCTACTAGAATTTTCTTTTGATTAAGAATTATTTTATTTGTGATACAGGTCAGAGCCGTCCATTCTGGAACAGCCACTCTGAAGGATGCCATGTCAGAAGCCATACGGGACTGGGTTACTAATGTAAAGACCACTCACTATATTTTGGGATCTGTTGCTGGGCCACATCCATACCCCATGATAGTCAGAGAGTTCCATGCAGTGATTGGCAAGGAAACAAGAAAACAGGCATTGGATAAATGGGGTGGAAAACCGGACGTGTTGGTTGCATGTGTTGGTGGTGGTTCAAATGCCATGGGACTCTTCTATGAATTTGTTAATGACAAGGATGTTAGGTTGATTGGTGTGGAGGCTGCAGGTCATGGTTTGGATAGTGGTAAGCATGCTGCCACATTGACCAAAGGTGAAGTTGGGGTGTTGCATGGGAGAAAATCTTGGCTGGGACGGTCCCATACACGTGGCCGTGGGACCGTCCAATGAGAGAGTGCCACATATACATTGGAGACTGTGTGAGAGTTATGTGGCACACTTGTGGCACTCTCTCATTGGACGGTCCCACGGCCACGTGTATGGGACCGTCCCAGCCAAGATTTTCTCATTGCATGGAGCTATGAGCTATTTATTACAGGAAGATGATGGGCAAATAGTTGAGCCTCATTCCATCAATGCAGGGTAAGACTTTCAGGTTTTGTTGGACCAATAACGTCAGTGTGTATCATTTGAATTTTATTTTAACCAACTGTATATAAATTTCGTGGCTTCAGCTTGGACTATCCTGGAGTTGGACCTGAGCACAGTTTTCTGAAAGATGAAGGGCATGCTGAGTACTGTAGTGTCACAGATGATGAAGCATTGGAAGGTATAATGCTACATTCGATACTTCATTTCAGGCTTCATTTCAGGGGTAGCAAATTACAGTTGCTACTTATTTTTTGTAATTAATACAATGATAATTCTATTATTAATTATTAATCGAAACGATAACACAACAGGACGAAATCTCAAGCAACAAATTATTCTAACACAGGAAATGAATCATATTGAAACAGAGACACGACAACATAGAAAGAAATTGCCCAAACGAACAACAAAGTTAGAACAGATTGGAAGGAAACTGAGCACAGAGAAAGAAAGCAACAAGAAGAATCTGAAAAATATAAATATCCTAGGTCGGTCATATAACAATTTATAAAGTACATTTCTACCGGTCAACATCCTTAGGGCGGATTTCCATTACTAGAGCGGTTGGTTAACGGTTTTCATTTTATCATATTATTGACCTTCTGATAGTGGCTTCCGGACCAAGAAGAAATACACTGGCGTGAAAATCTCTTTCCTTCCGCCTTCAACCAACCCTTCGGCAGCCTTCTCGAGAAAATCTTGAACCCTTTGACTTCCCTTTGGGGCTAGTCCAACATATTCTAGAAACTTGACCAGGTTTCTAGTACAGAAACGTCCAACAGCTGTTAGGCGGAAGGTACTCAGTGAGAAGTGATTTGTATCCAAAGGCATGTGCCATGTGACAGGTGACTCCGTGGCAAGATCCTTCTCCCACATGACCTCAAACCCAGCTTGTTTCAGAGCGTCAAGGCATTGTCTGCTAAACCTGATGTCTGGAAGGCCATTTCCAATCTCAATTTCTGCCTTAATCCTTTGATGTTCTTTATTTTGAGGATCGAAAGAATCAGTCATGCACCATTCGTATGCAGCAAAACATTGGCCGGGCTTTAATTCTCTGTAGATCTCTTTGTAGCATCCATACGCATCTGGTGCATGGCAGGTAGCTTCAATAGCATATACTGCATCAAACTGTTGTCAGGAAACGGCATTTTCATAAAGTCAGCCTTTACAAAGTCGCAGGTCTTGTTTGTGAAGGTAGCTGAAAATGAAGTTCATCTGGCTCATTCTATTCCTGCCTACAGTCGAGCATCACCTGACCATCATATTGGTCATAGTATATCTAACCATAGCAAATGGACAGATTATGGTTAAGGAATGGTTAATTAATCTTTGGTTCTAGTTAACAGTTACAATAACAGAATTCTAACAGAATTCTGATGTCAGCTGAGGTCAATAGTTAGTTATAAGTTGAGTGTTTTAGAAAACACGCTTTCTATGCTTTTCTACTGGTATAAATACCAGATTTCTCTGTAAACATTTTATCAATAGAAAATACAAAATTCAGAGAGCTTTGCTCTGTCTTGCAGCCATCAATGGCAAACTTTGTGTTCTTAGTTTTCTTTGAGGATTAAACACAAACACCTTGCAGGTATATTTTCATTCATTTGGTATCAGAGCCATTGACTTGCGTCAATGACTTCCTCTACAACAGATTCGTCAAATCTGCATCAAAATCAGGAAAGATCTTCATCTTCATCGTCTGGCATGGATTTCCCGAATCTTGCTAAGACTTTGAACTTCAATGTTCCTATAAAGCTTGATAAAAATAATTTTATCTACTGGAAGACTCAGATCTTGCCAGCAATTCATGCTTTGGATCTTGAAGGCTTCATATCAGGTTCAAAACCACCTCCAAACAAGATGATAGATGTGCAAGTGACAAACGAAGGTGGTCAAGTGATCACTACGCAACAGGAAAACAAGGAGTACATCTCATGGAAGAAATCAGATCAAATGCTCTTATTTTGGCTAATCACAACACTCAGTCAAAAGGTAATTGGACAAGTTACAGGCTGTAAATCTTCACTTGAAGCTTGGAACAAGCTTGAAAGACTATACTCTCAACAATCTACGGCGAAAATTATGCAGCTGCGTCAACAACTACAGACAATCAAGAAAGGATCTAACTCTGTTAGTGATTTTGTGCTAGAAGTCAAGAACATAGCTGACGCCTTGGCTGCTGCAGGAGATGAGGTTTCAAATCGTGATATTATCCTATCTATGATGCATGGAGTAGGTCATGAATATGACTCAGTCGTTACAGTTGTTACTTCTCAACAAAACATCATGACTGTGGAAGATGCTCAATTCTTGCTTCTTATGCATGAACAACGAATTGATCAGCTTAACTCAGCATCAAATCTTGTTGTGAATGGTGCCTCAGCTAATTTTGTTACAAGCAACAATAGAGGAAATTTCAACAACAATAGAGGAAATTTCAACAATAACAGAGGAGGACAACGAGGACGTGGTAGAGGAAATAGATTTGGTGGAAGGAGGTTATACTGTCAATTATGTACCAAACCAGGACATAATGCATTTCAGTGCTTTCATCGATTTGATCAAGAGTTTCAGAGACCTAATCCACCTACTCAGAATCTAGCATTTTCGCCTACTCAGAATCAGGCATTTGTTGGTCAATTTAGTCATGGTTCAGAGATACAAAGTCAACCACAGGCTGTATTCAATCCAGGAAATCAATTCTACTCCTCTCCAGGGAATCAATTCTACTCCTCTCCTCAAGCAAACTATCATCAATCTTCTGCTTATCTTGCAACACCAGAATCGGTGAATGATCCCGCTTGGTACATGGATAGCGGAGCAACGAACCATATCACCTCTGATCTCAACAACATGTCACTCAAATCTGAGTACAAAGGAAATGAAAAGCTGGTTGTAGGTAATGGTCAACAACTCCCTATATCAAATATTGGTTATGCCTGTGTTGATTCACATGATAACATAGCTAGAAAACTTCATCTAAATCACATATTACATGTTCCTAGTATTACTAAGAATCTGCTTAGTGTTTCAAAATTCACTAGGGACAATAATGTTGTGGCTGAATTCTTTGCTGATACTTGTGTTATCAAGGATCAGAAAACTGGGGTGGTACTTCTCAGAGGCACTACTAAGGATGGTCTTTATCAACTTAAGCTGGATGAATCAGTATCTCAAGGTCATCCTCAGTTCGGTCAATGGTCTAGTTTGGTTGCTAGCTTAGATAAACAAGACAAGAATAAGAAAAGTTTTCATGTTTTAGTTGGAAATAATAAGCATGCTTGTAATATGTCACATTTGAACAATGTCCATTCTACTCTTTGGCATGCTAGACTAGGTCACCCAGCACCTTTAATTCTGAAGAAAATTCTGCAGAAGTTGCATCTTCCTTGTAATATTGGAGCCTTAGATTTCTGTGACTCTTGTAAAATGGGCAAGCTTCATAGGCTGCCTTTCCAGAGGTCTGATATTTCGGCCAGTGTACCTCTAGAACTTGTATACACAGATTTGTGGGGACCTGCTCCTTTTCTTTCCACAGAGGGTTATCGATATTATATAGTTTTTGTTGATGCTTTTACAAGGTTTACATGGTTGTTTCCATTAAAGCTCAAATCTGAAGCATTATCTGTGTTCATATCATTCCAAAAGCATGTTGAGCTGAAATATGATAGGAGGATCAAGTGTTTACAGGCTGATATGGGGGGTGAATACATGCCCTTCATTCCTTATCTTTCTCAGCAGGGTGTTCAGATGAGATTTTCTTGTGCCTATACTCATCAGCAAAATGGAGTACCTGAGAGAAAGCATAGACATGTCACTGAAGTTGGTCTAACTCTCTTGGCTCATGCTAACATGCCTTTGAGTTTCTGGTTTGAAGCATTTACTACAGCTGTCTTACTTATAAATAACCTTCCAACACCTTTCTTTACTTAGTTTTGTGTCTCCTTTTGAAAAGCTTCACAGCAGACAACCAAATTACAATTTTTTGCACACCTTTGGATGTGCTTGCTTTCCCTTCCTTCGAGACTACTCAAAACATAAGCTCAATTTTCATTCAACTAAATGTATCTTCATAGGCTATAGCCTTTCTCACAAAGGGTACCGTTGTCTTCACCCTTCTGGAAAAATATATGTGACAAGGCATGCAGAATTTAATGAAACTGATTTTCCTTATAGTCAGCTTTTTCCAAAAGAGGTTAAAGCTGTTGAGGCCAATACCGATACACCTCTCTCATCCATTTTTGATATGTTTCCAACCTCCAATGACATGTCTTCTGTCTCACAGCAATCTGATCATACTCCACCAGTACCTTTTTCTTCATTACATCCTCCAAATGAGTCTTGTCTTATTACTCCACCATCACCTGATTTCGAGCCTTTACCATCTACTGTACAGGCTGCACCAATTGATCCTATTAATCATTCACGCCACCCTATGAGAACCAGGTCTAGAAATGGTATTTTTAAGCCTAAGAGTTACACATCAGTGTGGTCCTTGCCTACTGTTTTTCTGGCTGCTGCAGAACCTAAAAGTGCCAAGGAAGCCTTGACTGATCCTACATGGTTTCAGGCAATGCAAGAGGAATACAAGGCTCTTGTTCAGAATTCAACTTGGTCTCTTGTCCCTTATGATTCGTCAATGAATGTGGTTGGGTGCAAGTGGGTGTTTAGGACCAAATACAATCCAGATGGCCCTACTCTTAGGCATAAGGCACGCTTGGTTGCAAAGGGGTTCCATCAAACTCCCGGTCTTGATTATGTAGATACATTCAGCCCTGTTGTCAAAGCCTCTACTATAAGGGTCATCTTCACAATTGCTGTCTCTCAAGGTTGGGATATTCAACAGGTTGATGTTAATAATGCGTTTTTAAATGGTGAGCTTCAAGAGATGGTGTTCATGGAACAACCGGAAGGTTTCATTGACAACAACAATCCTTCTCATGTTTGTCTCTTGAAGAAGGCATTATATGGCCTCAAGCAGGCTCCAAGGTCGTGGTTTCATAAGCTTCAGGCAGCCCTTCTCAGCTGGGGTTTTGTTAACTCTGCAGCTGATGTCTCTTTGTTCATTCAACATAAAGGGTCAAATGTTCTTTATCTCTTGGTGTATGTGGATGATATTTTGATCACTAGAAACAATTCCAGCCTCATCCATCAGCTTATTTCTCATCTCCATTCTACTTTTGCTTTGAAGGCTTTGGGTTCAGTTGATTATTTCTTGGGTTTTGAGGTATTTCGTGATTCTTCTGGTCTTTATCTTACTCAGTCCAAGTATATTGGTGACTTGTTGAGGAAGAATTCCATGGCTGATTGTAAGCCCTGTGACACACCCATTGGAGCTGGAGTTAAGCTGACATTGAATGGTAGTGAGCCCTTTGATGATCCCTCACAATATAGGAGTACCATTGGTGCTTTGCAATACCTTTCGCACACCAGACCTGACATCTCGTTTATTGTCAATAAACTGAGTCAATTTCTGGTGGCACCATCTCAGGCTCACTGGCTTGCATGTAAGAGAGTGCTGCGATATTTGAAGGGAACAATTCATAAAGGTTTGTTGTTCAAACCTGCTGCCAAATATGTGTTGGAGGCCTACACGGATGCTGATTGGGCGAGCAGCCTTGATGATCGTCGCTCTACAAGTGGAAATTGTCTTTTCTTAGGTGGGAATCTGATTTCATGGAGTTCAAAGAAGCAACAAGTGGTTGCTAGGTCCAGCAAAGAAGCTGAATATCGAGCAATGGCTCAGATAACCACTGATGTGCTTTGGCTTCAGTCTCTCTTTACTGAACTTCGGCTGCCTCTTGTTGGTTCTGCTGTGGTCTGGTGTGATAACATTGGTGCCAACTCTTTGGCTCAAAATCCTGTTTTTCATTCTCGCACCAAACACATTGAGATCGATGTACACTTTATCAGAGAGAAAGTTGCTTCTGGTGTGATTGAACCACAGTATGTTCCCACAGAATTTCAAGTGGCTGATGTTCTGACGAAAGGTTTGTGCAAGGATCGTTTCCAGTTTCTGTGTTCCAAATTAAACCTTGTTGAATCACCAAGGTTCACTTTGCGGGGGAACGTGAAGGTAGCTGAAAATGAAGTTCATCTGGCTCATTCTATTCCTGCCTACAGTCGAGCATCACCTGACCATCATATTGGTCATAGTATATCTAACCATAGCAAATGGACAGATTATGGTTAAGGAATGGTTAATTAATCTTTGGTTCTAGTTAACAGTTACAATAACAGAATTCTAACAGAATTCTGATGTCAGCTGAGGTCAATAGTTAGTTATAAGTTGAGTGTTTTAGAAAACACGCTTTCTATGCTTTTCTACTGGTATAAATACCAGATTTCTCTGTAAACATTTTATCAATAGAAAATACAAAATTCAGAGAGCTTTGCTCTGTCTTGCAGCCATCAATGGCAAACTTTGTGTTCTTAGTTTTCTTTGAGGATTAAACACAAACACCTTGCAGGTATATTTTCATTCATTTTGTTGACTCCAACAACGCGGTTTAGTTCCTTTCCTCTTGTTATCTGATATTCATTGTTGTTCAACCCAGTAACTGATGTTGAGCTGAATCGCGCAATTTCTCTCAGTGGTCCACCAATTCCACATCCTATATCCAAAACCTTCTGTCCAGGTTTAAGGCCAAGTTGTAAAGCAAGGAAGTGCTCATGTCTCTTGATACTCTCCTTAAGAGACTCTCCTTTCCATCTGTGTGCAAAATGGAAAGATTCTCCCCAACCAAACTCATAAAAGCTGGTAGAAAGATCATAATACTTGTTAACCATATCAGGGTAGTTAGCTTTTCTCTCTTCTTCTTCCCCTCCAGTGCAGCCATGATACTTCTCACACTGTTCAACGGCGGAGAGAACTTCGTCCCTCTCGATCTTCCCACCAACACCGGAAGCCAGATCCAACGCACCTTCGACATTCTAACGACTATCCTGATGTGAAAAATGAGAAAAAGATACAGAGAGAGAATCTGCCAAGGAGAGCTCCGGAGACGGAGAGTTGCTACTTATTGTTTATAATCTATAACTATACCTTCCTTGAAATTTCAGTCTATGAACTGTCATTTTGTCGTGTGAATTTTGTTTTTTGCTTGATCCTTTCACTTAAAAGTTGAAGTTACACGCCTTGAAATGATTTAACCTATCTTGTTCATGGTCTCTGTTTCATGAATCTTCTGATCCTACTGCAATCTACTTATCTTATATTTTTCTTTAGATTTTCTTCTAAGAGCATCTGTCATCGGCATACACTATGTTATGTGTTTAACTTGATAAGACAAATGTAAGGAATCATCTTTTAATAGATGGATGCACCGACAAATGTATTTCTTAGTGCATTTCATTTGATATTGTTGTTATTTTGACCTACATAAGGGCATTGGCAAAGGGAACTTTGCTATACTTTTAATTGTTTTGAACTTCTGGTAGGAAAAAGATGAATTCTTAATTAATGTGGCTAAAACTTCATTGATTGATGTGAATTTCTTATTTGTCAATAATGGCCTTATTTGACCACAATTTCTGAATCTGTGTTGCTGTTTTTCTCATCCATGATTGATTTTCTTTGCATGCAGCCTTCAAGAGATTATCACGTCTTGAGGGTATAATTCGATCCCTCTCTAGAGACTTCTCATGCACTGGCATATTTGGAGCAACTCTGCCCAACTCTCCCAAATGGAACTAAGGTTGTGCTTAACTGCAGCGGAAGAGGTGACAAAGATGTTCAGACAGCCATCAAGTAAAGTACTTGCAAGTTTAACGGTAATACTTGCACACGCCAATTTACTTATCTCAATGAAAAGAGTTGTTAATCGTCGTTTTTTTTTCTTTCCTTATTTACCATAGGTGTGAGAACTTGTATAATGTAATTTAATTTAAGTTGTATAACCTTTTTCTATTGATTTTTTTGTTCTCTTTTATCTATTTTGTTTTTCTATTTGTATGTTGAAGATATTATTAGGATGAGCAAAAACATTTGAGCATTGTTCAAAAGTGGTGGAATATATATAAAGTGTTTAATATATGTTGAAGGTCACATTGCGGCAGGGATACATCTGTTTAAATTGTTTCCTCTCGACCAGATGATCCTCTACCTCTCATTATGAGTGCAATGCAATCATGAATTGTTCCCTCTTACTTCTATATACGCCTTGCATAAGCCCACATGAAATCTACCTGGTCAAATTTGACAATTTCCATATATAGATTACTATTATTATTAGGTGTGGAATTCCCGTATATTTTTTCCTATGGGAACAAGTTTGTAATGTTACGGAGTGAGTTTTGTAATGTTAAATAGTGGGTTTTGTAACACTATAGAGTGGCATGCATGCTTTTCCAAAAGTGATAATGTCACTTTGTTAATATTTCAGGGAAAAAAAAAACTACCAAATACATTTATAAGTCTTGGAAATGTTTATTTCAATTTCAATATCTTATTTCATATTTATAAATCCTTTAAAAAAAATGATTCTACCAAATACATTTAAATGGACCCCGAACTCTTGCAAATTTTTGCAAATTTCATGAAGTTTGAAACATCAATATTTAGTTCTCAAAGTTTCCTTGACTCATTCAATAACAAAAGTCATTGTATAGTACCTTACTTTATCCAAAATAGGAGCATAACACATACAACAAGATAAGTATTTGGTTCATTTTGGTGTTGCACATTGAATCAAAACCCTACTTCCAACTCGAAAGAACCTTACTTTATCTCTTATATGTCAACCCAGGCCCAGCCCATGTCGTTATTTCATTATAATCTGGATCTTTTTGGAATCTCAGCTTTAAAGGAGTTAGATTTTCTTGAACAAAATCATAGAATCATAGAACAATCCACCCCATGTCAGAAACAGAACGCAGTCAAGTGATGTAGGACACTTTTGGAAGCCTGTGGAAAATGGCAAATGGTATCGGATTTGAACCCATACGATTGCCACTTTAGACTTCATCAGCATATAAAAAGACGACAACTTTAGGGAGGAGACCTTGCTAATTAGCTCAAAGCCTGCAAACCAGCAATCCTATTAAATATTGGCCATCTTGAACATCATTTAAAGACCAAGGTGATTAACATATTCAAAATTGACATATACTTTTATGTTATAAACACAAGAAAATGTTTTTATTTTTTTCACATAGGAGATCAAGGTGATTAGGCAAAATATAAAACCTTATTTGGAGGAAGCTTGAATTATGTTATTCTGCAAGGAGGATGTCTGACCTGATGATGAAAACCATTCGCAAGCAAGCACGTAAGCTTATCGTTAGAAAGCTCATCTTCCGAGTGCATTGATCGAATGACAGCCGAAGGCGGATAAGATAATTGAATTCTCCTAAATCAAGAGCAGCAAGGAAATTGTTATCAATCCTGAGTTACTACTATTTTATGTCTTGAGCAAAATTTGAAGTGATAACTTGATTTTTCATACCTCTGCAAATTAAAAATATCCTTGGCAGGGAATGGAATTGCATTGAAATCAACCAGAACTGATGAGGTATATTATCACACTAGTAAAAGAGTTTTAGATATAAAAAAAGACATATTGAATCGATTAAAAAGGATTCAGTTATCAATTTTGTCGAAACATGGTATGTAAAGACCTACCAGCATCTTCCATGGCCAAGCAGAGAGGAGGAATAAATTCTATAACATTTCTGTACATAAATCGACTTTTTCCAATCCAATCAATGCTCTGGTGCTCTCACTTCCATGCCAACATATGCAGCTGCAGTAGCTCTTTTACTAGCAGAACAAAATGTTGAAATACAGCCCATCCTCGCAGCCTCCTGATAACTCTGCCGCAAAGCACCCATGAAAATGTAGAAATGCAGTCTCTAATATAAGCAGATAGTGTTAGCATCTCAAAAGATTTCTGTAAAAAAAAAAAAAAAAAATGCAAAATCAAAATTCCAGCATATAACACTGCACCTCATCTAGTCCAGCCATAGCAGAACATCTCTCAGCTGCATTATCACCAATTAAAATACATAACCACTAGGTATTGTCTTGAAGAAGCAAACGACGAAATGATTCTGCACCATATTTTGCCCCCTACCTAAACATCATTTAAAAAGATGTAGTAAAACTATAAAATTTTGAAAAAATTGGTATCTCAAGACCAAAATAAAATATCCAAAGATTACCCAAATCAGTCAATAGTCTCATTGTTCAACTTGCAAACTTTGATAGTAAGAAATGGTCTATCTCTTGAAGTTGCCTCAATGAAACGACTCTCCCTAGAAAGTTGAAATGTTTCTGTATCTTCTTATATAGTCATGGAGCAAGAAAGCTCGGCCCTTCATCATGGCAGCATTTGATCAAGTGGAGGATTCCTTGGATTACTGTGAGATTCCTCCCTGTTAATAAACCAAATGACCCATCATAATCTCAAAAATTCAGAAGAAAACTAGCACCATAGACATCAGCACTTTGCGGTTTTAGTCACAGCACACATTCAAAATCAGCAGTATTCTTACATTTATAGCTGGAAGAGTTCCTGGTTTTGTTTCAGCCGACGTATCAGTCCTTGACAACAAGCAATTTTTTGCTTGCTAACATGCCCCTCTCCTCACAGTACAGAAAAATTTGATACTCATCCACTGGAAACGGCATCTAGACATCTGAACAGTAGACAAATGCGTCTAAACTTCAGAAACAATATACTTACGTAGTCAACTTAATCCAAAAATGAAACAGCTTGGAAGACTTATACATAATTGCAAAAGTGAGGATGGCAGGCTTGATCTCTAGTGGAACTCGCTTCCATGCCAACATATGCAGCTGCAGCTGCAGCAGTCCTTTTACAAAATGTGGAGCCACAACCCCAACTTGCAATCTTCTCACAACTTTTCAGCAAAATCCCTTCAAAAATGCAGGTATTTAGTCTATAATATGAACGGATAGTATTAGTATCTTGAACGGTATAACAAACTGCAAAACCAAAATTCCAGCATATAACACCGCACCTCATGTAGTCCAGCAATGGCAGAATATCTCTATGCACCAAACAAGACAGCCTCCAATCTACAGATCAGCAGTTCTGGTTGTAGTATCGTCACCATGAAAACTCCCACGGATTTATACATCTGATAAACAAAAATGCATATAAGTTAGCAGAGGATTAGAACTAACTAGCTGTTTTGCGGTTATAAATGGGCATACCTGAAATAATTGATGAGGATGAATGAGCTAATCTTCTGATGGTTCATCTGGATCGTAGATGAATTTGTCATCTATCTGAACGTAAGGGATGTCGGCTATCTTAGACCACTCTTTTCCTTTATCTCTTTTGCACACTTGTTTCAGCAATGGACAATCATATATATATAATTGCAGAAGTGAGGATGGCAGAATTGGAAGGGATGTGAGCACTGGGCAATTAGAGATCCTCAAGCACAAGAGAGAGGGGAGGTCTTCGAAATCCTTGAAAGGCAGGTATTTCACATTTGGGAATTTTTGAATCCCAAACGAAGTTAGAGTGCGGGTCAAAGTAATTCTCAGGTCCTCATCTTGGAAAGACTCTCCATCCGGTCCTCCAGAAATTTCGAGGTCTGTGAGAGAGGTGAGATTGTGCAACCCCCATTCCATGAGCGCTTTATATTGTTTGAGACCCTCAATTGAAAGCCCTGCTAGTTTGGTGGCCAGACCTTCTTCAGACAATGACATATTTGGACAATTGTGTATTTTTAACGAGGAGAGTGTATATTTTGCTGGGTAGGGCTTCTAGCTTCTCACATCCATGGAGATAAACTCTTAAATTACTATCGGGAAACCCTCCTTTTGGAAAGGAAGAAAAATCTTGACATCCTATCATAGTGATGTCGCGAAGACTGCTAAGAGTTTCTAGGCCTTCCGGAAGGGATTTGAGTTTTTGACATAACGTTATGTTGATATCACATAGAGCCTTGTTATTATGAAATTTCTCAACTATTGACTCTAGTTTTTGACATGACTCGATGGTTAGGGATTCAAGAGTCTCAGGTAATTGACCTTTTGGTACTAGAGTTGTGAGCTCTGAGCAAAAAAGAACATGAAGATGTTTGAGTGCCACAGGTAAATGACCTGTCGAAGACAAAGTTGTGAGCTTTGAACAATTCCAAATACGGAGACTTGTGAGTGAGGCAGAGAGTTGGTGTATCGATGGCAGACACCTCAGAGATGGACATCCACTTATATCCAAGTCTTCAAGATGACATGTGCTGGCGTTGACATTTTCCTTGTGCATCATTGACGAAGAAGAACAAGTATCCTCCTCATTATCATCCAACAAACACTCCAATTTCCAACAATATTCAATTTTGAGCTTTTGTAGAGATGGAGGTAGTTTTCCTCTAAAAACAAATGTTAGAGTATTGCAGTTTGTAATATAAAGCTCTCTGAGTGAGATGAGATTATACAACCATTGAGGTGGTTTCTCAAGAAAAATCTCATCACAATGGTCAACTTTTAAAACTTCAACTCTTTGAAAATCCTGTGTTAGCCAATTCCGAAGATCTGAAATGTTTGAAAGACTCATAGAGTTTAATGACTTGAAGCCCGTCGGACTATTGCTGACTATCTTCTTGCATCCATCAATATTCAGTTCGCATAGCATTGGAAATGCTGAGAACAAAACCACCAATTCTGCACACTCGGAAATCACAAGCTTCTCCAACAAACAGAGATTGTTAGGTAAGCTTTCAGAGAGTTTAGGGCAGCTTTCAATGGAAAGCTCTCGAAGCTTTGGAAAGCTTTCAACACCCTCATTTTCTTTAACACAGTCCCAACTCTCCCATTCCTCCAAATCTTCAAAACAAAGAGTCTCCAAAGACTGAAAAGGTTTAAAGCAATGTTCTCCATAAAACTCAGAACCAATGCTTTTTATTCCCTTCATACCTTTGATAGTGAGACTCTTAAGTGAGTGTAGTAGCCCAAGTGAAGGCAAGGATGTGCAGTTCCTACAATCTTCCAATTTTAGGATTGTCATCTTAGAGAATGACCGATCTCCAACCCAAGATGGAAATTTTGAACCCCCGTAACATTTTATTGTGAGCTTTTCTAGATTTTGATGAGGTTTAAGCATATCAAGTATTTTTTTTTTTACTTCCTCATCCTTTGATTCATCGAACCTAGATCCCCATTCTAGTAACAACACCTTTAGGTCCTTCTTATCACTTAATATGAATTCTCTTGTGACTTCAAAATCAATCACATTTTCTAATCCTGAAATGTTAAGTTCTCCACAAAGAAATTTTAAGTGCTTCAGATCTTTCAAACTAGACCTGGAATCTTTACTCACAATAAAGTTAGATAGAGTTCGAAGGTGTTCCCATTTTCTTATTCCCATGGGCATCTCTTTTATTGAACTTGCACCTAAGATATCAAGATGACGTAAATTAATTAAATTCCCCATACTATAAGGCAACTTCAAGAGTTCACGACAATTTCTTAGTATCAAAGTTTGCAAGTTGCACATCAAGTTTATTGACTCAGGCAAATTTCTGATTTTACTGTCAGATAAGTTGATGTACCTAAGAAGTTTCAAGTCTCTAATTGAATTGGGAAGTTCAACAATATAATATTTTTGTAACGATAACACCCTCAACTTTTTGAACCGTAACAACAAATCAGAAACAACTCTATTACTAATGTAACAGTTGGTAACCCAAGAATGATTGATTTGCGGCACCGACAAGTGTGTCCTTAAATGCTTAGCATCATTGAAGACTTCAAATTTTCTATTGGCATTATAACTCTGACATATATGAGAAGCATAACGAGTCTTTTCACATGTTTTTACTTGATTATTGGATTCCAGTTCATCCTCCAACCTAAAACTTATTTTTCTTGAAACCATTTGAGTTAGATCATTAACAAGGTCATGCATTATAAATTTAGAACCGTTGCTATTTGATTTTTGAAAAACTGACCTTGATAATAGATCACGAAAATATTTACCTCCCACATCTTCCAATGGCTCATTGTTACTTGTTTGTTGAATCAATCCTTCTGCTATCCAAAATAGAACAAGCTCCCTCTCTTCAAATTCATGATCTTTCGGAAGAATCGCACAATAAGCAAAGCATCTTTTTAAATGTGAAGGAAGGTGGTAGTAGCTTAATCTCAACACCGGGAGAATGTTGCTTTCTATATCCCATATTTTGCTGTTCAATATATTCATCCACTCGTCTTCTGTTTCTTTGTAGTATAACAGACCGCCAAGAGTCTTTGCTGCAAGGGGCAACCCTTTGCACTTTTGAACAACTTTCTCATGAATCATATCTTCATTCCAACGTGCACTGGTTGCTCTGTTATTAAATGCATGTGTGACAAACATCTTCCAACAATCCCCATCTGATAAAAGTTTCAAGTCATAGCGTTCACGTGGTCGCATGGTTAATGCAACTTCAGTGCTGCGAGTGGTCACGATGATCTTACTACCAGGTGCTCCAGTCATAAAGGGTGCTTTCAGGCTTTCCCATGAATCATAACTCCTACTCCAAACATCATCCAAAACAATCAGGAATTTTTTTCCATTTAACGCATCTTTCAGTTGATTCTGCACTTTATTCAACTCTTTCGAATCACACGATAAGGAAGTGATCAACTCAAGAATTGCCTTTGAGATTCTTAAGACATCAAAATCGTCAGAGACACAGACCCATGCTTTTGGGTTGAAATCTTCCACTTTGATATCGTTGTACACTAGCTGAGCGAGAGTTGTTTTACCAATTCCTCCCATCCCCACGATGGGGACTACACCAAAGTTGGCACCACCGGGCTCATGCGTCAACACCATTTCAAGTATTTTGGCTTTGTCTTCCTCTCTCCCATAAACAACAGTTTCTGTAGGCAAACTTGTAGTGGGCAGTCTATGTTGTGAAACATTCGATCTCCCTCCAGCAATCTCAACCAACCCAAGTTGAGTTCTTTGTCTGCAAGGATCATCCAACCGGCTAGTAATATCATCTATCTTGGACCGCATGCTTAAATCGGACCATAAAGCACTTGGAGTACAACCAATGCAACAAGCAGGAATGAGTTTCCGAGCTCTTCTAGTGCTAGCCTGATGCTCTTCTACCTTCAACTTTCTTCTCAAAACCTCGGTCGCATACTCATCCAAGATGTCCTCCGCATCATAAGCCAAGTCTTGGATCTCGTCCAGCCACAGCTTCACAGCTTCGTCCTCTAGCTGCTTCTGCTCTGCATCGTTGAGCAGTGCCTTGATCATCTTCAACTTTTTTTCCCATTTTTTCAGCTTCGCACGAACACCCTCTTGAGTTGCAAAGTTGAGCAGTTGAGGAGATGTCAATTTTTGAAACAACACTGGAAGGACTGCAGAAAGAAAGAGTTCTGCCATGATTTGTGATGGTTTTTTGTTTTAATTTGTTTATCAAAACAGAGGAATGAAAGGAAAACGATGAGAGCAAGCAAGAGAGATTTGTTTGGTTTTCTGATAAAATTCACTTTCACAAAAATGATAATTGAAGATAGCTTCTTTTCTATTGATTTTTCCAAAACCGTGCGGGCTGCATTAATTACCCTCATACCATGGTTAAAATCTGATTGAATTTTCTACAACTATTGGTGTGGTTAAAATTCGATTGCATTAATTGACTCCACAACAATTATTGAATTTTCTCTATGACATGGCAAATCATTCTTGTAAATTTCTATGGAATTATATAGGATGTGGTGAATGGTACTTGGAATTTTTATGATATCATCAAGTCAATATCTCTGTAAAAAGTTTTTGGTTCAGACCACTCAACAGTTCACGATACAAAAATTGATTAAATAATTCGCTCTAATCTTAAAGATGATATTTCTCTGAAGAAAAATCAAAGTAGATCAGCATCAACAAAGCACAAATTATTATTATTTTAAGTTAAACAGAATGCTCTGATTAATATTAATTAAAAAAAAAAGTAGATGTGCTGACAGATGCCTCACCTATTTGGTATCAAATTAAAATAAAATAAAATAAATTAGAATTTTAATTTGCCTAACAACTTGTACTTGGAAAAAATTGTGTTTCAATAAACCCAATGAGGGGAAGAAAACTTAATTCCTGATTTATTGTTTATTTACTGAAAGCTATTAGAAATCAAGTTACATGTACCCCACACAAAAATCAGTGTTTTTGTTGGAAATAAAACTTAATTCCAACATAGGGAATAACTTTCAAAACAAAGTCGAATTCCTTTGATTTTCATTCCTGAATAAACACCCTAAATATATTTGTTAAACTGAATAAGCATCATTCACCACCAAACTATATTGGACGGTGGTTATGAATTACGAAATTAATATCCTATAAATATATATAGAAAAAATCCCGAATTAAGTAACACAAGGCATGATTATAAGATTTTGCTACTATTTTGGTCTCTCTTAGTTATATATTTTTTATCATTCATTCTGCATATAGCTCATGCAGTTCTGATTGATTCTAATTACAAAAAAAATTTCTTTAATAATTAATTTTTAGTAGTTAAAATTTAAATGATTGTTTGATCGACGAACTCTGAAGAGTCAAGAGTGCATGTACGGGAAAGTACAACATTTAAAGTTTAAAGTTTCAACAACTTTAAATACCAACCGTATAGGCTCCACCTAATTATCAATAAAGGTTGATATGTCCACAATACAAAAAAGTATACAAGACAATAGTTTTATTCATATTTACGTTGAATTTCAACAAAAATGTTTGCATGTAAATTTCTTTATAAAAAAATAATAATTCTCTAGTTAGAATAGTCTAAACAGACTTGAAATAATCTCAATTCCTCAAAAAAAAATTAAGACCTTTATTTTTAACGTTACAAAAAATATTTGATGTTTTGATAAATTGATTTAATTGTGCATGGAAATTTAAAATACTTTTATAAAGTTTACCAGATTAAAGTAAGAAATAAATTATAAGAAAAGACGTTAATTTTCATGTTTTGCTTCTTGGCTTGTAAAACCATGTGGAGTCTACAAGTAACTGGAATCTTTGAACTTCCAGTGGGGCCCATTGCACGTGAAATTATTTAACACTCTCGAAAGGTCCCTCCTCTAGTCTACCCTCATAAATATTTACCAGCAATATTGAATTTTCACTTTCACAAAATTGATAATTAAAGTCAAGAATCAGGATAGCTTTCTCTTCTCTTTTATTAATTTTTCTATTGACCGTGTGGTTGTTGAGAGTAGACTCCACCGCAATTATTGACATGACAAATCCTTCTTGTAAATTTCGTTAGTCCAGTATTTTGACCATAAAAAAATCAATTAAAAGACTTTATTACCTTTAAACACATGAGTTATGACTCATAATGATACCATTAATTATTTTTAAAGAAAAAAAAATCAGAATTAAAAAAATAAAAACTAATAAAATTATTGAAAAAAAATAGAATTGAAAAATAAAAATAAAAAAAGGGATCACCATTGTCCATGACGGTAGAGATTATAAATAAAAAAGCAACAAAAAAAATTCAGTATTTCAAAAAAAAAAAAAAAAAAAACAATTCAATATTTCAAAATAAAAAAACTTTTTTTAATATTGTTTTAGTTTCTTACAATTATATTATTTTATTATTTTATTATTCTGTTTTCAAATAATTTTTTATTTATTTTTACATTTCATTTTTTATATTAACATTTTTGAAATAACTTTTTTATTTTTACATTTAATTCTTTATGTTAATGTTTTTTTATAATAAATTGTTTAATTTTTTATTTTTAATTTTGTTTTTTTTAAATACTTTTATTAGTTTTTATTTTTTTAATTCTGATTTTTTTTCTTTAAAAACAATTAATAGTATCATTAGGGGCATAACTCATGTGTTCAAGGGTATATAATAATGCCATTTAATTGATTTTTTGACGGTCAAAGTACTAGACTAACGGAATTCCTAATGGTAAGGGGTAAAATGTCTAATATTTTAGTTTGGAGGGGGGGGGGGGGGGGGGGGGGGATTGCCATTACTAAAACTAGAGGGGGTAAAAGGTCTAATATGGTAAACTATAGGGGGAAAATGATTATACCCCAATTATAATGGGTGTGTGTGGTTACTTTGGGATTTATGAATCATTAAGTCAATATCTCTGTGGAATTTTTTTGGTTCAGACTTCAGACCAGTCACAACCTCATCAGATCTCGTTCTTTTATATATATATATATATATATCATCAGTTCACGTTACAAAATTTGATTTCCTTCAAACATTTTGCTCTAATCTTAAAGACGATAATTCTCTCCAATAAAATAAAATAAAAATTAAAGTAGATCAACATCAACAGAACGAATGATTATTTTTTTAATTTAATCAGAATGCTCTGATAAACATTCAGGGGCCGTTTGGTATGGGGTAATCAAAATAATCTGATTCCTGGGAAAGTTATTCCTGGGAATGTGATTCCTGGGAAACCTGTATACTTATGTTTGGTTATGCTTGGGCATATTGTGTCAGATTCCCAGGAATGTCAGATAACTGTGTTTGGTTACACATGGGAATATTTTATTTTATTTTCATTTAAATGAATTTTATTTGTTAATAATGATTTTTTTTTTCATAATTACATTGAAAAAAAATAAATTTTGAAATTTAAAAAATAATAAAAATGACATTAGATCATTATGGTACAAACCAATAATAAATTACAAATCAAACATCAAAATGAACACATAATAAAACATCAAAATGAAACATAATTATATTATGTTCAAGAGTTTTTTCGTCATTGAGGAAATATGTCAAATAATATCAATTCAATATTACATCTCAATTTAAGAAAGATATCAAATACCAAAGTTCAAATATAACTTATTCCAACAACGATAAAAGGAAATCAAGTTTGAATTCTTCATCCAAAGTGAAGAAATAGTCAATGTTAGCTTGATCATGGACAAGAAGTTGTCCAACTTTAACTCGTTGTGCATTTGTCATTCCATCGATTTTCTTGAGTTCATCAAATACCTTCATCCTCCTAGTAGCACCATCAGCTTCAAATTGAAAGCAATCAGCAAGTCGTCTAATAGAATCACTTGCAGCATTTTGCATATTACCAAATTCTTTAACCGAGTCTTTGAGAAAATCAACTATTGGATCTTCGTTCCTAGATCTTTTTTTACCTTTCTTACTTGATTGCGTTAATGGTATGTTTGTGCTACTCATATTCACATTACCATTCAACTCATCTGATGGATAGAAAGGGTCGTCGTCATTGTGTTGATCATCCTCATTGCCTATCTCCTCAACCGTTTCAGAGAATCCCATTGCACCTTGTCCATTAGCACGATCCTTTCCAAACACTATTCCTAATTCTTCATAATAGGGAAAAGGCTTGTTTCTTAAGCCTTTTGCAGTTGGGTGACTCTGTAATAAATATATAACATTAGTAACATTAAATCAAATGATGATTAATAAATTAAATTTCTTTAAAATTGGAGATACTAACCTTAACCCATTCATCAAACACAATTTTCTCAACCACAACACACTTGATATCATCATTCCACCCAAAACCACTAGCAGAAGGTCCTAACATCTCAGAAATTGCATGGTATTGTTTCTTCAATAACTTGATGCGAGAATCAATGTGTGGTTGTGCTCTAAGCTCGCAACCTGGAATCTTATCACTCATCATTTTTTGTATTTGTTGCAAGAAACCGGGTTTGAATGTACCATTGTCCGCTTTCCATTTTCCGCAATTGGTTAAATCCACCAAACACTCCACTAACTTTGAATCCTCAACACTAGTCCATTGATGTTTTTTTCCAATTATTGATGTTGTTTGAGAATTAACTTCCATAATGTTTCCTACAAATAATGTATAAGTCAAAGAACTACTTCCATAATGTATAAGTCAAAGAATATATACAAGTCTTAATTAACACATAGTCATGCAAATGGGTTAATTAGAAAACTAGAAAATTACCTCCAAGAATAGCAAAAACTAGAAAATAAAAAATAAACAGCTTCAAATTCTCTCTCTTATCTCACTCAAAAGCAGATTTCTAAAGATTAAACCCATTGCATCAGGTATCAATTCATCCCTTTATCACAAACTCTTTACAATTTTATATTTCAGCTTCCAATTTCAAGTATGAACTAAGAAAATTATGCAGTCTTCAAACTTTTACGTGTTAAAATCAAAATTAGCTGGAAAATTACATAGTGTTTAAACACAAAGTTGGTCAATGCACATTTAATTTCCCCATGTAAAGGTGAAATATTACATGTCAATATTTGAGACATCATGGCTATATATATATAACCTAAGTAATTTAAAACAACACTTCAAACAAAGAAAAAAAGAAAGGGAAAACAAATTAGAGGAAGTTGATTATCTGAAATTTTTTAAAGACAATGTGATCAAACACCAAAGACACATTCAATTTCCACACATGACATATCAATGGTAAAAGATGTTTGATAAACTTAGAAGTAGATTTGAGTAAAACTTACTAATCCTATACACTGTCCCACCCAAGGACAGTGATGATCAAATCTCTGGACACAATTGTTGCAGACAGAGCAATGAGAAGCTCTTGGTGGACGATATAGCAAACAAGTGTCACAGAACTTGACTTTGATCGTGTGGCCATTGATCAATACATCTTTTGTTATCAATTAAGCATAAGAAAATTGACATATTTATAACAAGAAATGAATACAGATACAGTTTATTAAAAGAAAATTGCAAGTTTATGACAAGAAATTTTACAGAAATTGACATATTTATGCAAGTTTATGCAAGTTTATGAATACAGAAAATTGACATATTTATGACAAGAAATTTTTTTTTTTTTTTTTGGAACTGCAAGTTTATTAAAAGAGCCTGAAAAAGGCAAGAGAAACCAACAACAAACAGGGGGAGACCAAGCCCCAGACAGCCAACAAGAGAAAAACAAAAGGCAGCCAAGAGAGCAGCCAAGACGCACAAAAAGCACCCACAAAAACAGAGCAGCAACCACCCACGACAGACCCCAAACCAGAGCAAACCAACAAGGCAAAAAACAGCCCAGAAAAAACAAACCAGCAGCAAAAAGAAGAAAGGGACGCCCACACAGGCCAAAAAAAAACAAACAGCAGCAACTGCAGCACACAACAGCAACACAACTGCAACAAACCACAACCTTAGAAAGCATTCCACTCCACTTCCTCCCCATCGAGCAGCAGCCCCTTCTTAGCTAACTCATCAATTGATCAAGAAAGGTAGTTGCATACAGAGAGTCAGAAATTTATGAACATAAACCAAATCATTGCATGCAAATTAGGGAGGGAACCACATCAACCAAATATGGTGGATGAGAGTAGCAAAAAAAAATAAAAAATAAAAAATAAAATCGAAGCAGAGATGTTAGCTGAACTTCAATTGTGAAGTTTACTAGAGATATTCAACTGGTTATCGATTTCTTTGCCTCATCACAATTTCTAATTAAGTAACCAAACAAAGGCAAAAAATAAAAATTAAAAATTAAAAATTGGAAAACAATAAAAGAACAAAAATTTACAAACATCTAAACGAAGTCAGATTTTTCTTCTAAAGGCAATGAACTCACCGGTGGAATAGATAGTGGAAATCTAACAACACCAATGAAGAAAATCAACCTGAAAATAGAATTTTACAAGGATTGTGAGCTGAAAAACCCTAGATCAAGCACCTCAATTGACAAAATAAAAATAAAAAACAAAAACAACAACAGAAACCGCAAAATCTAACAAAAACCCATCAAAGGAAAAACGTAACATACCTTTGATTAGAGATCTATCGAAGAAGAAATCGGTTCAGACTTCAAAGCAAGTGCCAAAACGAGAGAGATCGGTTGTTTAACAGAGAGAGAAGGTTCGACGGAGGGAGAAGGTTCGACGGAGAGAGAAGATGGTGAGTTTGACGGAGTCCGGTGGGATTGATGGATAGGGAGGGCAACGAGCTCTGTGTGAGGATGAGAACGAGATCGAGGTGAGCAGTCTGTTAGGTTAGAATTTTTTTTTTTTTTTAATTATATAGTGGGTCCCACGATGGGAATCAGATGGAGGGGCATCTGAAACCCACCTGTTGGGAGGGGAATCACATTACCCCATTGGAGGGTAATGTGATTCCCATGGGATTCACTTTCCCGGGAATCTAAAAACGCAAACCTTCTACCAAACATGGGAATGCTCTGAGATTCCCATTCCCATGCCAAGATACCCCCATACCAAACGGCCCCTCAAAAAGAAAATGTAGATGTGCCAACAGACCCTCCTCTGTTAGTTATCAAAATTTTAAAAAAGCTTTAGAATTTTAGATTTTAATTTGCCTAACAATTTGTATTTGGAAAAACCTGTGCTTCCGCAACCCTTGAAATAAAACACAATTCCTAATTACAATTCCTAATTTGTAATTAGTTTACTAAAACTATTATAAATCAAGTTAAGTATACCACATACACAAATCAGTATTCTTAGCTGGAAATAAAACTTAATTCTCCACTCCTACCTATGAAATTCAGTTATCCTTCCTGATTTCCATCCTCAATTAGTGAACGCACCCTAAATGTATAAAGTTGAATCTTGAACCTAGAACATTGTCGGCATGAATAGGCACCCTTCACCGCCAAACCGTATTGGACAGTGGTTATTAATTAAGAAGTTAATATTCTTAAAAGATATAAAGAAAAATCCTGATTTAAATAAAACATTGCATGATTATAAGATTTTGGTCTGTATTAGTTATATTTTTTATATCATTCATACTGTATATAGCTTAAGGCGCAATTCTGGTTGATTCTAATCAAAACTTTTCAGTAATATTTAATTTTTGTAGTTAAAATTAAAAAGTGTTTAAACAGTGAACTTTGAAGACTTGAGAGTGCATGTGCTGAAAAAGACAACATATAAAGTTTGATGTTTTAGCAACTTTAAATTCCAAACCGTGTGGACTCCACCCATTTATCAATAAAGCTTTGGGTACTGTCCACATTACAATAATTGTACAAGACAACAGTTTTATTCATATTAATTTTTTGTTAGTTTTTTCTGATTAATAGTTGTACAGATCATGACTCATGAGTGCTCTTTCTTTCTTTCTTTGATGATGATTATGAGTGCTCTTTGTTAAGGATGATGATTCTCCCAAGGAAAATGATAAATCGCTTGCATTTGGTGAAAAGGGGATGAGAGTGTTTTTATGAAGAAAAAAATGAAAAAAAAAGGACAATTGAACAGGTACGGTGTGTTTTTATGAACATCCAATGCTTGATTATTTTTTGTGATTGCACCATTAAATCATAAGATTCAAAACTCTCAGAATAACAGTAAGAGATTAGTAGAGGATTTTACTAAGTCAATGTGAACCATGATGATACGAACACTCTTGCATGGGGTTATTGTGTTGCATGTGTTATGTGCAAGCAGCCACCATGTAAAGCCATATGCACGTAGTACCACACTAGATGAATGGCTTACGTGGTCCATGCAGATAGCCAAGCAAATCTTCTTTAGATAGGACTAAGTCAGAGTTGGTTATGTTGTAAATAACAGGTGCCACTATTTAGGTGATAGTGCCACTATTTAGGTGATCCAGATCGTGCCCATTTGTTGCACATGATTTCCATTCAGTTGTTAGCATTTTCCCATTTTCCCATTCAGTTGTTAGTTATGCTTTGTGTTGTATTGTTTGTTAACTGCTCGTGGCCTATAAATAGCCAGAGACAAAGATGAATGAGGACATTGAATATTAAAGCAAAATTGCCTCTATCTCTTATCTCTTCTCTAAATTCTCTATATGTATTTTCCAGGATCGGAAATATACATACTATCCTAAATTCTCTTTATGTACTTTCCAGGATCGGAAAAGTACATAACACATGACCCCAAGAAAAATTGAATCCATGGCCTTTTGGTTGGAGCCCAAGCTTTTGCTAGAGGTTCTTTGTCGGAAATTCAACACTTCTACGCACAAGTGGCTGACTGTCGCAAGGGTCTATGAGAATCGAGTGCCAACTCAGCAGAGAGTTAGTTGATTCTGGAGGCTAAAGCTGATGTGGAGGTTGGTTAGGTAAAGTTAGTTAGTGAAGCTGACGTGTCAGCTTGTGAGTTATTAAAATTCCTGATTATCAGGAATTAGTTAGAATTTGTTTCAGGTTCTGATAAGAAACAAAACTTGCGTACATTGTTTATAAATAATCATCTCTGTAAATTCTCTGGTTTTCAATAAAACACAGAAGGCTCTCTTTAGTTCATCAATGGCGTTTTTCAATTCCTCTGTTCTTCGAGGACTTTAATCAAACACTTTAGTGTTACTGCATATTCTTTTCTCCTTTTTCAATTTCGTCGAAACATGGTATATAAAGACCTACCAGCATCTTCCATGGCGAAGCAGAGAGGAGGAATAAATTCTGTACATAAAATCTCCTTTTTCGGATCAATGCTATCACTTCCATGCCAACATATGCAGTTGTAGCAGCTCTTTTGTAAGGCCCATCTATTTTTGTTATTGACCCTATATGGCCCAAGGATTATTTGGTGGCCCAACAGCTATTTATAATAATAATAGTTTTTGGTATAGACTTTTAGTGGCCCAAGAGTTCTTATGTGATATTTTCAGATTTTTGGTTTGATTTCCTCTTTGATTTCACAGATTCAAATTGGGTTTTGTGCAATTGTTAGGGAAGAAGAGGAACCTAGCGTACTTGGTCCGAATTAAAGCTTAAAACCTAAGTTGTGAGTGGAAAAGTTTTTGGTTTTATTCTTAACTCAAACGTTTTCCAAGTTTTGTGTCTGAATTGTTTGTTGGAAATCATTTAGGTTTTTAATTGCTTTTGATTGCTTATTGTGATGACACAGTGAATTAAAGGAAGTGATGATAGTATATAAGTTTTGTGCTTATAATTGTTTGCTTAGAAATCATATCAAGTGTTTGATTGCTTTTGATGATTTATTGTGATAATACAGAGAATTGTTTTATAAGCCTGTGATTAGTAAATTATAAATATTAGACACATTATTTTAACAAATGTTGAGAGCAGATTATAATTGATTTTATAATGCATCATATGTGTACCCTTTCCTAGTTATACTCAATTCAGACAGTGAATTGAGTATATCACTTGACTTTCCTCGTACTCAAAAGAGGAGTCGGGACGGGTCCCATCAACTTTTCCATGCTAACCAATGTTGAACTACAGCCAGTCCTTGCCGCCACTCACTATATTTTGTGATCTGTTGCTGGGCACATCCATACCTGATGATGGTCAGAGAGTTCCATGCAGTGATTGGCAAGGAAACAGGGTGGAAAACCGGAAGTACTGGTTGCACGTGTAGGTGGTGGTTCAAATGCCATGGGACTCTTCCCTATAGAGAAAACTATAAAGACACTATAAGTGTTTGATAGAGGTCGAGAAGTGTTCGACAAAAGGTCTCACTGAGTTTTGTAAGTAGAGAAAACAGAGCTTCTTTTCAGAGGAAATCTCTGTATATTATTGAAAAGAATCTGTTGCAAAGATTGTTATACAGGCCTGGTTATATACCAAACGTTGACCTTCTTCTGTTATTGACTTCGCTCATCAGACTCATTGGACTTGTGCTAGTAACCACAGCTGCTTGATGATCTGAGGAAGACTCTGTTATCTGCATACTTACCTCCAGCTTATTGAATTATCTAAAAAACAGAGCAATAATAACAACTACGGAGCAAAACAATTACAGAGCATTACAAGTGTCCAAATGGTAAAGGGCCATTGATATACCTTAAGAGGGAAGACCTCAACCACACTGGAGCTCACAAGATCAATAAAGCCATTGCTCAAGATTTACTTGCTAACCGTTTGGTTGCATGTGTAGGTGGTGGTTCAAATGCCATGGGACTCTTCCATGAATTTGTTAATGACAAAGATTTTAGGTTGAATGGTGTGGAGGCTGCAGGTCATGGTTTGGATAGTGGTAAGCATTCTACCACATTGACCTAAGGTGAGAACTTGTATAATGTAATTTAATTTAAGTTGTATAACCTTTTTCTATTGCTATTTTTGTTCTCTTCTATCTATTTTGTTTTTCTATTTGTATGTTGAAGATATTATTAGGATAAGCAAAAACGTTTTTTTGTTCAAAAGTGGCGGTGGTATAGAGTGAAGCACATTGCAGGCAGGGATATATTTTGAGTCTGTTTACATTGTTTCCTCTCGACCAGATGATCCTCTACCTCTCATTATGAGTGCAATGCAATCATGAATTGTTCCCTCTACTTCTGTCTATGCCTTGCATAAGCTCAATTATGGATACTTTTTCCTGTGGGATCGAGTTTGTAACGTCACGGGGTGAGTTTTGTAATGTTAAATAGTGGGTTCTGTAACATTATAGAGTGGCATGCATGCTTTCTCAAAAGTGATAATGTTTTCCCAAAAGTGATAATGTCACTTTGTTACGTTAAGAGTCTATATTGCAAGGAAAAAAAACTACCAAATACATTTAATAGTCTTGGAAATGTTTATTTCAATTTCAGCATCTTACTTCATATTTATAAATCCATCATTTTTTAAAATAAAAAATGATTCTATGAAACAATACTAAATGGACCTTGAACTTTTGCAAATTTCATGAAATTTGAAACATCAATATTTAGTTCTCAAAGTTTCCATGACTCATTCAATAACAAAAGTCATTGTACCCTCCAAAATAGGAGCATAACATAGGATCATAACACAGACAACAGAATAAGTATTTAGTTCATTTTGGTGTTGCACATTGAATAAAAACCCTACTTCCAACTCGAAAGAACCTTGCTTTATCTCCTACATGTCAACCCGACATTATTCAATTCAAATCCGGATCTTTTTGGAATCTCAGCTTTAAAGGAGTTAGATTTTCTTGAACAAAATCACAAAATCATAGAGAATGCAATCAATAGCTGTAGATAGCAGTATGTTACTTTAGTGATGTATGACACTTCTGGAAGCCCGTGGAAAGGGTAAATGGTATCGGACTTGAGCCCATAATATACCGTTGGAACGACCCATACAATTGTCACTTTAGACTTCATCAGCATATAAAAAGATGACAACTTTAGGGAGGAGACCTTGCTATTGGCTCAAAGCCTGTAAAAAAGCAATCCTATTAAATATTAGCCATCTTGAACATCATTTAAAGACCTAAGAAAATATCAGCCATCTAGAACTTTAGGTGATCAAGGTGATTTAACATATTCAAAATTGACATACTTTTATGTTATAAATACAAGAAAATGTTTTATTTTATTTTTTATTTTTTTATTTTTTTTATTTTCACATAGGAGATCAAGGTGAGCAGGCAAAATATATAACCTTATTTGGAGGAAGCTTGAATTATGTTATTCTGCAAGGAGGATGTCTGATCTGATAATGAAAAACCATTTGCAAGCAAGCGTGAGAAAGCTCATCTTCGAGTGCATTGATCGATTGGCAGCCGAAGGCGGATAAGATAATTGAATTCTCCTAAATCAAGAGCAGCAAGGAAATTGTTACCAATCCTGAGTTACTACTATTTTATGTCTTGAAAAAAATTTGAAGCGATAACATGATTGTTCATACCTCTGCAGAAATATCCTTGGCAGGGAATGGAATTGCGCTCATTGATGAGGTTTATTATCACACTAGTAAAAGAGTTTTACGTATAGAATTAGACAATAACATTAAATCGATTAAAAAGGATTCAGTTATCAATTTTTTCGAAACATGGTATGTAAAGACCTACCAGCATCTTCCATGGCCAAAATATTTGTTAGTATCTCAAAAGATTTCTGTAAAAAAAACTGCAAAATCAAGATTCACTACAAGAAAAAGTTGTTTTTACCGCACATAATTTGCCACGGATATTCATCCGTAGCAAATATTACTTAAAAACACGGAAATAATATTGGTCAGTTTTTTTTTTCTTAAATGTTTGCCACGGATTGATAGATGTGTCAAATATTACACTTATTTGCTGCAGTTATTTGCCACGGTAATTAAAAAACTTTAAAAGAATATATATCTAATTTATTTGTTTTACCTTTTCACTTTTCAAAGATGCCCTAAATTGAAAGCTTCTCACTTCATAGCCGCCGCAGCACTTTATCCACCGCTGCTTCTCACTTGGTTTTCGTCCTCGTCGCCGTCAACGCTGCGTCTCGCTTCGTCAAGGTGCGACGTCGTCGTGTAACCGCCGCAGCATACGTCGTCGCGCCGCTCTTCCCGCTTCGTCGACGTCGCCTTTGCTTCTCACTTCATCGACGTCGTCGTGTAACCGCCGCTGCTTCTCACTTCTTCGTCGCAAAAGCCGCTTCTCACTACTTTATTTCTTCACGTGCTTATCTCAAATCTGTCATCACTACTTGCTGTAATCGTTCATCTTTCTCTTCTTTTCTATTTTTACATTTCATTTTTCTTGCATTAATTTGGATTGCAGGTGAAGGAGCTGGGTGGAAGATCCCAGACCGTAATTCAATTCAATGTTAGAACGAGGTACATTTTCCTTGTGTTCTCACATATTGCCATTTCTAATTTCAAAAATGATGTACTTGTACTTCATTTGAGTTGTTGAAATTCACAATTATCTGTATATTTTTCAAAATAATATTGATATAGCACAAATAACCTCATTCAATATTATTTATTTTTGAAATCGTCTATCGACTTGTCCTTTGTAAGTCAAGTTGATTATTATTTTTGGAATGATGAATTTTAGATGAAAAGATCATGCAGCTATAGGGAAAGTTATACATTTTTCTATATGTGAACTTTTTACTTAATAATTTTTGGAACTCACTTTGCAGGTTTAGATGGATTTGGAATTTGGGAATGTAATAGCTGCAATCCTTTTGAACAAAGCAGTGGAATTACATCGGCAAGCTGAGAAGGTGTTGAAGCAGTAGAACCAGTAGGTACTCTCGCTCTCTCTCTGTCACTCTCTGTAACTTGTTTTCCTTTATTTCAATTTTCTCTCTGGTTCATCATATGTTGAAGTAAAGTAATTACATGCAATCTAAGGGGAGGATGTTGATTCCAAGATCCCCGAGAGGAAATGCCTTTTAAAATGCTTAGGATTCTAATGAGGACAGGACAGAGCTTGCAAGTGAAGGTGGTATTGCTTTCAGCTATTGGAAAATAGATTCTTATGCTGATTTTACTAATGTATGTTTATGTGTACTCAATACGCTTGAGATTTTTTTTTGAGTATTGCTCTTTGAGAATGACATGGTATTGTTTATGTTTATGTTTATGGTATTGTTCTTTTTTGAGGTGATTATATCTTATGCAAATTCGAAAATGACTACATGATGTTTCATAGGTGTTTGATCAAATGACGGTTTATGCGTTTATTATCTCATTTGCATGCTTGTATTGAGTCATATTTATATGTTTTCATGTACTGTTTATGTATACATGATTTCAACTGACTCTTTTAGGAACAAAGTCATAGTGGGATGTTTTGTTTAATGTACTGTATATTTACAGATGTATTGTGCCCACCAAAGAAACTAAAATAGGTTCCCCTTTAGTAAGCTTATTAAGTTATTATTGATAACTAAATTAAACTTGTTTGTAAATATGCAGTTTCGGTAACATTAACAAGAAGTCAGATTGATGATGCAATTGGGCACAAGCAACATTCAATTGCCTCAAGCTACCTTTTGTTATAGGCTTGTATATTGACACCATGATATTCATTTCCCGGTAGTCATTTAACTTTACATTGAATTATTGATCCTACTTTTATTTTTAATAGCTTGAGTTGGTAGATATTTGGTTCTTTAGTAGACATAAGTGTTTTACTTGTGGATTTTATTATGGTTAAATACTAGAGAAAGTAAAGTGAATGGTAGGAGAAGACAAGTCTAATTGAAGAAGTTTAATGGTTAGATTATGCCATCGGGGGATGCAGGTAACCAACTGTTAATTTCCACCTGATATCCCACTATTTGGATATTTAGTTTTGGATTTTTAGCTTTTGTTACTAGTCTCATATAGATTCTTGCTGGGAACTTTCTTGAATGTGTAATTAAATATCCAAGATTCATGAATACATTTGTCTCATTAATGCTCATTTTAAAGTACGGATTCTGTAAATGTTAGTAGTTTATATTGATACATACATGTGGCTTTGGTCCATTGGATTGCACTACTATATGTTCACTTATATTGATCCTCAATCAGCAGGATCCCCGAAAATGGAAGAATTATTAGAAGCGTTTTGGGGTTTAATGCCGAAATATCGGGTTAGTTAGACTAGTACTAGTGATATCAAATTCTTTATTCTAGTGATATGTCCTTCACACCAAATTCTTTATTCTAGTGATATGCTTTTCATATAGTTAATTTTTCTTAATTTTTCTAGTGACATGATTGAAGAGATTATATATTTGTTATCATAGTCTGGAATTATTTTGCTTCTAATCAACATCTCGACTACAACTTGATTCAATGTTTCAGTTTCCAAAGACGAAAATCTGTATCCGGAAACGCAAAGGTTACGAAGGATTGCAATGGTGAAGCGCATAGAGAAAAATATTGTAATTGATGGCTTGATGTTTTGATGTTTATGAGTGTTTTAGACATTCTTACGATAATATTGTAATTGTTTCTCTTTATTATTGTGATATTGATGATTTTTCTTTTTTATAATATGGTTTTATATTTTTATTTTGTTATCTCAGGAATTTTTTTTAATGTATTATTTATATTTAAATTTCTAAAAAACAGCTTAATAAAAAAATGATAAAAAATGTATATTTTTAAAATATTAAAAATATGCAATAGCCTGATTGCTATGGTAGCTTATTGTTGCAAAAGGCTTTTGCCACGGATAACTGCCCGTGGCAAATATAAAAGACTTTGTAACAGGCTTTTGCCGCGGGTAATATTCCAGCATATAACACTGCACCTCATCTAGTCCAACCATAGCACAACATATATGAGCTGCATTATCACCAAATAAAATACATAACCACAAGGTATTGTCTTGAAGAAGAAAACGACATAAAGTTACTCCAACTTAGTGTCTTAGAATAGAAAAATGGAGTAGAATACAGTCTCTCCGTAATCATTTAAAAAGATGTAGTAAAACTATAAAATTTTCATAAAAATTGGTGTTTCAAGACCAAAATAAAATATCCGAAGATTACCTAATCTTGATCGTGGCAGCATTTGATCAAGTGGAGGATTCCTTAGATTACTGTGAGATTCTTCCCTGTTAATATACCAAATGACCCATCATAATCTCAATAATTCAGAAGAAAACTAGCACCATAGACATCAGCACTTTGCGGTTTTAGTCACAGCACACAATCAAAATCAGCAGTATTCTTACATTTATAGCTGGAAGAGTTCCAAGCTTTGTTTCAGCCAACATATCAGTCCTTGACAACAAGCAATTTTTTGCTTGCTAACATGCCCCTCACAGTACAGAAAAAGTTGATACTCATCCACTGGAAACAGCATCTAAACATTTAAACAGTAGACGAATGCCTCTAAACTTCAGAAACAATATACTTATAAAGTCAACGTAATCCAAAAATGAAACATAGAAAATTACTAATTACCCGGATTCAAAATTTTGCATTTCAATGCATCTACGAAGTTAAATATATCTGGACTGATAAGTTAAATCGCATCGACATATAACCGCAGGAACTTGTATAGAAGAAGAAAACTACATCAGGAACTCCAACTCAGAACAGAAAACTGGAGTAATTCCAAAACACTAAATAGAGGATTAGAGCAATAAAAATGGGAAAATACCTGAAATAAAAGATGAGGATGAATGAGATAATCCTCTTATGCATCCTCTGAATTGTAGATGAATTTGTTATCTATCATAATGCAAGAGATGTATGCTATCTTCCATGCCAACACATGCAGCTGCAGCAGTCCTTTTACTAGCACGACAAAATGTGGAACTACAACCCCAACTTGCAATCTCGACAAAATTCCAGCATATAACACTGCACCTCACCAATTAAATGCTCTGGTTAATGATTTAGAAAGATATAATTCTCCTTCTCTCGATGATCTTTTTGATTTAAAAATGCATATAAGTTAGCAAGTCTTTCAATTTAAGGCAGAGGAGTGATTCCAAAACAAATAAACAGAGGATTAGAACTAACTAGCTGTTTTGCGGTTATAAATGGGCATACCTGAAATAAATGATGATGATGAATGAGCTCATGGTTTCTCTGGATCGTAGATGAATTTGTCATCTATCTCAACACGAGGGATGTCGGCTATCTTAGACCACTCTTTTCCTTTATCTCTTTTGCAAGCTTCTTTCAGCAAAGGACAATGATGTATACGTAATTGCGAAAGTGAGGATGGCAGAATTGGAAGGGATGTGAGCTCTGGGAAATTGTTGATCCTCAAGTACGAGAGAGAGGGGAAGTCTTTGAAATCCTTGAAAGGCAAGTATATCAATTTTGGGAAATTTGAAATCCCAAACGAAGTTAGAGTGCAGGGCAAAGTAATTCTCAGGTCCTCATCTTGGAAAGACTCTCCATCCCGTCCTCCAGAAATGCGGAGGTATGTGAGAGAGGTGAGATTGTGCGACCCCCATTCCATGAGCGCTTTATATTGTTTGAGACCCACAATTGAAAGCCCTGCTAGTTTGGTGGCCAGACCTTCTTCAGACAATGATATATTTAGACAATTGTGTATTTGTAAGGAGGAGAGAGTGTGTATTCCGCTGGGTAGGGCTTTTAGCTTCTCACATCTATTGAGATAAACTCTTAAATTACTGTCGGGGAACCCTCCTTTTGGAAAGGAAGAAAAATCTTGACAAAATGTCATTTCGATGTTGCGAACACTGCTAAGAGTTTCTAGGCCTTTCGGAAGGGATTTGAGTTTTTGACATTCCCGTATTCTGATATCACATAGAGCCTTGTTATTATGAAATTTCTCAACTATTGACTCTAGTTCTTGACACTCCCAAATAGTTAGGGTTTCAAGAGTCTCAGGTAAATGACCTTTTGGTAATAGTGCTGTGAGCTCTGAGCAACCATGAACTTTAAGATGTTTGAGTGCCACAGGTAAATGACCTGTCGAAGACAAGGTTGTGAGCTTTGAACAATTCGAAATGAAGAGACTTGTGAGTGAGGCAGAGAGTTGGTGTATCGATGGCAGACACCTCAGAGATGGACATCCATCTATATACAAGTCTTCAAGATGACATGTGCTGGCGTTGACATTCTCCTTGTGCATCATTGACGAAGAAGGAGAAGTATCATCCAACAAACGCTCCAATTTCTCACAATTTTCAATTTTGAGCTTTCTTAGAGATGGAGGTAGTTTTCCTCTAAAAACAAATGTTAGAGTATTGCACTTTGTAATATAAAGCCCTCTGAGGGATATGAGACTATACAACCATTGAGGTGGTTTCTCAAGAAAAACCTCATCACAGCCTTCGAAAACTTTTAAAACTTCAACTCTTTGAAAATCCTGTGTTAGCCAATTCCCAAGATCTGAAATGTTTGAAAGACTCATGGAGTTTAATGACTTGAAGCCCGTCGGACTATTGCAGACTATCTTCTTGCATCCATCAATATTCAGTTCGCTGAGCATCGGAAATGTTGAGAACGAAACCACCAATTCTGCACACTTGGAAATCACAAGCTTCTCCAACAAACAAAGATTGTTAGGCAAGCTTTCAGAGAGTTTATAGCAGCGTGCAATGAAAAGCTCTCGAAGCTTAGGAAAGCTTTCGACACACACATTTTCTTTAACAGGGTCCCAACGCTCCCATTCTTGTAAATTGTCAAAACGAAGAGTCTCCAAAGACTGAAAAGGTTTAAAGCAATGTTCTCCATAAAACTCAGAACCAATGCTTTTTATTCCCTTCATACCTTTGATAGTGAGACTCTTAAGTGAGTCTAGTAGCCCAAGTGAAGGCAAGGATGTGCAGTTCCTACAATCTTCCAGTTTTAGGATTGTCATCTTAGAGAATGACCGATCTCCAACCCAAGATGGAAATTTTGAACCCCCGTAACATTTTATTGTGAGCTCTTCTAGATTTTGATGAGGTCTAAGCATATCAAGTACTTTTTTACCTACTTCCTCTTCCTTTGGTTCATCAAACCTAGATCCCCATTCTAATAACAGCACTTTTAGGTCCTTCTTATCACTTAATATGAGTTCTCTTGTGACTTCAAAATCAATCACGTTTTCTAATCCGGAAATGTGAAGTTCTCCACAAAGAAATTTTAGGTGCTTCAAATCTTTCAAACTAGACTTGGAATCTTTACTCACAATAAAGTTAGACAAAGTTCGGAGGTGTACCCATTTTCTTATTCCCGTGGGCATCTCTTTTATTAAACATGCACCTAAGATATCGAGATGACGTAAATTAATTAAATTCCCCATACTATAAGGCAACATCAAGAGTTCACCACAATTTCTTAGTATCAAAGTTTGCAAGTTGCACATCGTGTTTATCGACTCGGGCAAACTTCTGATTCTACTGTCAGATAAGTTGATGTACCTAAGAAGTCTCAAGTCCCCAATTGAATTGGGTAGTTCAACAATGTAATATTTTTGTAACGATAACACTCTCAACTTTTTGAACCGTAACAACAAATTAGAAACAACTCTATTACTGATGTAACAGTCCTTCCCATACCGATCATTTATTTGCGGCATTGACAAGTGTGTCCTTAACTGCATAGCATCATTGAAGACTTCAAATTTTTTGTTGCCATTATATCTCTGACATATATGAGACGCATACCGAGTCTTTTCACATGTTTTTACTGGATTATTGGATTCTAGTTCACCCTCCAACCTAAAACATAGTTTTCTAGAAACCGTTTGTGCTAGATCATTCACAAGGTCATGCATTACAAATTTAGATTTGTTGCTATTTGATTTTTGAAATACTGACCTTGATAATAGATCACGAAAATATTTACCTCCCAAATCTTCCAACTGCTCACGGTCACTTGACTGTTGAATCAAGCCTTCTGCTATCCACAATAAAACAAGCTCCCTCTCTTCAAATTCATAATCTTTCGGAAGAATAGCACAGTAAGCAAAGCATCTTTTTAAATGTGAAGGAAGGTGGTAGTAGCTTAACCTCAACACCGGAAGAATGTTGCTTTCTATATCCCATATCTTGCTGTTCAATATTCTCATCCACTCGTCTTCTGTTTCTTTGTAGAATAAAAGACAGCCAAGAGTCTTTGCTGCAAGGGGCAACCTTTTGCACTTTTGAACAACTTTCTCACGAATCATATTTACATTCCAACGTGCACTGGTTCCTCTGTTATTGAACGCATGCGAGACAAATATCTCCCAACAATCCCCATCAGATAAAAGTTTCAAGTCATAGCGTTCACATGGTCGCATAGTTAATGCAACTTCAATGCTACGAGTGGTCACGATGATCTTACTGCCAGGTGCTCCGGCCATAAAAGTAGCTTTGAGGCTTTCCCATGAGTCATAACTCCTACTCCAAACATCATCTAAAACAATTAGGAATTTTTTTCCATTTAGTACATCTTTTAATCGATTCTGCACTGCATTCAACTCTTTCAAATCACATGGTGAGGAAGTGATGGACTCAAGAATTGCCTTTGAGATTCTTACGACATCAAAATCGTCAGAGACACAAACCCATGCTTTTGGGTTGAAATCTTCCACTTTGATATCGTTGTACACTTGCTGTGCGAGAGTTGTCTTACCGATTCCTCCCATCCCCACGATGGGAACTACACCAAAGTTGGCACCACCGGGCTCATGCGTCAACACCATTTCAAGTATTTTGGCTTTGTCTTCCTCTCTCCCATAAACAACAGTTTCTGTAGGCAAACTTGTAGTGGGCAGTCTATGTTGTGAAACATTCGATCTCCCTCCAGCAATCTCAACCAACCCAAGTTGAGTTCTTTGTCTGCAAAGATCATCCAACCGGCTAGTAATATCATCTATCTTGGACCGCATGCTGAAGTCGGACCATAAATCACTTGGAGTACAACCAATACAAAAAGCAGGAATGAGTTTCCGAGCTCTGCTAGTGCTAGCCTGATGCTCTTCTACCTTCAACTTTCTTCTCAAAACCTCGGTCGCGTACTCATCCAAGATGTCCTCCGCATCATAAGCCAAGTCTTCACAGCTCCATCCTCCAGCTGCTTCTCCTCTGCATCGTTGAGCAGTGTCTTGATCAAATTCAACTTTTTTTCCCATTTTTTCAGCCTCGCACGCACACCCTCTTGAGTTGCAAAGTTGAGCAGTTGAGGAGATGTCAGTTTTTCAAACAACACTGGAAGGACTGCAGAAAGAATGAGTTCTGCCATGATTTGTGATGGTTTTTTGTTTTAATTTGTTTATCAAAACAGAGGAAAGAAAGGAAAACGATGAGAGCAAGCAAGCGAGATTTGTTTGGTTTTCTGATACAATTCACTTTCACTTTCATAATTGAAGATGAAAAGCTTCTTTTCTATTGACTTTTCCAAAACCGTGTGCGCTCCATTAAATTTACCATACCGTGGTTAAAATCTGATTTGACTTTTCTACAACTATTGGTGTGGTTGTAGACTCCACAACAATTATTTATAGAATAATATTTGGGTATTGACCGATCAGTACCCAAAATACTGACTCCATTAATGGGAGTATAACATGTGGTCTAATTTATAAGATAAATATAAAAAGTAAAAGAAAAAAAAAGGTCACATACTACACTCTCATTGATAGGGTCAGTATTTTATGTACTGGACGGTCAGTACCCAAGCATTATTCTTATTAAAATCATTCTTATAAATTTCTATGGAATTATATGGGGTGTGGTGAATTGTTACTTGGAATTTTTATGATCAATAATGCTACACATCCCATCTAAAATCCAACCTTTTTCATCCCACCACACGTGGCATGTGAGGTGTCAAATGGTGAGTAGATACATGAGATAAATCATCATTAATGTATATCCACTCACAATTTAACACCTCACATACCACATGTGGTGGGATGAAAAATGTGAGATTTTAGGTGGGATGTTTAGCATTATTGTTTCTATGATATCATCAAGTCAATATCTTTGTAGAAAGTTTTTGGTTCATACCACATTTCACAATACAAAAATAGATTAAATATTTTGCTCTAATCTTAAAGATGATAATTCTGTCAAGAAAAAACAAAGTAGATCAGCATCAACAAAGCACAAATTATTATTATTTTAAGTTATCAGAATGCTCTGATAAATATTAATTAAAAAGAAAATGTAGATGTGCTGATAGACGCCTCACCTATTTGGTATCAAATTAAAATATAAAAAAATTATAATTTTTATTTGTCTAAGATCATCTCCAATGCATATGTCAATGCCAATGTCAAATTTGGCACAAAAAAAGTGTAAAATGCTATATTTGGCACATTAATTATTATTTTATTAATTAAAATTATAAAAGTAAACACTTATCATAAATACATTCATTATTTCTTTTAATGTTACAATACAAAATTCCATTAATGCATTCATTATTTCATTTAAAATATATATAATGGTATTTTTGTAATTAAAAAAAAGTATTTATTACTGTTCCAAATTTGGCACTGTATTGGAGGAGGATTTTTACACCCTATACTAAATTTTAGTATTGGCACAATTATTTGGCACAACATTGGAGATGCTCTAACAATTTGTACTTGGAAAAAACTGTGTTTCAATAAACGTCGGGGAAGAAAACTTAATTCATAATTTATTAATTATTTATTAAAAGTTATTAGAAATCAAGTTACATATACCCCACACAAAAATGGTGTTCTTGTTGGAAATAAAACTTAATTCCCACACAGGGAATAACTTTCCAATGAAGTCGAATTCTTTTGATTTTCATTTCCAAATAAACACCTAAATATATTTGTCAAACTGAATATACACCATTCACCACCAAGCCATATTAGACAGTGGTTATGAATTACGAAATTAATATCCTGTAAATATGTATAGAAAAAAATCCCAATTTAAATAACACAAGGCATGATTATAAGATTTTGCCACTATTTTGGTCTCTCTTAGTTATACATTTTTTATCATTCATTCTGCATATAGCTAACGCAATTCTGATTGATTCTAATTATAAAAAAATTTCTTTAATAATTAATTTTTAGTAGTTAAAATTTAAATGATTGTTTGATCGGTGAACTCTAAAGAATTAAGAGTGCATGAAAAATATTTACCAACAATGCTTTTGATTTGGGCTCATTGCTCATATATTGAATTTTCTGTCTCTGTCCTCGTTATTATATTCACTTTCACAAAATTGATAATTGAAGACAGCTTTCTCTTCTCTTTTTCCAAAACTGTGTGGGCTCCATTACCGTGGAAAATGAAACGAAAAGGAATAATTGCCCCACAAAGAGAACAATAAATTAACAATCAAGAGAAATATTTAAATGGTGTGAACTTTCCAATAATGTGCCACTTACAAGTGGGAATATATATATATATATGAGTTGTGATCCTCTCCTTGGTCCTTGTTTTTTTTAACATTCTTCAAGTGTAATTCAAATATTAAGTTGCATGAGAGAGAAAAAAGTAAATCAATCTTGACCATATATTTTATATTTTGTTTAGGTGTCATTAGATTATAGAAAGTCAAGAAAAAAGAAGTTAAGGAGAGGATCTTGATCCTATATATATAGAGGCATATCAGAATTAAAGCTCATGGTCATGGAGACTAATATATAATAAATCATTTAAAAAAAAATAGTGTTATATTTAAATTAACCAAAATAACCGAGTCATGTTAAAAAAATATATAAGTTCATGGACGTTGTACTATATATAAGAAGGATCAATGGTAAATAGTTAATACTTTTTTTTTTTTTTTTACGGGCGGTGCATCTCCTATTCCACATTAGTGGTGGAGGGTTCGAATCCCAATAATCCAATATACACGTTTAGGTCTTAAAAAATGCAGATAAAAATAATTAAAAATAGAACAAACTGAGCAAAATTGAAGGAATCTGTAAAATAACACATTCTACTCAGCTTCACATGCCTTTAAACACCTCCAAGATAGTTTTTCGTGCAGACTTCCCAATAGCTAATCGGTGTTAATTCAATAGCTACAGGTGTTAATTCAATGAATACCAAAAAGTTACTTAAAGTTGATATAGTCATAAAGTCATTAAATTAAGGGATACTATTAAAATCCCCCCTCTAGTTTGTATTTTTGGTCAAAAACCACCTTCTAGTTTGATTATTGGCCAAAAACCACCCTCTAGTTTCATTATTAGCCAAAAACCACCCTATCTTTTGATTTATTAGCCAAAATGCACCATGCCGTTAGTTTTCCGTCAATACATTCAATTTTTTCTGTTAAACCATGAAGGGTATAACAGTAAATGGGGAGAAAGAAAATTTAAAATGTTATTAAATGAAATAAAAAAATCATTAAAATAAAATTAAAAAATTCAAATCAATAAAAATATCTCCCTCTCTCTCACGCTATCTCTCTCTCTCTTCGTGATTCTCTTCACTTCTGTTTCTTTATCTTGTCAAATCAAAAGCAAAAGCAATGAAGAATCAAAATCAACAAATCCTATCACCCTCCACAACCATGTTTGTCCAAATGCATCTCCCAAAAATATCTTCTCATATTATCTCATTTTCAATTGTGATTTAGCCCTAGAAATCACCCACAGTTTCCATCTCAAAGACGTTATTTCCTTCAATTTTTAGTTCCACAACCCCCTCCTTCCACCATCACCGCCACCACCTTCAAATCAAACCAAACACAACCTTCAAACGGACCCGAAACCGTCTAACATAAGTTATTTCCTTCAACCGTCTAAGAACCCCCTCCTTCCATCTCTTCCGGCGTTGTTGTGGCCGTGGATGACGGCGTTGGTGCGACGGGTGCCGGTGTTGGTGGTGTGGGTGTGGGTGTGGGTGCAGCTCTTGGTACCTGAGCAAAGCTAGAAGTGGTCAACAGACCCAAGATCAAAAATACTTGAAAAATTGAAGAACTCATCTTCATCTTCTCTGAAAAAAATTAATTGAAACTTTGCTGTGAAAGAGAGAGAGAGAGAGACTCTCTCAATCGCTCTCTCCCTCAAACTTTGTGGTGGTGTTGGAGATGTAGGTGGCAGCGTGTGGATGGACAGTTGGAGTTTTAGGTGGTTTGACTGGTGCGGATTATGGAGATCCAGATCTATATTTTTTTTTCAAAATTTTTGTTATTTGTTTTTGTATTCAGGTGGAGATATTTTTTTTTTAATTAAATTTTTTAAAACGTTTTTTTTTTATTTGTTTAAATTTGAATACAAGGGTAAAATGGTATATTTGTAAGAAATATTAACAGAAGTTAACGGAAGGTGGATTTTGACTAATAAATCAAACTAGAGGGTGGTTTTTGGCCAATAATGAAACTAGAGGGTGGTTTTTAGCCAAAAATACAAACTAGAGGGGGGTTTTTAATAGTATCCCTTAAATTAATGAATAACAATTTGAGTGTTGATCTGTATTGATTCAATCTGCAAATAAAATTTGATTCATGTTCATGAACCTCAGACTAAAATTTTGTGAGAACATGTGATTGCTGATCACTGTTCCCGAAGATTTCGTGTAACAGAGCATTGGATTCGAGCATGCTACACAGCAGCTTCACAAACCTGAGACAACTTCCAAGACAGTGGCATTAAACATTTAATTAAGTTTTTTTTTTATTTTTTTTATTTTTATTTTTTTTAATTACTTGTGATTGATTATTAATATATTAACAACTTGAAACTTTGTTGATCTCATCACTAACTATTAAAATTATAATAATTTAGTTGCTTTGATTGGAGTGAATCAACGGTGAACAGTCTATGAGTCTGTATTATTTTTTAGGAATTATTTTAGACAAAACAATACATCATTCAGGACAGCACAATAGAAATTAGAAATATTTAGTTGAATTCAATGTTTATGTTCTTGTTTGGTGTAAGTGAAAAGGCAGAGTAGAAACAAACAAAGACATTTTCATTGAAAAAGCAGAGCAGAAAGAATCTGGTAAGCACTTTCCGAGATAGTGCTTTTGCACCTTTTATTTTATTTTAATTACATGTGACTGATTTTTAATTACCAATGTTGAAACTATGTCAATTTTATTAGCATGAAAACCCCTACATCTTCATCATCATTTACAAGATGAAAAAAATTAGCAAAATGCAGATAAATATATAAGTGCTCTGTCCATGAGAAAAAAAATAAAATAAATAAATAAATCTATGACTAGAAACAGAACAAAATTCAGGTTGCTTGAGATACTATAAGTCTGGACGAGCACCAAGAACATACAAGTTAAATGCTTACAATAATCATTATGAAATGTTCAAGTTGCAAATAGATTGTAAAAGCTAATTAATTTAACAGGCTTGCACAACAAATCCAAGCCCAATTTGTTGAAGAAGTGAAGTGATGATGTATTATGGAATTTTGTTGGCTCTTGCAGTAGCAGAAATACTATGTTATTCTCATATTCCTGATTTCCTGGGGAAAGATTACCTCTGTGTATCTCATGTGATAGCCAATTCTCTTCATTTTTATTTGATTAGAATAAGCCCTGTCTGGAATCAAGTTTTCAATTGTGCATTCTATATATGATTTTTTATTTGGATTTGATAAAATAATATATTTTTTTTATATGATTAAATGACATGCTTAATTATTAGAGGTGCAAAAGGATGACTTTGCCCTTACCATGATAACTTTTAACAGCACAAAATTAACGGTAAGGGAGGGTTGTGCAATTTAAGGAAAAAGTTACATATACCTGTAATTATACCTAATGTCGGGGATGTTTGTACAATTAGTCCTATTTTTTATATCATTCATACTGCCTATAGCTTATGAAGTTCTGATCATTCTAATCAAAACTTTCTTTAGTAATTGAAAATCAAAAAAAAAAAAAAAAAAAAATCTTTAGCAATTAAGTTTTGTAGTTAAAATTAGATCTGTGAATTCTGAAGAGTCCAAAGTGCATGTGATGAAAAAAACAACATATAAAGTTTGATGCTTCAGGAACTTTAAATTCCAAATCGTGTGGACTCCATCCATTTATCAATAAAGTTTGGACAGTGGCTATGTGGGATTTTTGTTGATATGTCCACATTACAATAATTGTACAAGACAATAGTTTTATTCATATTTATATGTTGATTTTCAGCAAAAATATATGCATATCTACTCTTACTGTAGAGGAGGAGTCTCCACACACATCTACAATACAACAACAGGGAGGTAATAAGAATTGGTTTCCAGCACTAGTCAATAAATAATAAAAACTATTGAGTAAAACGATTATAATTTCACGCTTTGAACAAATGTTATAATAACTATGTCTATGTATAGGAAATATTTTGTACAACCGCTTAATCTCCAGTTCACAATGCTGTTTGATCTTTGTTGCTCCTTGCTTACATGACAAAGTATGCCGTTGCAGCAACCGGAACTTGCAGCCTCTTCATAACTCTGCAGCAAAAGTATTACCAACATTGCAGAGATTTATTCCATTAAAAGCAGATAGTAGCATGATCAAAATGTACTTGGGATAAAAATGTGAAAAAACTATAGGGAAAACTATAAAGACACTATAAGTGTTTGATAGAGGTCGAAAAGTGTTCGACAAAAGGTCTCACTGAGTTTTGTAAGTAGAGAAAACAGAGCTTTGTTGAAGCTCCATTAATGGAGTTTTTCAAAGGAAATATCTCCCTATATTATTGAAAAGAATCTGTTGCAATGATTGTTATACCAGAGTAATCGCAAGCTTTGCGTGCTTTTTTTTTCAATTTCAGAAGATTTTAACTAATTCTATTCCACTCATCAGACTCATTGGACTTGTGCTAGTAACCGCATCTGCTTGATGATCTGATGAAGGCTCGGTTATCTTCACAAACTATGAGTATAATGCATACTTACATCCAGCTTATCGAATTGTCTAAAAATCAGAGGTTCCTCATATCTTCGTGTATGGATAGTAGCATGATCAAAGTGTATTTGGGATGAAAACTATAGGGAAAACTGTAAAGACACTATTAGTGTTTGATAGAGGTCGAAAAGTGTTCGACAAAAGGTCTCACTGAATTTTGTAAGTAGAGAAAACAGAGCTTTGTTGAAGCTCCGTTAATGGAGTTTTTCAGAGGAAATCTCTCTATATTATTGAAAAGAACCTGTTGCTAAGATTATTATACCAGAGTAATAACACACTTTGCGTGCTTTTTTTTCAATTTCAGAAGTTTCTAACTAATTCTATTCCACATCAGAATAGTTAGTTATTCTTGCAATGACTTGTCCTAGTAACCACAGCTGCTTGATGATTTGATGAAGGCTCTGTTATTTTCACAAACAGAGGTTCCTTGTATCTTCGTGTATGGATTTCTGAAATAATAACAACTACGGAGCAAAACAATTACAGAGCATTACAAGCATCCAAATGGTGAGGGGCCATTGATATACCTTAAGAGTGAAGACCTCAACCACACTGGAACTCACAAGATCAATAATGCCATTGCTCAAACTTTGCTTGCTAAGCGTTTGGGTAAACAACGCATTATTGCTGAAAGTACTGGAGCTGGTCAGCATGGAGTTGCAACGGCTACTGTCTGTGCACGGTTTGATTTGCAGTGTATTATCTACATGGGTGCACGGATATGGAGAGGACTTCTCGACGCTGAGGTTTGTTCATTTGTTTACTATTTTAAAATCATTTAAATTACTAAGTTATGTTTTAGTAATTTGAATGATATGTTGTGTCCTATATCCTTAGAGTGATTGGCCTTGCATACTCTTTGACATTACCGGATTTTTCGTTGTTCCTATCCTGAATAAGATGATAGTGGTCACAGCAACTGAGGAAAATATTATTTCAGAATGATTTAGTGTACTGATCATTTTTCGGGAAGTTTTACTGCTCAGATAATTTTTCCTGCTATACTTCATTGTATTATCATTGATTTAGCAAATTAGAAGAACCAGTTCCATGATTCCTCATTGATGATCTTTCTGTTATTTAGTTTTTCTCATCTTCCATAAGCTGAATTGATTAGATTCTTATAAAGCAAGTACAAAGATATGATAGTTTTGTAGCATGAATTGGTACAAACAGATATTTGACAAAGATATGGCTTGTCTGTATGCATTCGATGTTATTCTCATATTCCTGGGGAAAGAACCTTTGTGCATCCCAATGTGATAGCTAGTTCTCTTTATTTTTATTTGGTTCTTCAAATGATTAGATTCACATTGCTACTTCAAGTGTTAATACATACATTAATTAGAATAAGCCTTGTTTGGAATCCAATTTTCTTTTGATTATGAATTATTTTATTTGCCATACAGGTCAGAGCCATCCATTCTGGGACAGCCACTCTGAAGGATGCCATGTCAGAAGCCATACGGGACTGGGTTACTAATGTGGAGACCACTCACTATATTTCGGGATCTGTTGCTGGGCCACATCCATACCCGAGAAATGGGGTGGAAAACCGGACGTTCTGGTTGCATGTGTAGGTGGTGGTTCTCAAATGCCATGGGACTCTTCTATGAATTTGTTAATGAAAAGGATGTTAGGTTATTGATTGGTGTGGAGGCTGCAGGTCATGGTTTAGACAGTGGTAAGCATACTGCCACATTGACCAAAGGTGAAGTTGAGGTGTTGCATGAAGATGACCAAATAGTTGTGCCTCATTCCATCAGTGCTGGGTAACACTTTCAAGTTTTGAGGATTCAAGTTTTGTTGGACCTGAGCACAGTTTTCTGAAAGATGAAAGGCGTGCTGAGTACTATAGTGTCACAGATGATGAAGCATTGGAAGGTATGATGTTACATTCAATACTTGGAGTTCTAGCTACTTCAAGATCAATAGGTACATAAAATAAATCTGTAATAATCAACAGAGTTTAATACTACTCTGTCTCTTTGTGACGTATTAAACAGTATAATAATATGAAGTCAGAATAAATTTTATTAAGAAGTATTTTTTCGGATTTTGAGTCATAATTTGAATTTTTGAACTGTTGTCCCAATAATGTAGGAGACCGGTTCTTAAAGCCGTATGTGATATCAGAGTCAGTGTTGACCGTAAGCGAGAGGAGAGGGACGGATGAGTTCATAGTAATAGCTAGCTATGGATTATGGGATATTGTGTCGAACGAGCTTGCATGTGAAGTGGTAAGAAGGTGCCTGAATGGGGAGATAAAAATGAGGTTTCCGGAGAATATAAGTGGAAATCGTGCTGCGGAGGCAGCTTCATTGTTGGCTGAAATGGCAATAGTTCGAGGAGGCAGAGATAATATCAGTGTGGTAGTAGTTGAGCTGAAAATGTACTCAAGTAGCGGCAGCAGCAAATAACAAACGTTGGCTTTTCTTGTTCTTCATTGTTTCATTTTCGTTTTGTGTTTCAACTTTCAACTGTCCTTTGCTTTCAGTTTGTTTTGTTAGTTTAAGAGTTGTAACACTTGTTCATAAATGATCAGAAATCTTTGATCTAGAAAAGTTGTTTGTTTTTCTTTATTTAAAATTTAATTAAGAAAAATGGGTGCAGTGTCTTAATATTAAGAGCAAATTAATTAGTAGTTAACAATACAAGTTAAAAAGATGATGATTTTAAGTGGTTGATGAAATCTTATTTATCTACATGGCTATATGTGGACTTCAAAATAATTCAGAGTCTCACCAATATTTCAAATTGTAGAAATCCACCTTAAAAGCAAATATGATCAATTGAAATGGAAAACCCACCATGGAATCTGAATCCATAATAGTATTTTTCAAAAGCAGGGAGCTATGATAAGTAGGAAAACTTGCATAAAGACGAAAGAAGAATCCAGCATATTCGTTGATTGCTTCATGTGCACACAGAGATCTCATATATCTCCTGATCATGATTGCTTCAAGTGTGGTAATTAAATTTGGGCCAAAAATGTATAATCTGCGACCCGGCCCACCAAAAAATAAACTCGGATCGGATCTAACCCGTTCAGCTGAGTTCCATTTTCAAACAAACCCTCGACGTCTCTGTAATCAGTTGTTGTTGGCAGCATCAAAACCTCTGCAAAAACACACACTCTCTCTCTCTCTCTGTGCAATGGCTTTGAAAACCTCTCTTCGTCGTCCACCTTCTTCTTTGTTATTTTCTGCTTTGAAATGTAAACATTTCTCTCAAAAACCCACCAACTCTAATTCCAAAAGTGACCTCTCTTCTATCTTTAACAATCCAGAAGCAATTGACATATTCCTCAAAGACAAATGCAGATCAGGTAACATCTCTCCCGATGAAGCTCATTACTTTTTTGATTGCTTGATTCAGAGGAAACCCGCTCCTCACATGGCATCCTTCACTATTTTGTTTAATGCTCTTGTAAAGAATAACCATTATGAAATTGTTATTTCTCTTTTTAAGAGGTTCAACTCTACTGGGTTGTTGCCAAATTTGATTCTTTTCAACGTTTTGTTGAATTGTGTTTGCAATAGGGGTAGAGCTTGTGATGGCTTTGTGGTTTTAGGGAGGATTTTGAGGTTGGGTTTCAGCTCAGATGCGGTGACTTTAACTAGTTTGATTAAATGTTTGTGTAGGGAGGGTAGAATCATGAGGGCTACCCAGTTGTTTAAGAATATGAATCCCTTTGTTTGTTGATTACATATGGGACATTAATACAGGGGTTGTGTCAAACAGGGAATACAAAAAAGTTACACGGACTAATGGTTAAAGGGAATGGTGAAAACGGGGTTATGTGTAAGCCCAATATTGTAAGTTATAGTAGTTTAATCGATGGTCTTTGTAAACATGGATGAGTAGACAAGGCAAAAGAACTGTTTTTAGAAATGAAGGGTATCGGAATCGGTCCAGATGTAGTTTCTTATACTTCTTTAATTCAAGGTTTGTGTTTTGGGGGTAAATGGGAAGATGCTAAAGATTTGATTGATGAGATGGTGGATCAACATGTTGTATCCTAATGTGGTGACATTTACCGTGATCATAGACAATTTTTGCAAGAATGGAAAGATAGATAAAGCTAATGAATTATTAGAATTAATGGTTAAGAGAGGTGTGAATCCCGATATAGTTACTTATAATACACTGATAGATGGTTTGTGCTTGATAGATAAAATCGATGATGCGAGAGAGTTGTTTGTTTCTATGATAAATAATGGGTGTAGACACGATGCTTTTAGCTATAATATTATGATTAATGGGTATTGCAAGAAACAAAACATAAACGAAGCCATGAGTCTTTATAGGGAGACGATTTCAAAGGGAGTTGTGCCCAATGTTATTGCATATAACACCTTGTTACGTGGCATTTTTCGAGCTAGTAAGATTGGACTCGCAAAAATTTTGTTTTTTGAGATGCGATGTAATGATGTTATGCCCAATGAATTTATATATATTAGTTTCATTGACGGGTTATGCAAAAATGGTTGCGTTGTTGAAGCAATGGAGCTGCTAGATATTTTAAAATAGGACAAGTTTATTCTTAGCATTAAAAGATACAATTGAGTCATAGATGGATTGTGTAAAACGGGGAGGCTCAAAATTGCTCGTAAGCTCTTTCACGAATTGCCTCAAGAAGGCTTAGAGCTGAATATTGTCACATATAATATAATGGTACATGGGCTTTGTAAAGAAGGGAAACTTGAGGAGGCAAATGATCTATTATCTATTATGGAAGAAGAAGGTTGTGCTCTTGATTTGATCACATATAATACACTTATGCGTGGATTTTTATAAAATAATGAGACAGCAAAAGTGGTAGAACTTCTTCACAAAATGGTAGAGAGAAACATAATGCCAGATGCATCCACAACTTCCATTGTCATTGACTTACTTGTAAAGGATGAGAAATATCGTAAATGTTTGAAATTGCTTCCATCGTTTCCCAAACAGTAGCCCACGGGAAGTTGACCAAATTAGTCTTGAGTAAGCTGCATTCTAATGTAATATACAAGCTTTCTAAGATCGTTTTAGCTGGTATAGTTTCGATTGAATTTGTTTGTGTCATTAGCTGATGTTTATTCAAAAGCATTAGTGGACAATGGATATGCATTTGTTCCTTCTCTGATAAACCATGAATTGGTGATGTACCATTAGCATTGATGACACCTGCATCATCTTTTATCTACATCTATTTCAAATATAATGGAGTAGGATCCACAACCCCCTTTTTATTACACAAGAGGTCTGCTACGTACCACCGGGGTTGCGGCACCTTTGCGGCTCCGTAGTGGAAAAACAAGTGAAAACACTTGGGACCCGCGTAATTAATACGTGGGCCCACGTGTTTTTTCTCTTATTTTCCACTACGGGGCCGTAAAGGTGCCGCGACTCCGGTGGTACAAAGTGTTTCTCAATCAATAATATTGCACTTTTCAATATTTGTTTCAACTATTCATCCAAACCATGAACTGTTGTAGTTATGAATCTCTTCGTCCTTCCATTGGCCCAAAGCACGTGAAATTATTTAACACTCTCAAAAGGCCCCTCTACTCCTCTAGTCTACCCTCATAAATATTTACCAACAAAATTGATCATATATTGAATTTTCACTTTCACAAAATTGATAATTAAAGTCAAGATAGACAAAATTTATAATTGAAGACAGCTTTCTCTTCTCTTATTGATTTTTCCAAAACCGTGTGGGCTCCATTAACCCTGTAGGTTACATTCTGATCGAATTTTCCACAAAATTGATTTGCGTCAGATATTTAATTTGCTCTGATCCTAAAGATGTTAATTCTCTCAAGAAAAAATAAAGCAGATCAACATCAACAAAAAACAAATTATTATTATTTTAATTTAAACAGAATGCTCCGATAAACATTTAAAAATAAAACATAGGTGTGCCGAAAGAACCTCACCTATTTGGTATAAAATTAAAAATTAAAAAAAAAAAAAAAAAAAAAAGAATTTAGAATTTTTTATTTTAATTTGCCTAAAATGGTAAACAAGCTTAACCTTGTAGTGTGGGTGTGAGAGGTTTATCATCAGACCAACTTCATCTCGTCCGGAAATAAGAAGTTAGTTGAAAGCATTTTCAAGATACATAAAAGTATATTAATTATAATCGATGTCGCCAAGACCCAAGTATGACCGGGGACTTCAAAGAATTACAAATATTGTCCAATATTTGTTCATTAATTCTCGAGTGTGATCTCCAATGAAACCTTATTAAGGGTGAAGTAAAATAGAAAATTGCAAACTACTTCAATTATAAAAAATAAAAAATAAAAAAAAAATCTAAATTTATTTAATAATTGCTAAGTACAACACATACACACTACGTTTTTTGACACATACACAGCCTAGTTCTCAATTCGAGACTAAACATGCACACACCAGTATTTCAGGTAGGTGAGCCATTTTTTTTTTTTTTTCAAGGCTAGCCCGGCTAGTCAACAATATAAGGATTACCCATCTTCCTTTCATGGAATGACGAAAATATAGACCAAAAAGAAAAAGGAAAATAGACCAAATAGAAGAGGGGGCAAATACTAACAAACCAAACAAAGCCCATTGGGATGGTGTGATTGCTGGTCAAAACTACGAACAAGCCAGATGCAAATGCCAATTCCATCAATATAAGTCCCACAATTGTCAAAAACACGGCTGTAGAAAGCATTTTTATAAAATATTCATGATGATTCGGGTATTGCCAGAACAACCAGCAAATTATAATTGCAGCAGAAACGCATGAACTCGAGGACAAGGCAGTGAAGATCATAAACAAAATGAAACCAATTCTCTTATCCAAATGAAAAGGGTTGGAAAGTAATTTGCCATTCTGTTCTGGATCTCTTGCGTAATTAAACTTTTCTGGAACGGTTAAAGCTGCAGTGAATGTGAATGCCGCTATAATTGATGTCAACATTAAGATAACTTCAGCCAATTTTTTGGCTCTCTCGATTTTCCCCTGATCATCTGTCGTACTTGTTCCTGATCCACTCAAACACCCATTTGCTATGATATATTCCGGATCCGGAGTTCGATGTTTATAGGTCTCCTTCAGAGCTTCTAAGGTTAAGTACTACATAAAAGCACAACATATATGCAAAATTAAATCATCTACAACAGGCTTTATTTGTATAATTTAGAAATGATAACTTTGCAGGGCTTTTATTTTAACATACATACCTTCTTGTTCTCTGTTGCTTTAGCTTTGGACGTCTGAGCAATTTCTAGAGCAGTCTGCTGGTTATGGTTGGTTGCCATGACGTTCAACTTCATTTCTCTACAGAGGATATCAACCACATTGTCACGGAAGTTCATTGCAGCTAGATGGAAAGGGGTATTCCCATCCTCATCGAGCGTGTTCAACAAATCATCTTTCTCAGGCAATTTTAGAATAAATGAGACGATATCATCATGCCCATGTTGAGCTGCAAGATGGAGGATGTTACGTCGATTATTGTTTAGCACTTCGATGACATCTGGATAATCATTCACAAGCTTTTTCACGAAACCAAATTGGCCATTTATAGTGGCCAAGTGAATAGGTGTCTGTCCATTGCAGTCACGCTTGTATGCAAGCAAAACATCTTCTTTTGATAACAGTGCTACTAGTTTTCCAAGTTTATATTCTGCTGATAAAAGTGCTACTATGTTTATAACTTCATATGCTGCTGCTGCAGCATAATGAAGGGCATTCCTCTGCTTCACATCCACCTTAGTGAGGAGATCCTTCTTCGCCTTCAATATCTCCCTCGTGACATCTAAATGTAATTGCAATAACAAAAGATTGCACTGATCAGATTTATTCTCAATCAAAATACATTAAAACATTTATATCTACAAAGCAAGCTGAAATAATATTAAAACGAACCGTAATTTCTTCTCCTGACAGCACTGTGAAGAAGTGTCATTTTATTGGATCCTTCATAGTTAAGAGAGTCAGTCGCTTTACGTATGATCCAACATGCAATATCAGTAGAACTTGCATCAATTGCGATGGAGAGTGGAGACTGACCAACTTTGTTAACAGAGGATACTGGTCCAGGATCTTCATTTATCAATTCTTGTACAACTTTTAGGTGACGATTCCTGACAGCCATGTGCAGAGGTGTGTTATTTTCATTGTCTTGCATCCTCAGAATGTTCTCTTGACCAATTTCATTGTCGATCTTCTTCTTACCAAATAATAATTTAACAATATTTACATCACCGGCCGCGGCTGCAATGTGCAATGGAGTCTCACCTCTCTGGTTTCTCTCATATACAAGACAAGGTTGAATCTTGATTATCTCCTGAACCACACTCTTGTTTCCTGATCTTGAAGCTATATGAAGAGCTGTGTTACCTTGAGGACTCCTTCCAGTGAAGAGATCGGGCTTCTCCTTAGCAAGTTTCATGATTCCATTTACATTCTTGCATTTCAATTCCCTGCGCAAGTCTGGATCCATGCTGCTTCCTGTGTTCAGAAAAAAAAAAAAAAAAAAAAAAATCTTTACTTATCTTGTAATATATCATGTGTCCATCAACATATATAGGATGATGTGATGTCTTTAATTTGTATATTCAATCTTCTCTTAAACGAGTGGCTGTGCGTCTTCTTATGTTATGAAAGTGATCTAGGCTGTAGGTTGCGGTCAATGATTTGATCCTATTGTCAATCAAAAAAAAGGACATTATTTTTTTAAGAGGTTAGGTCAAATTTCATGTCTCTCTATAAACTATGGTTTAGTTACATTTTTAAGAAAATTGATGTTAATATTGGTCCTAAATTTATTGCAAGTTGCTCATGTAGTGCACCTCTCATTCCATGTCAGTGGTGGGCTATGGGGATTCGAGTCTTACAGTATGCATTTTATAAATATATGTAATTAGTTTTCTTATTCGGACCATACTTGTAATGTTTGATCTCGGCTAATCTGACAAACCTTTGTAACCTGTTTGGTGTCAAAAATTATTATAATACTTCTAAAAACAAAATTATTCCAAGTTTCTTAATAAATAAATTTACAAACCTTAATTTGCATGCCTCACGGATTATTTAGGATAATAATTTGTGAAAATAACCACAAAAATTATATAAATTTTGTTTTTAACATATACCAAGTTTTAACTCTTAATAATCACATTGGGTAAAATTTATTTTTATTTCATAACCGTAAATTACGAAAATATCCTATATACATTATTATCTTTTTTTTTTTATATAAAATAAAAAAAGAGAAATGTTGGAAAAATCGTGAAAGCTGGGAAAAAAAAAACGTTAAATGTTTACATTTTTAAATGAAAAAATTACTAAAACAGTCCCTCTGAAATCATGTTTTTAATTTTATGTATGACACAATTACTGACACTCTTTCGGAGGGATGTTTTGGTAATTGTCCCTTTGTCACCTTACAGTTTTTTTTCTTCCTATGCTCCAGATGAACAGCGTCGTTGGGGTCTTCCTGGTAGCACTATTGCCACACCCAGGCTAGGTGCGCCTGGGCAGTGCGCCAGTGCGCCACCGGTTCCGCTTGGTGGGAGATGAAAGGAGATAGAGAGAAAAATAAGAAAGAGAGAGGGAAGAGAGGAGAGAGAATTTGGGGAGAGTTTTTATATGAGGTTATTTTAGTAATTACTCAAAATGTGGTAATTAACGTTTAAAATTTCATATGTGGTAAAAAATGAGTTCAATGTTTCCAGAGTTGACTTAAAAAATAAATGTTTCAATAGTCTATTTTTTATTTTCTACCTGATAATTTTATTCTCTATTATTTTGAGAGTTAAAGATTCCAATTTTTTTTAATATTTAATTTTATATGCCGTAAGCGGTGCAACAACACCTCTCTTGAGTTCACTTGGTAATTTCGTCGAACACCTTGCAGGCAAAATCGAAAACTACCACCAACTTCTTCCAAGACCTTGAATGGACTTACAAGTACAATAATGTAATACTAGCAATAAAGAAACATAATAAACTACAAGCAATCAAACCATAATACAACACAAGCAATTTTACGTGGTTCACCAAAATTGGCTACGCCCACGGAGGCACCGATTTCACTAGATAATGAGAATGACAAGTACAAAAGATTACCTCTAACCCACAAGCCTTTTCTCTTCTTCTAGGTCTCAATCCTTCAACCTCACAATCACTCTTTATTCTAGGTTTTTCTCTCTAGCTCTGTTGTCTCTACACGTTTGCGCACACTTAGTCTAAAAGCTCAACTAACAACTTACTTATATAGTGAGACTTTAAGCTAATTACAACATAGCCCAATAAAACCCCAAATTATAAATATGCCTCAAATACAAATGCATGTTAAATTGAGACAAACATCAACTTATGCTTCATTAGCAAAGTGAACGTGATTATTTTATTTTGGGATATTATTATTTGCCCCTGATATTTGATGAAATGTCAGTTTTACTCCCCCATATTTCAATATTATCCTAATGAAATATATATATTCAAATAAATTTAAGACCTGATTGAACTACATAAATAGTTTATGATGTGTAATTATTATTATAAGCATAGGTGAAGCCAACTTCATCAAATTTAAAGGGTATGGGCCTATGGGGATATGACAAAAAATTTAAAAGAAAATTGTAAATATAAAAAAAAATAAATTTTATATAATTTATGTGATTATTTTTTACAATTTTCACTTATTTTGAATTGAATAAAATAAAACTTTTCTAATTTACGGTTCTAATCAAGACATGTAGTCTTAACCGATCATACTATAAGACTTGACCCACAGTCATTAACTAATTTAAAAAGAATAATAATAATAATAATTTATGTGCAGAGTCTGCAGACTGAATCTCCATAGATGATTTTGTTTTTATTTTTATTTTTTCACTCTAGATCAATGGTTTTCGGATATATACATCAATCTCTATCCTTTTTTTTTTTTTTTTTTTTTTTTCTTTCTAATATTTGTCTAAGAGCTTCTTTTTTTTTTTTCTTTTAAGAAAAGTTTTTTTTTTAATGCTAAATTAATTTTAAATTGTGGATAGGTGATGTGTCTAGTTATGATTGGTTCCATGTCTATTTTCATTTAATTTATTTAATGCCACTTGAAAAAGTCCATTTTACCCTTTCACTGTTAGCTTTCGGTTAATCAACCGTTTGGTCAACCAAATCTGAAGGAGGTTCATGCAATAAAACAATCTTCTGTCCAATTTTACCTAAAGTTAAGGTATATCAGTCATTAGTGTAAGGGTTGTTTCCCATAATTTTAAGTTTTATTAAGGGTTGTTCGATTGGTTTAAAAAATAAGAAATCAAAATAAAGTCTTCCTCAGTTCCTCGAAACCGTAAATTCTAATAAATGGTGCAGTTACCCAAGTGAGTGACAACAATCATAATTTATTATTCTTAACATTAATTGATGGACGACATGACTATTCAATCGCTATTGAACTTGGAATAATAATAATAACTAATTTAACCGATCATACCATTGGCTTGGAATTTTTATGATATCATCAAGTCAATATCTCTGTAGAAAGTTTTTGGTTCAGAACACAGTTCACAAATCACATACAAAAATTGATTAAATATTTTGCTGTAATCTTAAAGATGATAATTCTGTCAAGAAAAAACAAATTAAAAAAATTAAAATATTTGGTATCAAATTAAAATATAAAAAAATTAGAGTTTTTATTTGCCTAACAATTTGTACTTGGAAAAAACTGTGTTTCAACTTTCAATAAACCCAACGAAGGGAAGAAAACTTAATTCATAATTTATTATTTATTTACTAAAAGCTATTAGAAATCAAGTTACATATACCCCACACAAAAATGGTGTTCGGAAATTACTTGGGTACTGACCCCATCAATGGGGTGTTACCACGTGGTTTTTTTCTTTTAACTTTTTATATTTATATTCTTACATTTTTCACAAATAAGCCACATGGTAAAACCTCATTTGTAGGTACTGACTGGTCAGTACCTAAGTGTTGTCCATGATGTTCTTGTTGGAAATAAAACTTAATTCCCACATAGGGAATAATTTTCCAATGAAGTCGAATTCCTTTGATTTTCATTCCCGAATAAACACCCTAAATATATTTGTCAAACTAGAGCCGACCACGGTTCGGTTTGGTTTCGGTTTCGGTTCGAAACCGCCGGTTTCGGTTCGAAACCGCTAGTTTCGGTTTGGTGGCCACCCAAAACCGAAACCGAAACCTGAACCACCAGTTTGGTACCGGTTTCAAACCGCTGGTTTGGTGGTTTGGTTTCGGTTTCGGTTTCAAAACCGGCGGTTTGGGTACGGTTCGGTTTCGGTTTTGGACGGTTTTTCAAAAAAAAAAATCAAAAAAGTGCCACGTGGCAACTTCTAATTGGTTGATTTTTTTTATTTTTTATTTTTAATAAACCGGCGGTTTAAACCACCGGTTTCGGACGGTTTGGAGGAATCCCAAACCGAAACCGGAACCGGAACCACCGGTTTCCAACTGGTTTCCAAACCGGCGGTTTTGGTTTCGGTTTGGCCAATCCGGTTCCGGTTAAACCGCGAACAAAACCGACGGTTTAACCGAACCGTGGTCAGCTCTATGTCAAACTGAATAAGCATCATTCCACCAAACCATATTGGACTGTGGTTATGAATTACGAAAGTAATATCCTATAAATATTTATAGAAAAAATCCCAATTTAAATAACACAAAGCATGATTATAAGATTTTGCACTATTTTGGTCTCTCTTAGTTATACATTTTTTATCATTCATTCTGCATATAGCTCATGCAATTCTGATTGATTCTAATTATAAAAATTTCTTTAATAATTAATTTTTAGTAGTTAAAATTTAAATGATTGTTTTATCGGTGAACTTTGAAGAATTAAGAGTGCATGAAAAATATTTACCAACAATGTTTTTTTTTTTTTTTTTTATAATATTTATTAATTTGAGATCATATTTTTTTTTTGAAAGCTTTCATCATTAGTAGAATTCGAACCACAGATCTGGAATTGTTTACCTAAACTCCAAGCTGGTCAGTCTACCATGCTTTTGATTTAGGCCCATTGTTCATATATTGAATTTCCTGTCTGTGTAGTCTGTCCTCGTCATATGGTTATATCACTTTCACAAAATTGATAATTGAAGACAGCTTTTCTCTTCTCTTTTTCCAAAACCGTGTGGACTTCATTACCATGGTTAAAATTATTGGGTGTAGAGTGTAGACAGTAGACTCCAGTACTCCACCGCAATTATTGAATTTTGTCTATCGGTGTGTCAAAGTGTGTGGTTACTTTGGAATTTATGAATCAATAAGTCAATATCTTTGTGGAAATTTTTTTGGTTCAGACCAGTCATCAGTTCAGATTACAACCTCGTCAGATCTCGTATCACCAACTATTTTTTTTTTTAATATATAAATATCATCGGTTCACGTTACAAAATTTGATTTGCTTCAAATATTTTGCTCTAATCTTAAAGATGATAATTCTCTCAAAAAAAAAAAAAAAAAAATTAAAGTAGATTAATATCAATAAAGAACGAACGATTATTATTTTAATTTAAACAGAATACCCTGATAAACATTTAAAAAGAAAATGTAGATGTGCTTATAGACCCTCCTCTGTTTGGTATCAAAATTTTAAAAAAGTTTTAGATTTTTAGATTTTAATTTGCCTAACAATTTGTACTTGGAAAAAACTGTGCTTCTGCGACCCACGAAAGAAAACACAATTTCTGATTTGTAATTAGTTTACTAAAAATTATTAGAAATCAAGCTAGGTATACGGTATATACCACATACACAAATAAGTATTCTTTAGTTAGGGCTAGTTTGGTATTGCTTTTAAGAAGTTAAAATCAGTTTATTTCATAATTTTGACATAAAATAATGTTTGGTAAAACTTCTTAAAGTGATTAATTGATAATTTGACAAGTTTTGACAGTGATTTTGAGAAGTATGTGGAGGGTTACTTTTTGAAAGTGATTATAGAATAATCTATTTCAGCATTTAATGAATCTTTTAAAATATCATTATTATCCTTATAAAATTAAATTAGAATAATTTATATTCCTTATTTCATCTTAAAATTAAAGATTCTAATTAAATATTGATTTGATTTATAAAATCTTTTAACAATCTTTTTATTATTCTTATGGAATTTTTTTTTTTCTAATTTAAATATTCTACTTAAATATTAATTTAATATATATAATTAATGGAAAAAAAAAAAAAGGTTATAAATCATGTCTACTTTAGTCATTGTAACTAATTTCAGCACTTTTGAAATAAAATTACAAAACATATGTATACTGTTTTTAAGCTATATAGTAGTTTTAAAAGTATAATTAACCAAACATTTACTGATTAACTTCACAGCTGATTATTTCTTCAGCACAGCTAACAATGATTATTATAAAAGTTACAGCAATACCAAACTGGCCATTAGAAATAAAACTTAATTCTCCACTCCCACCTATGGAATTCAATTATCTTTCCTGATTTCCATCCTCAATTAGTGGACGCACCCTAAATGTATAAAGCTGAATCTTGAACCTAGAACATTATCTGTATAAATGGACACCCTTCACCACCAAAACGCATTGGACAGTGGATATTAATTAATAAGTTAATATCCTTAAATATATATAGAAAAATCTTGATTTAAATAAAACAATGCATGATTATAACAATTTGTACTTGGAAAAAACTATGCTTCCGCAACCCTCGAAAGAAAACACAATTCCTAATTTATAATTAGTTTACTAAAAACTATTAGAAATCAAGTTAGGTATACCACATACACAAATCAATATTCTTAGTTGGAAATAAAACTTAATTCTCCCCTCCCACCTATGGAATTTAGTTATCTTTCTTGATTTTCATTCTCAATTAGTGAATGTACTCTAAATGTATAAAGCCGAATCTTGAATCTAGAATATTATCGATATGAATGGGCACCCTTCACCACCAAACCGCATTGGACAGTGGCTATTAATTAAGAAGTTAATATCCTTAAAAAAATATAAAAAAAAAATATCCCGATTCAAATAAAACAATGCATGATTATAAGATTTTGATCTGTATTGGTTATATATATATATATATATATTTAGTTAAAATTAAAAAGTGTTTAAACAGGGAACTCTAAAGAGTCAAGAGTGCATATGTTGAAAAAGACAACCTACAAAGTTTGATGTTTCAGCAGCTTTAAATTCCAAATCATGTGGACTCCAGCCATATATTAATAGAGTCTGGGTAGTGTCAATGTTATAATAATTGTACAAGACAAAAGTTTTATTCACACACACACATATATATATATATAATGCTACATATTCCATCTAAAATCCCACCTTTTTCATCTCACCACATGTGGCATGTGAGGTGTCAAATGGTGAGTGGATATATATGGTAGGGGAGATATGGTGAGTGGATACATAATGTAGGTGAGATAAATCATTATTAATATGTATCCACTCACTATTTAACACTTCGCATGCTACATATGGTGGGATGAAAAAATGGGATGTTTAGTATTATTATATATATATTTGTTGCAAAACAATACTTTAATGTTAGTTTTTTCTGATTAATAATTGTACGGATCATGACTCATGCGTGCTCTTTTTTTCTTTGATGATGATTATGAGTGCTCCTTTGTTAATGATGATGATTCTCCTAGGAAAAAGACAAATAGCTTGCATTTGGAGAAATGGAGATGCTGTTGTCACTAAGATGCCAAAATTACCCATTGGTCATTTCCGATTTAATTTCGGTACGGTTACGGGATTTTAAATCTTCGCCTCGCCCCATCCTCGTACCTGCTATATATATATAATTTTCCCTCATATTAACTTTTTTTTTTTTTCCATTTTTTCCTTCCATTGAAACACTACTTCATTCCAAATCATTATATATAATATTATCCCTCACACTATTATTTTCATATTATTCAATAATATTTATATGATTATCAAAAAGTCATAAATAAAATACAGTAATGGGATGAGGATGGTATGGGGCAAAAAACTCATCCCCTAATGGAGATTCCCTGTACCCGCACCGTTTATTTTAAGGTAGAATAAACAGAATGATTTAATAGTGATAGAATTTTCCACTATAATTTGTCTAACAATTTGTTTTTCAGTTTTCCACTAACTTTGATTTTGTTGGTACTCTGCTTCTTCAATTCGTTTTTCTGATTTAAAGAATTTGTTTCAGAGTTGTTATTACAAGATTGAGCAAAATGAACTCTTTATGAAAGATGAGAGTGTTTATATGAACATTAAAAAAAAAAAAAAAAAATGGACAATTTAACTGGTACAGTGTGTTTTTATGAACATCCAATGCTTGATTATTTTTTGTGGTTGCAATCATGATATAAAAAAAAAAATCTATTTTTCCAGCAAATCGTTAAATGAAATCGTTAGATGATGAGTAGCTAGTAAGCATAGGATCCGGTTTTTAAGAAATTTTCGAGATTTCATCATGGCCGTTGAATTTGATCAACGACCAAGAAAAACGCACACAGCGAAAAAGCCAGAGAGAGGAAAATGATCGGTGGGATTGGTGGGCCCGAGACATATAAAGAGAGAGGAAAGGGTGTGTAATTGATTGACTGTAAAAAGAAAGATAGGAAAGAGAGGGGGATTGGGCCCCATTTATTATTCAGTTTTATTTTTTTATTCTAAGTACATTCTGACCGTTGGATCCGATTCACCTGCCATGAAGAATTAAGAGTGCATGAAAAATATTTATTTACCAATACTGCTTTTGATTTGGGCCCATTGTTCATATATCGAAGGACAGCTTTTCTCTTCTCTTTTTCCAAAACCGTGTGAGCTCCATCACCATGGTTAAAATTAGAGAAAATTACACTGGTTGCCACCAATTTTAGACATAAATACCAATTTAGTAACCACTTTTACCCAATGTATCAAAATGGCCACTATTGACAGCCAGTGCAATTAACTCTACTTTTAAAGTACTTCCAGGGGCCCAAAGCACGTGAAATTATTTAAAGTTTACCAAATTAAAGTAAGAAATTAATTATAAGAAAAGACGTTACTGGCGTCTTTGTCCTTCCAATGGCTCCCAAAGCACGTGAAATTATTTAACACTCTCGAAAGGTCCCTTTAGAGTTTAGTTTGCCCTCATAAATATTTGATTTGGGCAATTGGGCCCATTGTTCATCTATTGAATTTTCTGTCTCTGTCCTTATTATATGGTTACATTCACTTTCACAAAACTGACAAAATTTATAATTGAAGACAGCTTTCTCTTCTCTTAATGATTTTTCCAAAACTCCATTACCATCGTTACATTTTGATTGAATTTTCCACAATTATTGGTGTGGTTGTAGACTGTAGAGTGTAGAACTGTTGACTCCACCACAATTGTTGAATTTTCTCAATCACATGACAAATCTATATATATATATAGTTTTTATTCATATATATATATAGTTTTTACAAGACAATAGTTTTATTCATATAGTTTTTGTTACAAGACAATACTTTTATGTTAGTTTTTTTTTTTTTTTTTTTATTAATAATTGTACGGATCATGACTCATGAGTACTCTTTCTTTCTTTCTTTGATGATGATTATGAGTGCTCTTTGTTAAGGATGATGATTCTCCCAACGAAAAAGATAAATCGCTTGCATTCGGAGAAATGGAGATGCTGTTGCCACTGACTTTGCTTTTGTTGGTGTTTAAAAAAAAAAAACCAGAATGATTTAATAGTGATGGAATTTTCCACTATAATTTGTTTTTCAATTTTCCACGTACTTTGCTTTTGTTGGTACTCTGCTTCTTCAATTCGTTTTTCTGATTTAAAGAATTTGTTTCAGATTTGTTATTACAAGATTGAACACAATGAACTCTTTTGTGAAGATGAGAGTGTTTTAATGAACATAAAAAAAAAATGGACAATTGAACTGGTACAACGAGTTTTTACATTTTATGAACGAATAATGATTGGGTACTGATCGGTCAGTATCCAAAATACTGACCCATCAATGAGAGTATAGTACGTGACCTTTTTTATTTTACTTTTTATATTTATCTCACAAATTGGGCCACATACTACACTCCTATTAGTGGGCTCAGTATTTTGGATATTGACCGGTTAGTACTCGAGCATTATTCTTTACGAACATCCAATGCTTGGTTATTTTTTTATTCTATATTATTTTGGCCATCGGATCCAATCCAATTGATCCGGAAATTTTTTAAAATTCAGGATTCTTCTATAACAAAATCAATTGTACTCATTTCAACACCTTGGGAACAAAAAGATGAAAATTTACTGCAACATTTCTTGTTTGATTTTAGTGGATAAATTTGAATATCATATACAAAAATTATCATAACCATGTGGACTTTTACCAATGTCAATTTTTTATTTTTATTTTTATTTTTTTTAAAGCTCCAATGTCAAATTAATTAGTATATATATATAGTGACAGCGCACTGATATAAGGAAAACACAATACATCCAAATATAAGCGTTGGTTTCATCCAATTGTTAGATTTGTTTCTTGAAAATATATATTAAAAGAGAAGATATATATTATAGAAAATGATATATAATAAGATTAGGATTCTCTGTAAAATATATTTTTTTTTTACCATAATAACTCTACCCAAACTAGAAATTTTTTTTTTTTAATAATAATAAAAGAATCCCGGACATCAAAAGCTTTTTTTTTTTTTTTTTAATATATTCATGATCAACTATGTTTCTAACACAATATGAAAATCTAGAACACAATAGAATAAATGTCTCTTTTAGAATACTAAGGCAAAATCCATCTTGATTTATCCATGAATTATCCATTGTTGATACTTAATCCGAAAACCACATTATTTATTGCGATTCTATTAGAATTCTATTTGTTAAAGAACTAAATTATGAAACGAATTCTATTTGTTACATTATTTAAAAATAATTTTAGATTAGTAAACAGATTTAATTATTAAAAAAGTTTAAGAGTATAGCTGCACCATCAAATCATAAGATTCAAAACTCTTAGAATAACAATAAAGAGATTAGTAGAGGATTTTACTAAGTCAATGTGACCCATGACCCCAAGAAAAATTGAACCCATGGCCCTTTGGTTGGAGCCCAAGCTTTTGGTCGGAAACTAAACACTTCTACGCACAAGTGGCTGACTGTCGCAAGGGTCTATGAGAATCGAGTGCCAACTCAGCAGAGAGTTAGTTGATTCTGGAGGCTAAAGCGCGCTGATGTGGAGGTTGGTTAGGTAAAGTTAGTTAGTGAAGTTAGCTGATGTGTCAGCTTGTGAGTTATTAAAATTCTTGATTATCAGGAATTAGTTAGGGAAGTTAGTTAGAATTTGTTTCAGGTTCTGATAAGTAACAAAACTTGCGTGTATTGTTTATAAATAATCATCTCTGTAAACTCTCTGGTTTTCAATAAAACACAGAAGGCTCTCTTTAGTTCGTCAATGGGGTTTTTCAATTCCTCTGTTCTTTGAGGACTTTAATCAAACACTTTAGTGTTACTGCATATTCTTTTCTCCCTTTTCTCCCTTTTCTCCTTTTTCAATTTCGCGTGCTCTCACTTCCTTGCCAACATATGCAGTTGTAGCAGCTCTTTTGTAAGGCCCATCTATTTTGTCATTGGCCCTATATGGCCCAAGGATTATTTGGAGGCCCAACAGCTATTTAAAATAATAATAATTTTTGGTATAGATTTTTAGTGGCCCAAGAGTTCTTATGTGATATTTTCAGATTTTGGTTTGATTTCCTTTTCGATTTCACAGATTCTAAATTGGGTTTTGTGCGATTGTTAGGGAAGAAGAGGAAGAAGAGGAACCCAGCGTATTTGGCTGGAATTAAAGCTTAAAACCTAAGTCGTGAGTGAAAAAGTTTCTGGTTTTATTATTAACTCAAACATTTTCCAGTTTTGTGTTTGAATTGTTTGTTGGAAACCATTTTAAGAGTTTAATTGCTTTTGATTGTTTATTGTGATGACACAGTGAATTAAAGGAAGTGATGATTGTATATATGTATATTAGTATATAAGTTTTGTGTTTATAATTGTTTTCTTGGAAATCATTTTAAGTGTTTGATTGCTTTTGATGATTTATCGTGATAATACAGATAATTGAAACTATGTTTATAAGCCTATGATTAGTAAATTATTTTAGCAAATGTTGAGAGGAGAATATAATTGATTTTATAAAGCACTATATATGTACCTTTTCCCGATTATACTTGATTCAGACTATATCACATGACATTCCTTGTACTCAAGAGAGGAGTCAGGGCGGGTCTTGACTCTTGTCAACTTTTCCATGCCAACCAATGGACAAATGTTGAACCACAGCCGGTCCTTGCAGCCTCCTGATAACTCTGCTGCAAATGTTGTCTCTAATATAAGCATACAGTGTTAGCATATCAAAAGATTTCTGTAAAAATAACGCAAAATCAAAATTATAACAACTTTAAATCTAACTACCAAGAATCTAACTAACAAAAAATGTTATAACAGAAGCTGACTGATTTATAACAACTTGTGCCAGGTCAGCATCTAGAATACAGAGGAATATAGAGGGCAGTTATTCAATAATAACTTGTGCCATGTCAGCCTCTGATCAAGATTGCAGTTATTCGTTCCCTTTGAGTCACCAGACCTGATTACAGAGCTCAGGTGAGCTTGAGCTGAAGATGCTTCATTTATACCTTTAACACCCTTCACGACCAACCACATTGGGTGGTGGTTATCATTACGAAGCTAATATCTTATAAATACATACAGAAAAATCCCGATTTAAATAAAACAATGCATGATTATAAGATTTTGGTATGTCTTAGTTATATTAATTTTTTTATGAACATTCATGCTGCATATAGTTTATGCAGTTCTGATATGATTATAATAAAACTTTTCTTTAATAATTATTTTTTTCATTGTATTTTAAATAAAAATGAGTGTTTAAAAAGTGAACTCTGAGGAACTAAGTCAAGAGTGCATGTGCTGAAAAAGAAAACATATATAAAGTTTTTTTGTTTTTGAAAAAAACATATATAACGTTTGGTGTTTCAGCAACTTTAAATTCCAAACCGTGTGGACTCTACCCATTTATCATTAAAATTTGGATTGTGGCTATGTGGAATTTTGATTGATATCATGTCCACAATACAATAAATTGTACAAAGCAATATTTTTATTCATATTTATATGTTTATTTTCAGCAAAAATACTAGAATATAAATGTTTTTTTAATAAGAAAATTATAATTTTCTGGTCAAGATGGTTCACGACAGTCTAGATAAAATATTTAGTCCAGTTAAATCCAATCCAATCAAATCCAATCAAATCCAATCCCTTAAAAATAATCCAATACTATCTAATCTAATCTCACGCATCAGATGCACCCTACAAGTAGCGGGAGTCTTTGTCTTTGCAGTGACCAGCGGCTCAGAGTGCATTAAATTATTTTATACTCTCAAAAGGACCCTCTACCCTCAGAAATATTTACAGCAATGCTTTTGATATATGATTTGGGCCCATTGTTCATATATTGAATTTTCTGTCTCTGCCCTTGTTATATGGCAGTGTTGGAGGAATTCCAATTTCTCAAGAGTTGTGTTGCCATGTAGAATATAATTCTTACAAATTTGAGAATCACTTATCAACCACTCCGATCCTAACCCACAACATTTATTTATTTATTTATTTTTTTTTTGTGTTTTCTTATTTCTCCTTTTGAGTCAATTATTGAGTTTGCCTCAAGACCCTAACTTTTTAAGGCTCTAGTAGAATTTTTCAAGTTGTTGATGAAGAATAATTTAACATTATACAGAGCTTTTTTGACAAACTTGAACCACATGATTTCCTCAACATTAGCATTTTCGGAAACTTTACATCTTTCCTCCAGGAATGAAAAAACAATAGCTCTTTCTTCAAATAATAAAAAAAAAAGTTAGCAAATTAGAAGAAATTAAATTCCAAATACTTATAGCGGTCCGGCATGGTGGTGGCAGCAGTAGCAGCTTTAGCACCAATTCAATATGGTGGAATCTGCTTGATTTTGAATTTTCGATTGGTTTCGGGATCTGTGGTGGGCTTGCACATCAAATCCAAGCTGAATTTGTAAAAGAAGTGAAGTGATAATGTTTGAAATTCTGTTGGTCCATGCTTGTATGCCAACCTATGTTAGGCTTGAGCCCAACCCTGCAGCTATCTTTCACCTGAAAACTCTGTAATGAAGCCGTTCCTAAAAAAGGCAGCAATTTGGTCTTCCAAGAGCAGATAGTATCAGAATTTTTGAGGATTTCTGTAAAAAGGTGCAACACTCATAGTTCAAGGTCAGCTAGGAATAGGAAATCCACAGCCTCCGTCCATAGCAGACTTCAGCAGATAAAACACATCGCAGTAAATTTGGAGAAAATCGTTAGACAAACAATTCCTGTATGATTTTTTACCCCATCAACAGCATCATTTAAAAAATGTAGTACATGTATGAAAGTTTGGGCATTGGTACTCTATGATACAACACAGAAGCATAAGAACTTGTCGAAGAAGAACACTACAGAAACGACTCCAACTCGCCAAAAGAAAACAGAAGCAAAATCAGGTCTCAAGCAGAAGATAGCAATCTACATATTTAGAGATGATTGCAGCTTCAATTTGAATAGAAGCAAACTCAAATAAACCAGATTCAAAGAACACTCTGCTATCTGCTACAAACTGGGCCAGATAATACTGTACAACAACATCAATTAGGAAACATAGTTTGGCTATTGGTACCTGGAGCTTCCTGACAATAAGATTAAAGTTGACCCAAATCAATTATAAAACTTGCAATTTTTTATATCAAGAAATTGTCTTTGTCTCTCGAAGTTGCCTTCTTTACAAACCAATATGAGCTTTTCCTTTGTAGTTCAATGAATTGGGATTGGACTGTCAAATAAGCTTGAAAAGCATTGCATGAGTAAAAATGGAGAAGTAATTGTCAGAAGATTAGAAATTGCAGGATTATGATGTAGAACAAAATATCAATAAAAAAAAATCTGAATTTGTTTATTATAAGAAAATGTGAGTAATTGTTGTGCTATTATAAATTGGCATACCCGGGATAGATGATAAGAATGAACGAGTTAAGATGAATTTTCAAAGTATCTTAATGCAAAGGATGTCGATTATTCTGAATCACTTATTAGGATTAGGGAAAACCAAGACAGTAGCAGCCTTATTATCTGTTGATGATGTTGGAGTAAGAATGTGCTTAATTTTGACCGTTTTGAAATTTCTGCACATTGCATTTTACAACTTGAGAGAGGGGACACTGTTTGATCTCTGTTGGTCCTCGCTTCCATGCCAACATACGCAGCTACAGCAGCTCTTCTAATAGCACGAAAAAAATGTGGAACTACAATGCAAACCTGCAGTCTCCTCATAACTTTGCAGCAAAGCCCCTACAAAAATGCAGAAATTTAGTCTCTAATATGAACGGATAGTATAAAAACAACTGCAAAACCAAAATTCCAGCATATGACACGGCACCTCATGTAGTAAATGATTATCACTAATTTAAACAGAAAACTGGAGTAGAATACATGCTTTGGTAAATGATTATCAATTTTTGTCCAATCAAAACATCATTTAGAAAGATATAGAACAAATATAAAAGTTTGAACATTGGTACCTCATACCTCATGACCATGGCGTTAGAAGTTTGCTTAAATCAATAAACTCATTCTTCAACTTGCGAACTTTGATGGTAAGCCATTGTCGTCTCTTGAAGATGTTAGATTGCTTAAATATTGAAGTCAAATTAGTTTTATGCCTTATGGCTTCAAGAAGTTCCAAGAATCTTGATGTACCATCTTCCTCAGGAAACACTGGAATGTAAATAGATGTGAACAACTTCAACATTTTCAAGTTTTACATCAGAGATAAACACCATGTCTCAGCCACTTACAAGTACAAGTATTCTAGAGAACCCCACATTTGCAGCCTGAAAATTCCAAATTTGAGTCATCACCTAATCATAACTGATGCAGCAGCCTTGGCATTGGATTACATTGAGGGGTTGGATAGGAAAAAAACCAAGGAAATAGACCATTTCAATCCTACTAGTCCGGGCGACGGAGTCAGAACGACGTGAAACTTTTACTGTTGAAGCAAATCGGTGAGAGCTTTCAAACTCATGACCTTTGGTCATGTGGCATGCCTTTTTTTAGCTGAATTCCATCGTTTAGGCCCCGAAAAGGCCGTTTTTACCGTTTTAGGAAAGTTTCGTTTTTGCAATAACTTTTGTTTTTCAAGTTCGAATCGACTTCCATCAATTCTGGCTTGCTTAGGATTGTTAGCTTTATTTGTTTTTGCATTTAACTCAAATTTGCCATTTTTGGCTCAAATTTGCCATTTTTTGTAATTTTCGTTATTAAGGGTTTTTTAGGCCATTCCTTGCTCATCAAGGATTAAGGTTAGGGTTAGGGTTTGTTTCCTTTAAATAGACTTGTAAGCCGCTTTTATTTGCTAGTTTTTGATTTAATAAAATTTTAGAGAATTGATTCTCCAACTATCCAATTATACATCCTTCGTGCGTGAAGATTGTCGTATTTGAAGCCTAGTATTCTGGCATCCGTGCGCGGATCAATAGAATAGTAGTAGATTGAACTAATTGTTTCTGCAGGTTTTTCTCGTAGAGCTTCCGCTACACCAATAACTCATAAGTTCAAGCATCTCATACCGGTACTGCATCCCCATGTTCAAGTCTGTCAAGGAACCATTATTAGTTTTTGTTTTTCCTGCATTTCAATTATACTAAGAGTTTTTACATCAAAGAAATTACTTCAGTTATTGTCCTTAGATTGGTAGTCAATTACTCAATTTATCAAGTACGGGATATCTTCATAACTCTGCAGCAAAATTATTACCAAAATTGCAAAGATTTAGTCCATTACAAGCAGATAGTATCATGATCAAAATGTATTTGGGATGAAAAAATGTGAAAAAACTGTAGGGAAAACTATGAAGACACTGTAAGTGTTTGATAGAGGTCGAACAGTGTTCGACAAAAGGTCTCACTGAGTTTTGTAAGTGTAGAAAACAGAGCTTTGTTGAAGCTCCATTAATGGAGTTTTTCAGAGGAAATCTCTCTATATTATTGCAAAGATTGTTATATCATAGTAACCACAGCTGCTTGATGATCTTTTATTGACTTTTTATTTTTATTTTTTTATTTTTTAAAATTAAATAAACTTTATTGAGCCCAAGAGGCAAACAGGGACAAACCCCAAACAACACAAAAACACAAAACAACAAACCAAACCAAAGAAACAACAAGAAAAACAAAACAGCCCAGAAAAACCAAAATTAATGCCTAATAGCAGGCAAACCCGACCTATCAATACGAACAATACCCTGAAGCAACCTAGGCAACTTGTGGAAATCGTCATAAATAACATTACTCCCTCTTTCACCAAGCTTAGCCAAAAAATCAGCAGCTTGGTTCCCCTCACGAAACTGATGAACAATATGAATGTTCATCCCTTGCATCTCAGTCATACAATCCTCCCAAAAGTCCCATAAGTACCAAAGAGTACAATTCCTCGCACGAAACCAGTCCACAACAATTTTGGAATCACTTTCAATAATAACACTAGTAAAAGATAACCTCTTGCAAAGACGAATACCATCAAACAAAGCCTTTAATTCTGCTCTATTATTCGAGCCAACACCATAGTGTTGGCTCTATTATCTTCACAAACTATGAGTATAATGCATACTTACCTCCAGCTTATCGAATTGTCTAAAAAACAGAGGTTCATTTAATAATGCAGCTGTGTGAAACTTCAAGGTATTGAGTAGATGAAGTTTGGCACCATAGGTGTTTGTTGTATTTACTTTGTAAAGAAATGAAGAACAGAGTATTGAAAAAGCTTTGAGAGAAACATTTTTGGAGAAGAAGATATTTTATTGATAGTGAATCTTTTCCAGAAAAACTTTGATTACAATAAGAGAGTGAGAGAGCCTATTTATACAGAGAATGACCACTCTCACTTCTGTAACTAACTTTCCCGCCAATTCTAACAGTATTCCTATTCTGGCGGGAATTAACTTAGAGCCAGCTCAGCTCCTTTCAGCAATTAAATAAAAGTAAACACACAATTAAATAGTGGTTGCATATTTCAAAAAAAAAAAAAAAAATTACGATACTGGTTGCAGCAACAAATGAAATGAAAATAACATAAGAAAATTCCAAGTGAATAATCAAAATTCAATTTTTATTCAACAATGTGAAGTAAACACACAATACAATACTGGTTGCAGCAACAAAATAATATTAAAAGCAATATATAGAGAAATGAAATGAAAATAACTTAAGAAAATCCAAACTTTAATTCAAAATGATTAATCAAAACTCAATTTCCACGCAACAATTCTGTTCTTTTATGATTTTATTATCCTGGAATGTTAGAGGTCTTGGCAAGGGTGAGAAATGTAGGATGGTCAGAAGTCTTGTGAAAAAAGTTAATCCTGATATTTTGTTTATTCAAGAAACGAAGCTGAAGAAATTCGACAGTAGAACGATTTCGTCTCTTGGGGGTAGGAGGCTTACTAGAGGTGTGGGGGTGGATGCTGTGGGTGCTTCTGGAGGAATCATTACTCTATGGAATGAGGATTTTTTTACAGTGGATTCTTGTATTTCTAATAATAGATGTATAATTCTTTCCGGTGTTTTAAAGAAGAGTAGGAAGAACTTAGTGTTTTGTAACATTTACGCTGCTTCGATTGAAAGAGAAAGGAGGGAATTATGGGAGTTCATCCTTGATGCTCAGAAAACCTTTCCGGATCCTTGGTGTTTGGGAGGGGACTTCAATACAGTCCTTTCCTCGTCTGAAAGAGTGGGTTCTTTTTGTGATATGGGATCTATTAGAAGCTTCAATAGTTTTGTTTTCCAAGCTAAGGTTGTTGACCTTCCTCTTCGTGGGGTGAATTTTACGTGGTCCAACAATAGGGATCAAGAAGCGTGGGCTAGACTGGACCGTTTTCTGTTGTCTCAAACTATTTTGATGTGGTTTCCGAATCTCATTCAGAGAGGCTTATCTCGTTGTCTTTCGGATCATAATCCCATTTTGTTAGGTGACTCTACGGTGAAGTGGGGTCCCTCTCCTTTCCGTTTTTGCTCTTGGTGGTTAAAGGAGAAAGATAGGATGTAGGATGAAGGATGCCTTGGAAGGGTGGGGTTCTTGCAATGTCTCGGGAACAAAAGGCTTTGTTCTTTTCTCCAAACTGAAGGCTGCCAAGAATAGATTAAAGAAGTGGAACTTTCTTCAGAAGGATAAGGTCGTTCTTCCTTGTCATTTGGAAGAAAAATTGGGGGCCATTGATTCTAAGGCTGCTACGAATGGGTGGACTGATTCTCTCAGACAGGAAAGAGTACAGCTATTGTCTGATTTATGGAAGAGTTATAGTAGGGAAGAACAAAGGTGGCGTCAAAATTCTAGGGTCAATTGGCTACGGGAGGGGGATAAAAACACTAGTTTCTTTCATTGTGTTGCTAATGGTAGAAGAAGATTCAATGCAATAGAGGAAGTGGAGTTTAATGGCGTGAAAATCACAGACCCAACAAGCTTAAATAAAGAGAATTTTGGTTTCTTCAAGAGGCATTTCCAAAAGGATAATTGGCAAAGACCAAGTTTGAAGGGGGCTATTTTTAGGAGAATTTCGGAGGTGGAGTTACAGTCTTTAGAAGAAGATTTTTCGGCTGAGGAAGTGTGGGCTGCTGTTTCTAATTGCGAAGGCAATAAGGCCCCGGGTCCGGATGGGTTTAGTCTTGACTTCATCAAATCCCATTGGGGTGATATCAAAGGTGATTTCATGAATTTTATTCATGAATTCCATAGAGACGCAACGGTTGTGAAAGATTTAAACAGAGCTTTCATTGCTTTAATTCCAAAAGTTTCGAGTCCGATTCATATGAAAGATTTTAGACCTATAAGTCTTGTTAGCTTGATGTACAAAATTCTTGCTAAGGTGTTGGCCAATAGATTGAGGAAAACTATGGATTCCATTATCGGAGAGTCTCAAATGGCTTTCATTAACAACCGTCAAATCTCCGATAGCTTTGTTATAGCGGAAGAGATTGTCCATAGGTGGAGTAAAGAAAAAGAGGGTGGGCTACTTGTGAAATTAGATTTTGAGAAAGCCTACGACAGTGTGGATCATGGCTTTCTCGATTCCTTGATGGTTGATATGGGCTTTGGTGCTAAATGGAGAAGTTGGATGAAAGAATGTATTTCCTCTCCGGTGATGTCAGTGTTGGTTAACGGGATTCCTACGCCTCAATTTGGTGTTGAGAGGGGTTTGAGGCAAGGCGATCCGTTATCGCCTTTTTTGTTCAATATTGTTGTTGAAGGTTTGAATTATTTGCTTTGTAAAGCTTATGAGTTGAAATTGCTTGAAGGTGAACACTTTGATGGGATTCATGTTTCTCATCTTCAATTTGCGGATGATACCATCCTTTTCATCAAGCCTAAGGTTGAGTTTCTTCGCAATGCTAAAAGAGTTCTCCGTTGTTTTGAAATGGCTTCGGGTCTCAAGATCAATTTCCATAAATCCGGTGTTGTTAGAGTGGGAATTGGGAGGGCGGGGGAATCCGAGTATTGGGCGTCCATTTTCAAGTGCAAGGAAGCTTCTCTTCCTATCTCTTACCTTGGTTTTCCTTTGGGAGGTAAACCCAATTCTAAGAATTTTTGGGAGCCTGTAATCAATAAAATTGAGAAGAGGTTAGCTCCTTGGAAAAGGAAATTTTTGTCCAAGGGGGGAAGAGTAGTCTTGATCAAGGCTGTAATTTCCAGCATACCTACTTACTTTCTTTCTATTTTTAAGATGCCGGTGGGGGTTGCTCAGAGAATTGAGAAGATTAAAAGAAGTTTTTTGTGGGGGGATGGGGTTTCTAAAAGAAAAATCCATGCGGTTAATTGGAAGGTGGTTTGTAAAGCAAAGATTAAAGGTGGGCTTGGGATAGGGAGAATCTTAGACAAAAACAAGGCTTTATTAGCAAAATGGATGTGGAGGTTTGCTAGGGAAGAAAATTCTCTTTGGAGGAGAATCATTTGCTCTAAATATAAGGTTCAAGAGAATTCCTTATTTTGGAGCTGGCAACTATCCAAACCTTCCTCTTTTTTTATTAAATCGGTTCAAAGCCTTCTCAAGTTGGATTCTCGGGCTGCTAGTGTGATTGACAAGGGCTTTGTGGTGGTTGGAGGGAGAGGAGATAGAGTGAATTTCTGGAATGATTTGAGAGTGGATGGCAGCCCACTTAAGGAAGCTTTCCCTAGGTGTTTTGCTTTGGCTAGCAACAAAAATGGGGTTGTTCAAGATTATGGGGTCTGGTCGGATTCTAATTGTGTTTGGAAGTGGTCAATTCCGACTCGAAGACCTCCGTTTGATTGGGAATTAGACCAATGGAATCTCTTTTTAACTTGTTTGGAGTGCCACACGATGCGTTTTCATCTTGCGGATACAATAGCTTGGAGATTTAATTCGAATGGAATTTTTTCGGTGGGATCTTTTAGAAGAAAATTAGAGGAAGCCCAAGAGTCTTCGGAGAATGTGCCTTCTTTCCTCTGGAAAGATTTTTGTCCGCCTAAGATGGAAGTTCTAGCTTGGCAAGTGTGGAGAGGGCGTGTTTTGGTCAAAGAGGAGCTGTTCCGTTGCGGGTTGATCAATTCTGGTGACTTGTTGTGTCCGGTCTGCAAGCTTGAGAATGAATCTTTAAACCATCTTTTTTTGCACTGTTCTTGGTCGAGGTCTCTTTGGTTGATTAGTATGGGGTGGTGGGATGTTGTTAGTTGCCCCAACTTGTCCATCAAAGATTGGATGGAGGGCTGGATAGGTTTATGCCCAACGGTGTCTATTCACAGAATTTGGTGCTCCTTGTTTTTTGCTGTTATTTGGACAGTTTGGGACTCAAGAAATCAGCTCGTTTTCGAAGACAAGGAGACAAGAGTTGAGCAGGCTGCAGATTTGGTGAAACTTAGGATTGTTTGGTGGTTCAAATACCTTGGCAAAGGCTCTAATGACTCGATTCAGTCCTTGCTTCTAAACTTTAAAGATGTGTGTGTTGAGGGTAGGAAGAAGTCTCTAGTTCGTTTAAAGGATTGGATTCCGCCATCTACGGATTGCCTTAAATTCAATGTTGATGGTTCCGCGAGGGGTAAACCCGGTCCTGCTGGTATAGGTGGCGTTTTGAGAGATTCGAATGGCAAAATTCTCTGCTTATTCTCCTTCTCTGTCGGAATTTCAGACTCGAATTCTGCGGAGATTTGGGCCATTCAGCGTGCTATTGACCTGTGTATCTCTAATAGGAATCTTAATGGTAGAGTCGTTTCGATCGTTAGTGATTCCAAAATTGTGGTGTCTTGGGTTAATGGTGGTGATTTTGGAAATTTTGGCCATATGAATACCATTCTGAAGGCCCGTCAGAATTTGGCGGCTCGTGGTCTGATGGAAGTGGTGCACGAATCCAGAGCTTTCAATTCTTTCGCGGATAGTCTCGCTAAGATGGGGTCCAATTCAAGTGGGGACTTTGTGGAGTGGGGTGATTTTTAATTGTTGCTTTTGCCTGTCCCGTTTTCTGTTTGTTTGTTTGTTTTTCTGATGTTTTTCTGTTGTTTTGGGGGTTGTTTCTTGTGGTGGAGGTGCTGTTTCGTGCCTACTGTCTTTTGGCTGGGCTGTTTTTGTTTTTTCCCTCTGTTTGGTGCGTGTTTCCCCTGTTTTCTGGGCTGTCTTTCTGTGGTTGGGGGTTTCCCCATTTGTGCTGTTTGGGGTGCGCCCCGTTTCTGCCTTTGGGCTTCTATAATACTTGCCTTTTCAAAAAAAAAATTTCCACGCAACAATGTGAAGCAAGTTTAGTCATTTAAAGCAGCAAAACCTGCTTAAACCCTAGAATCAAAATTTACCATCTCTAAAATCACAGTAACTTAAAAAAAAAAAAAAAAGGTGAAATCAACAACAAAAACAAATACAAATGTAAAACGTTAGCTTACCAATTTTTTGCACAGAGAGAGAGAGAGAGAGACTGAAGAAGAGACAATGATAGGGTTTTTGAACATAATTTCTCATTAACGCGCTGAAGGGTGTAGAAGATTGTTGATTGGTTTTTGCAGTGAATAACCCGAATGGACGGTCAGGGTCTTTTTTTTAGTCATTGGGCCTTCAATAACTTGAACCTTGTCCAATTAATAATCCGGTTAACAGACTCGGCCCAAAAATGGATCTTGTTTAATATTGATTGTTGATTGTCTCTAAACGTCGTTGCTTAACGTCAAATCATTAGGTTATCTTTTCTCAAGGGTTGAGTATCACAACTATCACTTCACTTGATGACATTATGGCAATACAGAGCTTAACAAAGAAGAGTAAGCAGTTAAAACAAGTAGGGATGAGCGTTTCCCCATGGGCCCCCATAGGGTTTTGGGGTACCACCCCTCAAACCCAAAACCGTATTATTTTCATTTGTATATATAAAATTTTTAACAATTATATAAATTTTGGATTTTGTATTATATTTTGTATTATATTTTTATTACTTTTTTGATTGAATATTTTAACGGTGTTAAATTAAAGATTGGAATGTCCGAATTCTAAATTTCGAATTCCAATTTTTGAATTAAAAATTGAAAATTGAAAATTGAAATTGAAAATAAATGGGAAATAGGTTTTGGGTGTGGGGGAGGGGGGACCTACTCCCAAAACTCCCCCACCCACTTAAAAAAAAAAAAAAAAAAAAAAAAAAAAAAAAAAAAACTGTTTAATTATATAAAATTAAAGAAAATTTCTCCTTACAATCCAAAATTTTCTTTTGACACTCCTTTTTTTTTTAAAATAAACTTCATCCTAAAAACTTAAATTTTTTTTTTAAAAATCTAATAATACTCATTTTTTTTTCTTCAAAATAATCCTTTTATCTTTTGATACTCTGACACTGCAATTAAAAAAAAAAAAGTAAATTGAATTTATAACAATTTTTTTAAAAGGGGAATTAACATTCAACTGATTCAATAGAACCCAACTAATATAAGTAAGCATCATTTGAAAATGGAGGTCTACTACACCCAGACAAACTATCAAACCAGACTAACTTGTTAAATATATGACTAATTTCTTCGTAATTATCAAAGAAAATCTATCTTCATGCCACACAAAAAAGTAGAAATAAATAATCAGATTTGAGACTCCCAATTGTTAATATTTGACCTGTACCAAGTTTACTTGTTAAAAACAGGGCTGTCTCCACATATTTTAGGGCCCCATCCATTTAATGATATTAGTAAAAATCAGGGCCCCATATAAAAATTATTATCATTAACATAAAAAAATAAAAAAAAGATACATAATTATTTATTTACCAAATATAATGTAATCCACATAAATTAAAACAAAAAAGATTTATTGTATATAATAACATAAAAACAAAACATTGTTTAAATTTATATTCATCTTGCTTTCCGAAGTGCAAATTTACGAAAGCGACCTATCAACAGAGAGAGAGGGCGGTGATTTTTACTTAGACGATGTCAAACTTAACTAGGTTAGCAACGATGTCTGGTAATCTGCTATGTTAGAATTCTTGTTTTTTTTTTTCTTTACAAATGCTAATTTAGAATTCAGTTGGGCCTTTATGTTTATTTTTGTTAAATTGACTAGTTAGTTGGGCTTGATGTGAAGAAGAAAATAAATAAATAAAAGATCTTAAATGTTTGAGATTTGACCTTTTTTAGACTTAAATATGTTGGGTATTTGGGTGCTGAGGCCCTTGATTTCAAGTAAGAGAAGAAGAAGAAGGAGGTTGGGCCAACTTGGGGCCCCAGCAAATGGCTAGGTTTGCTGGGCCCATGGGCCGGCCCTGGTTAAAAATAAAATAAACTAAAAAGAATAATACTTGGGTACTGATCTCCAAGATACTAACCCTACCAATGAGAGTGCAGCACGTAGCCCAACTTGTGAAAAATGTAAAAAGTAAAATAAAAAAAGGCCACGTGATGCACTTCCATTGATGAGGTCAGTATTTTAGGTACTGACCAATCAATACCTAATCATTGTTCAAATAAAAATATGCTAATAATGAAACCTTTCAAGAAAACATACACCATTTTTGATTCTTTGTAAAGTTGGATGATAGTCAGACTATTATGAACTAATTGGGACACAATTAGAACTGATAGAATTAATTAGAATTGATAGAATTTTGGAAGAAAAAGAACATAGAAGATAAGAGACGAAGAAAGGATTCATAAGAGAATTCAAGAGAGAAAGGATACTGGAGATATAATATTCGATATATTTTATTCAATTCAAGTGAGCCTTTTATAGGCCAATGGTTACAAGATAAGTAAACAATTAAATAAATAACAAATAACAAGAAGATTTACGTGTGCTGAAGATGTGGAGTGATTCAAGCACCCACTAAACCCACAACTGATTATTTGACTTAATCAATAACAAACTAAACAACCTAATACAACTAATCGGATATCAATAACCATTGACAAGCACCATGTGCTCCTCATGCTAGCAAACCATGCAATGAGTGTGGTACGTGAAGCAAGCAAGTGGGTGCATAAAGCATGAAGTCTTGAAGACAAAAAAGGATTTACTTAGAGGAATTTAATAACTTGGGTAAGATTGCTAATTCTTTGCCGATTTAGTTTAGTTTGCTATAAATTTTTTTTTTTTTTTTTTTTTTTTTTTTGAGATGAGCATTTTTCCATGATGAGTCTTTTCTGTTTTGGATAGGACTAAAACTTAAAGGGCTTGAGAATTATCATACAGTTCTAGCAGAAAACCGAAAATTGTATAATGAAGTTCAAGACTTGAAAGGTAAACCACCTTGTAATATTTTTGCATTATACTCTTGGTATATATCTTTTTTTTTTTTTTCTTGATCTAAAATAGGAAATATAAAGTCTATTGTCGGATAAGGCCGTTCCTTACCGGACAAAATGAAAAACAAACAATCATAGAATATTGAATGGTGAATTGGTGGTTGTAAATCCAGTAAAACAAGGAAAAGACAATCTATGACTTTTCAAGTTTAACAAGGTTTTTGGCAATGATTTTCTTGTTTTTTTTTTTTTTTTTTATTTTTTTTATTTTTTTTTTTTTTTTAAGTTACTGATGGTTTTTCAAGTTTCTATTATAGTTGCAACTAGTGAAGAAAACAATTCTAAATTACATCTTCTAAATATCTTATGTTGACAGAGGAGGTATTCTTAGACACACAACCATTAATAAAGTCTATTGTTGACGACAGTATAATGTTTGTATATTTGTTTTGGACAAACCGGATCAGGAAAGACCTACACCATGGTTAGTAACCGTTTCTACCTTTTGCATATTCAAAAGCTGTTTAAACTTGTACATTAACATTTTATTCTTATTTAATCACTACAGTGGCCCTAGTGTATCATCAAGAGAAAATTTGGTGTCAACTACCGAGCATTGAATAACCTTTTCCAAATCTGTCAAAATAGAATAAACTCCATCCTATATGAAGTTGATGTATAGATGGTTGAGATTTATATTGAACAAGTTCATGATCTACTCTCAAGTGATGGTCCAAAAAATGATATCCTTTATTTCAATTTTCAATCTCAATTTGCTTTATTTTTTTATTTTTTATTATTTATTTATTTATATAACATATATATTAATCTACAGCTGTTGTTTTGATAATGCGTCTACATACATACATACATACATACATACATACATATATATATATGTAAACGTTGATGATGTATAATTTATAGAGGGTAGTTTTATGCTGTCTTTTGTATGTTTGGCTGTCACATTTATTATATACCAATACACCCATCAAATATATGAAATCAAATAAAAAGTCCGAAAAGTATTGAGGGAGAGAGCAAGACAATTTTGGGTTCAAGCTATTTATATATATCACTAAAAAGTCTGGAAAATCCATTTTGTCATGAAATCCTAAAACTCTTGATCTCAATCCAATATCAGTAGACAATTTGCTGCCTTTTAAAAGTCTAGATCCAATATTACAAGATAATATGGACTTTTAAAAAAAATCTTAAAAGTCTTGATCGAATACCACCAGACTTATCTAACTTATTAAAAAGTCTCAATCAAATACCACTAGACTTTTACGTCCCCAAATTATCTAATAAAATCTCGAACCAATACACCCCCCTTAGATGCATCTTCCTGGTAGTATTTATTTATTTATTTTTAAACGACAACATTAAAGAGACAAAACAAACAATAGAAAACCAGACAAAGCAAAGCAAGAAAACAGAAAAAACCACCCACTTGGTTCGGATCAGCCTCAACACCTTCTTTGTTGTTCTCAATGTTCTTCGTCTTCTCCTTTTCGGTTTCGTCTCCAAAAACCACCCATTGGGTTATCTTCTTGCTCTTCATCATTGTTGGGTTCGGAGGCATCAGTCTGTACGGTGGTTTTTGATTAATCCCATGAAATAAAAAAGTTAGGTTTGGTTAATTTGATTGATTGATTGAATTTCATTGGTTTTTGATTGATTTGTGAAATTAATTAGCTTTGATTAATTGTTGGTAGGGTAGAAAATATACTATAAATCAGTAGAACATAGTTTTTTTTTTCTTCTTTGAAAGAAATTTAGCATAATATTTTGTATTTTGAGGATTTGTAAATCTTGAGATTATTATAAATTCCCATAAATTGTAATATCTTATGGTGTTTAATTAACAATTGTTAGAAAGTTGTTGGTGATAAGGAGCTGGGTAGTGGTGGCCATGGTTCGGTTTTGGACTGAAACCGGCGGTTTTGGTTTGGTGGCCACCCAAAACCGAAACCGAAACTGAAATCGAAAATTCAGTTTGGTACGCGGTTTAAAACCGGCGGTTTTACGATTTCGGTTTTTTTTTTGTTTTTTTTTTTTTCAAATTTTCTGTCACGTGGTAGAGTATGATTCGTCGATTTTTTTTTTAAAAAAAACTGGCGGTTTTTAGGAAGGTCAAACCGAAACCGAAACCGTGTAAACCGGTTTTCAAACCGACGATTTAGGTTACGGTTTGGGCCATACGGTTCCGGTTAAACCGCGGACAAAATCGATAGTTCAACCAGAACCATGCCCACCTCTAGAGCTGGGTAGAAGAGATATGGTAGAAGGCGTTCATGAAGTTTTTTTGTGCAATGGAGTGAACCAGAGAGCCCTGATTTTGCCAAATACAAATTAACATTTTGACCTTCTCACTAGTTTTGTTGTGAGAGTTTGTATTTGTTTGTGCTTGATTAAGTGCACTATAACAAGTACAAACAAAAATCTGCATTTAAAACCAAGAGTATAAGCAATTAATCAAAGCATACTAGCTTCACAAATCAATCAAAAACCAATAAAAATTGATTAATCAAATTAATTAAAAAACCTTGATTTCATCATAGTTTTTGTAATGACATGAATATTTGATATAGTAAAGAATGCAAAAATTACATTATCAATAACATACGTAGATAAGGGGAAAAAGAATAATTAGATGTTAGATGCATATTTTTCCGCCCGCCGTTTTGAAACAAATTGCCACGTCATCGCCTCCTTAAATGGAAAAAAAATATGTTGATATGTACTCGCCGCCATAAACCTATAAAATGCCAAACTCCCTTTAACGTTTCAAATTACAAATTGAATATAAAACCAAAAAAAGTCAATTTAAATCTCTAAGAATCGCAAATCTCTTCTAATGGAAGCAGCAGCCGCCACCACCACCACAACGATAGCCGGAACAACAACTTCTACTTGCAGAGTCGCGAAGCCGTACTCTTCACTCGCGGCATTTTCTCCGTCGCAATTGCCTTTCAAGTTCAACAAAGTTACGTCCCGCTCGAACAACTCGATCCGTTGCACTCTCACGAGGAATCCGTTTTCGATTACCGAAATGGATGGCAAGACAGAGTCCGACCCGGCCCTGTCGCAGAGACCCGATTCGCTTGGCCGGTTCGGCAAATTTGGCGGCAAGTACGTTCCCGAGACGCTAATGTACGCGCTCTCTGAGCTCGAGACCGCATTCTATAAACTCGCTGACGATCGAGAATTTCAGGTCCGTTTAGTTCGTATTATATGAATTTGAATTTGCATTTCTGGTCTTTATGATAAAATGTAGGATTTTAAGTTTTATTTTTTGTGAATATAAAAAGTCGACTTCTGGATAAGAGATTCGCAAATGTTATTCTTTTTGCTTAATGAAATTATAATTATTTTTAATGTTTTGGAATACAGATGTTTGTTTTATGGATAAGATACTATACTGGTTCATATAGTTATTGAGATAATTGGTGTTCATTGGATTGAAATCAAATGATTATACACCGGTTGGATATAGTTATTTTGAAATCGAATGGTTCTGATAGGCCAGTAATTATATTGAATTAGTCAATAATAATGAGTTTATTGTGCAATTGAACATTATTACATTTTAATAGGATACTGTGCTTAATTTAAAGCATTTGAAACTATTCGACTTGGAATTGATTCTACATTGTAAAAACGCAGCTTGTGAGTAGTTTAATATGGTAGTAAGATGATTTGTATATGCTTGTGTGTGATAGTGATGCTAATTTTTGGGTTAATTATTTGTAATGGCAGGAAGAGCTATTTGGGATTTTGAAAGACTATGTAGGTAGGGAGAGTCCACTTTATTTTGCGGAGCGGCTTACAGAGCATTACAAGCGTCCAAATGGTGAAGGGCCATTAATATACCTTAAGAGGGAAGACCTCAACCACACTGGAGCTCACAAGATCAATAATGCCATTGCTCAAGCTTTGCTTGCTAAGCGTTTGGGTAAACAACGCATTATTGCTGAAACTGGAGCTGGTCAGCATGGAGTTGCAACGGCTACTGTCTGTGCACGGTTTGGTTTGCAGTGTATTATCTACATGGGTGCACAGGATATGGAAAGGCAGTCACTTAATGTTTTCAGAATGCAACTTCTCGGCGCTGAGGTTTGTTCATTTGTTTACTATTTTGCAATTATTTTAAATTACTAATTAATGTTTTAGTAATTTGTATGATATGTTGTGTCCTATATCCTTAGAGTGATTGACCTTGCAAATTCTTTGACATGGACTTTTTGCTGTTGCTATCCTGGATAAGAACAAAATGGTCACAGCAACTGAGGAAAATATTATTTCAGAATGATTTATTGTACTGATCATGTTTCGGGAACTTTTACTGCTCAGATAATTTTTCCTGCTATACTTGATTGTATTATCATTGATTTAGCAAATTAGAAGAACCAGTTCCATGATTCCTCATTGATGATCTTTCTATTATTTAGTTTACTCTATGACAATCATTGTTTTTCTCATCTTCCATAAGCTGAACCGATTAGATTCTTATAAAGCAAGTACAAAGATATGGTAGTTTTGTAGCATGAATTGGTACAAACAGATATTTGGCAAAGATATAGCTTGTTTGTATGCATTCGATGTTATTCTCATATTCTTGGGGAAAGATTACCTTTGTGTATCTCAGTTGATAGCTAGTTCTCTTCATTTTTATTTGGTTCTTTAAATGATGAGATTCACATTGCTAAATCCACACATTGATTTTAATAATTCATGTCTGGAATCAATTTTTCAATCGTGTAATCTATATATGATCTACTTCTAGAATTTTCTTTTGATTAAGAATTATTTTATTTGTGATATAGGTCAGAGCCGTCCATTCTGGAACAGCCACTCTGAAGGATGCCACATCAGAAGCCATACGGGACTGGGTTACTAATGTGGAGACCACTCACTATATTTTGGGATCTGTTGCTGGGCCACATCCATACCCCATGATGGTCAGAGAGTTCCATGCAGTGATTGGCAAGGAAACAAGAAAACAGGCATTTGAGAAATGGGGTGGAAAACCAGATGTGTTGGTTGCATGTGTTGGTGGCGGTTCAAATGCCATGGGACTCTTCCATGAATTTGTTAATGACAAGGATGTTAGGTTGATTGGTGTGGAGGCTGCAGGGCATGGTTTGGACAGTGGTAAGCATGCTGCCACATTGACCAAAGGTGAAGTTGGGGTGTTGCATGGAGCTATGAGCTATTTATTACAGGATGATGATGGGCAAATAGTTGAGCCTCATTCCATCAGTGCAGGGTAAGACTTTCAGGTTTTGTTGGACCAGTAACGTCAGTGTGTATCATTTGAATTTTATTTTAACCAACTGTATATAAATTTTGTGGCTTCAGCTTGGACTATCCTGGAGTTGGACCTGAGCACAGTTTTCTGAAAGATGAAGGGCGTGCTGAGTACTATAGTGTCACAGATGATGAAGCATTGGAAGGTATGATGTTACATTCGATACTTCATTTCAGGCTTCATTTTCAGGTGTAGCAGATTACAGAATTTACAGTTGCTACTTATTGTTATGATAAATAACGATACCTGCTTGTATGATATACATTTGGTTTTGTTATAATCTTTTGCTGTATTTCCTTCCTTGAAATTTCAGTCTACGAACTGTCATTTTGTCATGTGACTTTTGCCTTTTGCTTGATCCTTCAGTTTAATATAAAATCAGTCATTATGTTACATTTGATACTTCATTTCAGGCTTTTCAGCTCTTGTAGCAGATTATGGTTGCTGCTTATTGTTTGTGATCTATAATGATACCTGCTTGTATGATATAATGATATATCATTTGGTTTTGTTCTAATCTTGTGCTCTATTTCCTTCATTGAAATTTAACTGTCATTTGTTATGTGACTTTTGCTTTTTGCTTGATCCTTTTGCTTAAAAGTTGAAGTTACACGCTTTGAAATGATTTAACCTATCTTGTTCATTGTCTCTATTTCATGAATCTTCTGATCCTGCTGCACATCTTATATTTTTCTTTAGATTTTCTTCTAAGAGCATCTGTCATCGGCATACACTATATCATGTGTTTAACTTGATAAGACAAATGTAAGGAATCATCGTTTAATAGATGGATGCACTGACAAATGCATTTCTCATATGCATTTCATTAGTATTGTTGTTGTTTTGACCCACATAAGGGCATTAGCAAGGGAACTTTGCCATATTTTTAATTGTTTTGAAATATGAATTCTTATTGTGGCTAAAACTTCATTGATTGATGTGAATTTCTTATTTGTCTATATTCATAATGGTATTATTCGACCACAATTTCAGTTCTTTGAATCTGTGTTGCTGCTTTTTCTCATCCATTATCGATTTTCTTTGCATGCAGCCTTCAAGAGATTATCACGTCTTGAGGGTATAATCCCAGCTCTAGAGACTTCTCATGCACTGGCATATTTGGAGGAACTCTGCCCAACTCTCCCAAATGGAACTAAGGTTGTGCTTAACTGCAGCGGAAGAGGTGACAAAGATGTTCAGACAGCCATCAAGTACTTGCAAGTTTAATGGTAATACTTGCACACGCCAATTTAGTTATCTCAATGAAAAGAGTTGTCAGTAGTCGTCATTTTCTTTTTTCCTTATTTACCATAGGTGTGAGAACTTGTATAATGTAATTTAATTTAAGTTGTATAACCTTTTTCTATTGATTTTTTTTGTTCTCTTTTATCTATTTTGTTTTTCTATATGTATGTTGAAGATATTATTAGGATGTGCAAAAACATTTGAGCATTGTTCAAAAGTAGTGGAGTATATATGGAGTGAAGCACATTGCAGGCCGGAATATATTTTGAGTCTTTTTAAATTGTTTCCTCTTCACCAGATGACCCTCTACCTCTCATTATGAGTGCAATGAAATTATGAATTGTTCCCTCTTCTATTATAAGGTGTGGAATTCCTGCATATTTTTTCCTGTGGAATCAAGTCGGAGTGAGTTTTGTAATGTTAAATAGTGGGCTCTGTAACATTATAGAGTGGTATGCATGTTTTTCCAAAAGTGATAACGTCACTTTGTAATGTTAAGAGTCTATATTGCAAGGAAAAAAAACTACCAAATACATTTATAAGTCTTGGAAATGTTTATTTCAATTTCAGTATCTTATTTCATATTTATAAATCCTTATACTAAACGGACCTTGAACTTTTGCAAATTTCATGAAATTTGAAACATCAATATTTAGTTCTCAAAGTTTCCATGACTCATTCAATAACAAAAGTCATTGTACCCTCCAAAATAGGAGCATAACATAGGATCGTAACACAAACAACAGAATAAGTATTTGGTTCATTTTGGTGTTGCACATTGAATCAAAACCCAACTTCCAACCGAAGGAACCTTGCTTTATCTCTTACATGTCAACCCGACATTATTTCATTAGAATCCGAATCTTTTTGGAATCTCAGCTTTAAAGGAGTTAGATTTTCTTGAACAAAATCATAAAATCATAGAACAATCCATCCCATGTCATAAACAGAATGCAATCAATAGCTGCAGATAGCAGTATGTTACTTCAATGATGTAGGACACTTCTAGAAGCCTGTGGAAAGGGTATGGTATCGGACTTGAGCCCATAATATACCGTTGGAATGAGTCATACAATTGTCACTTTAGACTTCATCAGCATATAAAAAGATGACAACTTTAGGGATGAGACCTTGCTATTAGCTCAAAGCCTGTAAAAAAGCAATCCTATTAAATATTAGCCATCTTGAACATAATTTAAAGACCAAGGTGATCAAGGTGATTAACATATTCAAAATTGACATATACTTTTATGTTATAAACACAAGAAAATGTTTTTTTTTTTTTTTTTTTTTTTTTTCTCACATAGGAGATCAAGGTGATCAGGCAAAATATAAAACATTATTTGGAGGAAGCCTGAATTATGTTATTCTGTAAGGAGGATGTCATGAAAAACCATTCGCAAGCAAGCGCATAAGCTTGTCGTGAGAAAGCTCATCTTCGGAGTGCATTGATCGATTGGCAGTCGAAGGCAGATAAGATAATTGAATTCTCCTAAATTAAGAGCAGCAAGGAAATTGTTATTAATCCTGAGTTGCTACTATTTTATGTCTTGAACAAAATTTTAAGTGATAACTTAATTTTTCATACCTCAGCAGAAATATCCTTGGCAGGGAATGGAATTGCATTGAAATCAACCACAGAACTGATGAGGTTTATTATCACACTAGTAAAAGAGTTTTAGATATAAAGTTAGATAAACTTCGGAGGTGTTCCCATTTTCTTATTCCCATGGGCATCTCTTCAACTAAACATGCACCTAAGATATTAAGATGACGTAAATTAATCAAATTCCCCATACTATTAGGCCACTTCAAGAGTTTATCACAATTTCTTAGTATCAAAGTTTGCAAGTTGCACATCGAGTTTATCTACTCGGGTAAACTTCTGATTTTACTGTCAGATAGGTTGAGGTACCTAAGAAGGTAGTTCAACAATATAATATTTTTGTAACAATAACACTCTCAACTTTTTGAACCGTAACAACAAATCAGAAACAACACTATTACTGATGTAACAGTTCTCCTCATACCAATCATTTATTTGCGGCACCGACAAGTATGTCCTTAAGTGCATAGCATCATTGAAGACTTCAAATTTTCTCTTGCTGTTATAATCCTGACATATATGAGATGCATAACGAGTCTTTTCATATATTTTTAATTGATTATTAGACTCCGGTTCACCCTCCAACCTAAAACTTAAATTTCTAGAAACCATCTGTGCTAGATCATTAACAAGGTCATGCATTACAAATTTAGAGTCGTTGCTATTTGATTTTTGAAAAACTGACCTTGATAATAGATCACGAAAATATTGACCTCCCAAATCTTCCAACTCCTCATTTCCACTTGATTGTTGAATCAAGCCTTCTGCTAGCCACAATAAAACAAGCTCCCACTCTTCAAATTCATAATCTTTCGGAAGAATTGCACAATAAGCGAAGCATCTTTTTAAATGTGAAGGAAGGTGGTAGTAGCTTAATCTCAACACCGGGAGAATGTCGCTTTTTATATCCCATATTTTGCTGTTCAATATATTCATCCACTCGACTTCCGTTTTTTTGTGGTATAAAAGACCGCCAAGAGTGTTTGCTGCAAGGGGCAACCCTTTGCACTTTTGAACAACTTTCTCACGAATTGCATCTCCATTCCAACGTGCATTGGTTTCTCTGCTATTAAACGCATGAGCGGAAAACATCTTCCAAATTTCCTCATCCGATAAAAGTTTCAACTCATAGAGTTCACGTGGTCGCATAGTTAAAGCAACTTCATTGTCACGAGTCGTCACGATGATCTTACTGCCAGGTGCTCCAGCCAAGAAGGGAGCTTGGAGGCTTTTCCGTGAGCTATCAGTCTTGCTCCAAACATCGTCCAAAACAATTAGGAACTTTTTTCCATTTAACTCATCATTCAGTAGTTTCTGCACTTTATTCAACTCTTTCGAATCACACGATGAGGGAGTGATCAACTCAAGAATCGCCTTTGAGATTCTTAAGACATCAAAATCGTCAGAGACACAAACCCATGCTTTTGGCTTGAAATCTTCCACTTTGTTATCATTGTACACTTGCTGAGCGAGAGTTGTTTTACCAATTCCTCCCATCCCCACGATGGGAACTACATCAAAATTGGCACCACCTGGTTCATGCGTCAACACCATTTCAAGTATTTTCGCTTTGTCTGCCTCTCTGCCATAAACAACAGTTTCTGTAGGCAAACATGTAGTGGGGGGTAGTCTATGTTGTGAAACATTCGATCTCCCTCCAGCAATCTCAACCAACCCAAGTTCAGTTCTTTGTCTGCAAAGCTCATCCAACCGGCTAGTAATATCATCTATCTTGGACCGCATGCTTAACTCGGACCATAAAGCATTTGGAGTACAACCAATGCAACAAGCAGGAATGAGTTTCCGAGCTCTGCTAGTGCTAGCCTGATGCTCTTCTACCTTCAACTTTCTTCTCAAAACCTCGGTCGCGTACTCATCCAAGATGTCCTCCGCATCATAAGCCAAGTCTTCACAGCTCCATCCTCCAGCTGCTTCTCCTCTGCATCTTTGAGCAGTGTCTTGATCAAATTCAACTTTTTTTCCCATTTTTTCAGCTTCGCACGAACACCCTCTTCAGTTGCAAAGTTGAGCAGTTGAGGAGATGTCAGTTTTTCAAACAACACTGGAAGGATTGCAGAAAGAAAGAGTTCTGCCATGATTTGTGATGGTTTTTTGTTTTAATTTGTTTATCAAAACAGAGGAATGAAAGGAAAACGATGCAAGCAAGCAAGAGAGATTTGTTTGGTTTTCTGATACAATTCACTTTCACAAAAATGATAATTGAAGATAGCTTCTTTTCTATTGGTTAAAATCTGATTGAATTTTCTACAACTATTGGTGTGGTTGTGGACTCCACAACAATTATTGAATTTTCTCTATGACATGACAAATCATTCTTGTAAATTTCTATGGAATTATATAGGGTGTTGTGAATGGTTACTTGGAATTTTTATGATATCATTAAGTCAGTATCTCTGTAGAAAGTTTTTGGTTCAGACCACTCATCAATTCACGATACAAAAATTGATTAAATAATTTGCTCTAATCTTAAAGATGATATTTCTCTCAAGAAAAATCAAAGTAGATCAGTATCAACAAAGCACAAATTATTATTATTTTAAGTTAAACAGAATGTTCTGATAAATATTAATTAAAAAGAAAATGTAGATGTGCTGATAGATGCCTCACCTATTTAAAACAGAATGTTGTTGTTTTCAAAGTAGATCAGTATCAGTGTTTTTGTTGGAAATAAAACTTAATTCCCACACAGGGAATAACTTTCCAATGAAGTCGAATTCTTTTGATTTTCATTCCCAAATAAACACCCTAAATATATTTGTCAAACTGAATATACACCATTCACCACCAAGCCATAGTGGAAGGTGGTTATGAATTACAAAATTAATATCCTATAAATATGTATAGAAAAAATCCCGATTTAAATAACACAAGGCATGATTATAAGATTTTGCCACTATTTTGGTCTCTCTTAGTTATATATTTTTTATCATTCATTTTGCATATAGCTCATGCAGTTCTGATTGATTCTAATTATAAAAAAATTTCTTTAATAATTATTTTTTAGTAGTTAAAATTTAAATGATTGTTTGATCGATGAACTCTGAAGAGTCAAGAGTGCATGTGCTGGAAAGTACAACATTTAAAGTTTGATGTTTCAGCAAATTTAAATTCCAACCATATGGACTCCACCCATTTATCAATAAAGATTGATATATCCACATTACAAAAAAGTATACAAGACAATAGTTTTATTCGTATTTACGTCGAATTTCAGCAACAATGTTTGCATGTAAATTTCTTTATATAAAAAATAATAATTCTCTAGTTAGAATAGTCTAAGCAGTCTTAAAAAAATCTCAATTCCTCAAAAAATTAAGACCTTTAATTTTAACGTTACAAAAAATATTTGATGTTTCGATAAATTGATTTTATTGTGCATGGAAATTTAAAATACTTTTAAAGTTTACCAAATTAAAGTAAGAAATAAATTATAAGAAAAGACGTTAAAATTTTCATGTTTTGCCTCTTGGCTTTGGAGTCTACAAGTAACTGGAGTCTTTGTCCTTCCAGTGGGGCCCATAGCACGTGAAATTATTTAACACTCTCGAAAGGTCCCTCTACTCCTTAAGTCTACCCTCATAAATATTAACCAACAAAACTGATCATATATTGAATTTTCACTTTCACAAAATTGATAATTAAAGTCAAGATAGACAAAATTTATAAATGAAGACAGCTTTCTCTTCTCTTTTATTGATTTTTCCAAAACCGTGTGGTTGTTCAGAGTAGACTCCACCGCAATTATTGACATTGACAAATCTTTCTTGTAAATTTCGTTAGTCCAGTTTTTTGACCATAAAAAAATCAAGAGACATTTGTAAAACTAGTCAAATTAAGAAATGGATTATTGTTTTTAATCAAAAAAAAATTTAAGTTATTATTTTTAACTTGGTGGAAGTTGTAAAGTCTAAAATACCCTCTTTTTTTTTTTTTTTTTTTTTTTTTTTTTTAAATATCCCCATTGTGCAGTATTTCATACAAGGCATGTAATATCTCATGTATATCATGTTGTGTATGAAATATCTCATATATGTCATGTTGGGCATGAAATATCCTATATATATATAATGTTGGGTATGAAATATCCTCATTATGTAGTATTTCGTACAAGGCATGAAATATCTCATTTATATCTCATTTATATCATGTTGTGCATGAAGTATCCCATGTATATCATGTTGAACATAAAATATCCTATGTATATCATGTTGGGTATGAAATATCCCTATTATGCAGTATTTCATACAAGACATGAAATATCCCATGTATAATCATGTTGTGTATGAAATATCCCATATATGTCATGTTGGACATGAAATATCCTATGTATGTCATGTTGGGTATGAAATATCCCCATTATGCAATATTTCATACAAAGCATGAAATATCTCATGTATATCTTGTTGTGCATGAAATATCCTATGTATGTCATGTTGGATATGAAATATCCCTATTATGCAGTATTTCATACAAGGTATGAAATATCCAATGTATATTATGTTGTGCATGAAATATCTCATGTATGTTATATTGGGTATGAAATATCCTATATAATATCAGGTTAGGCATGAAATATCCCCATTATGCAGCATTTCATACAAGGTGTGAAATATCCCATGTATATCATGTTGTGCATGAAATATCACATGTATGTCATGTTGGGTATGAAATATCCTATGTATGGTCATGTTGGGTATAAAATATCCCATTTATGCAGTATTTCATGTAAGACATGAAATATCCCATGTAATGTATGAAATATCACATGTATATCATGTTGTGTATGAAATATCTCGTGTATGTCCTGTTGGGCATGAAATATCCCATGTATGTCATATTGTGCATGAAATATCCCGTGTATGTTATGTTGGACATGAAATATCTCATGTCCTTAAAAAAAAAAAAAACATTATTACACAATATTATCTGATGTGTCACATTAAACATGAAATAATCAACTTATATCACTTTTACCGTGACACATTGTGTGAAATATAATTTCAAACCGAAATCGATGTTTCTTCCATTGTCAACAAAAAAACTTCAAAATTGAAACAAAATAACAAAAACCCATCATCAATATCATCTAAAAAACATAATAATGCTATTGAAATTGAAGATTTACAAACCTTGAAATTTTGAGCAGAGATTCAACCACAAACTCAAAATTTTTAAAAAACTCTTCCTAAATATTGGTTTATTTGCGATTTCCCTTCAAAATAACTTTAATTTCTTGACAAAAATTAGTTGAGAACTAATATTTGATAAAGATATGAGTGATAAAAAGATGGGTGATAGAGATGAGTGATAGAGAGAGATGAGTAATGGAGAGAAAAAAAAAATTAAAGGGAAAAAGAGGATAAAAGGGTAGTTTTGAAATTTATTGACTAAAAACAATAATGTATTATGGTGATTGGTTACAAACAATAAAAAATTAAAATTTGGTTAGAAACAATAATCCATTATGTGGTTAGGTTATTTTTTACAATTTTCACAAAAATCAATTAAAAGATCTTATTACCCTTAAACACATGAGTTATGGCTCCTAATGATATCATTAGGCTATGTTTGGGATTGCTTTTACTTGAGAAATAATCACTTATTTCTCAAGTTTTGAATAAATGGGTGTTTGGTAAACTTCTTAAAAGCACTTATTTTACAATTTGCTCCTCCAATAAGCAATTTTTGAGAAGTTGACTGATGGTTGCTTTTTGAAGCAGAAGCTAGCTTATTGCTTATGTAATGTCCAAAATACCCTCATTATTTTATTAAAAGATAGTATTACCCTTATATTTAATAATAATATAATAAAAAACTAAAAAAAAAAATGAAAATATATAAAAAAAAGAAATTGAACGATGGTGGTGGCCACCACCGGAGTTGAGGAGATCTCTCCATGTCCACCACCGACGCCGACGCCGCCTCGCCTCCCTCACAGCTGTGGCCTCCGTCGGAGGAAGTCGAAGTCGTCGAAGTTGTTGAAGTCGACGGCAAGCTACCTCTTCCATTCGCGATTGAAATCATGAATTTGTCGACCAGCTACCACCGGCGAAGTTGAAGTCATCGAATCCAATCGTGATTCCGTCGCCAAGGCCGGTTTTTCTCCTCCACGATGCAATGAATCGGCGACAGAATCTCACGAATTCGGCGCCGGAGTTGTCGATGCTTGACGGAGAAGATGACTGAGTTGACTCAGTTGTGTTGAGGGAGATTAAGCTTGAGTTGACTCGGTCGGGTTTTTTTTTTAGTTGACTCAGTCTTTTATTTTTAAATCTTTTATTAAATAACAAAGAAAAAAATGGAAAATATATATATATATATATAATAGAAAAAACTGAAAAAAAAAAAGAACAAAAAAGCTGGAAATAATAATAAAAAAATAATTAAATTCTCTTTTTGGTTATTGCATTTTATATGCTTTATATTTATATTATTAATGATGTCTATTTTAGTAATTTTGTTCAATACATTTTCCATCATTTTAAAAGTTAAGCAATTTTAAAATTTAGTTTACTAAACACTTACCAACTTTTTCTTAAATTGATTATTTCTTAAGCAAAGCTATAAGTAGATTTTTTCTTAAATAAAGCAATCCCAAACATAGCCTTAATTGTTTTTAAAGGAAAAAAAAATCAAAATTAAAAAAAAAAAACTAATAAAAGTATTTTTAAAAAATAGAATTGAAAAATAAAAATAAAAAAAAGGGATCACCACTGTCCATGACGGTAGAGATTATAAATAAAAAAGCAACAAAAAAATTCAGTATTTCAAAAAAAAAAAAATTCAATATTTCAAAATAAAAAACTTTTTTTTAATATTGTTTTAGTTTCTTACAATTACATTATTTTATTATTTTATTATTCTTTTTTAAAATATTTTTTTTATATTTTTACATTTCATTTTTTATATTAACATTTTTGAAATAACTTTTTTATTTTTACATTTAATTCTTTATATTAATGTTTTTTTAAAAATAAATTGTTTAATTTTTTATTTTCAATTTTGTTTTTTTAAATACTTTTATTAGTTTTTATTTTTTTAATTCTGATTTTTTTTTCTTTAAAAACAATTAGTAGTATCATTAGAAGCATAACTCATGTGTTCAAGGGTAATAATGTCATTTAATTGATTTTTTGACGGTCAAAGTACTAGACTAACGGAATTCCTAACGGTAAGGGGTAACCTGTCTAATATTTTAGTTTTTAGGGGGGAGAATGGTCATTACTAAACCTAGAGGGGGTAAAAGGTCTAATAGGGTAAACTATAGGGGAAAAATGATTATACCCCAATTATAATGGGTGTGTGTGTGGTTACTTTGGGATTTATGAATCATTAAGTCAATATCTCTGTGGAATTTTTTTGGTTCAGACTTCAGACCAGTCATAAGTTCACATTACAACCTCATCAGATCTCTTTTTATTTATTTATTTATTTTTATTTTTTTTATAATTATTATTTATTTATTCTTTTATATATAAATATCATCAGTTCACATTACAAAATTTGATTTGCTTCAAATATTTTGCTCTAATCTTAAAGACGATAATTCTCTCAAAAAAATTAAATTAAATTAAAGTAGATCAACATCAACAGAACGAATGATTATTTTTTTAATTTAATCAGAATGCTCTGATAAACATTCAAAAAGAAAATGTAGATGTGCCAACAGACCCTCCTCTGTTAGTTATCAAATTTTTAAAAAAGCTTTAGAATTTTAGGTGGTGTTTGGATCTGTTTTTAAAAACTGTTTTTTTGTTTTTAAAAACAAAAAACAACTAGAATGTTGTTTGGTTGAGTATTTTACAAAATTGTTTTTGAAAACAAAAAATAACTTTTTAAAAGTTATAACTAAAAAGTTAAAAACAACTTTTTATTGTTTTCTATTGTTTTCAAAACAGGTTTTCAAAATAAACCATAACTTTTCCTTCCAAACAACTATTTCACTCATTTTAAAAATAACAACCAAACACTTTTATATCGTTTTCCGTTTCAAAAAACTACTTTTAAAAAACACTACCAAACACATTACATTTTTAAAAACATTATTTTTAAAACATGATTTCCATTTTTAAAAAAAGTTTTCAAAAACACCATTTTAAAAACGATACCAAACGCGTTATATTTTAATTTGCCTAACAATTTGTACTTGGAAAAACCTGTGCTTCCACAACCCTCGAAAGAAAACACAATTCCTAATTACAATTCCTAATTTGTAATTAGTTTCCTAAAACTATTATAAATCAAGTTAAGTATACCACATACACAAATCAGTATTCTTAGCTGGAAATAAAACTTAATTCTCCACTCCTACCTATGAAATTCAGTTATCTTTCCTGATTTCCATCCTCAATTAGTGAACGCACCCTAAATGTATAAAGTTGAATCTTGAACCTAGAACATTGTCGGCATGAATAGGCACCCTTCACCGCCAAACCGCATTGGACAGTGGTTATTAATTAAGAAGTTAATATTCTTAAAAGATATAAAGAAAAATCCTGATTTAAATAAAACATTGCATGATTATAAGATTTTGGTCTGTATTAGCTTAAGGCGCAATTCTGGTTGATTCTAATCAAAACTTTTCAGTAATATTTAATTTTTGTAGTTAAAATTAAAAAGTGTTTAAACAGTGAACTTTGAAGAGTTGAGAGTGCATGTGCTGAAAAAGACAACATATAAAGTTTGATGTTTTAGCAACTTTAAATTCCAAACCGTGTGGACTCCACCCATTTATCAATAAAGCTTTGGGTAGTGTCCACATTACAATAATTGTACAAGACAATATTTTTATTCATATTAATTTTTTGTTAGTTTTTTCTGATTAATAGTTGTACAGATCATGACTCGTGAGTGCTCTTTCTTTCTTTCTTTGATGATGATATGATTATGAGTGCTCTTTGTTAAGGATGATGATTCTCCAAAGGAAAAAGATAAATCACTTGCATTTGGTGAAAAGGAGATGATGTTGCCACTTGCCACTAACTTTGCTTTTGTTGGTACTTTGTTTCTTCAATTTGTTTTTCTGATTTAAAGAATTTGTTTCAGATTTTTTATTACAAGATTGAACAAAATGAACTCTTTATGAAGATAAGAGTGTTTTATGAAAAGAAAAAAAAGAAAAAAAAAATGGACAATTGAACTGGTACGGTGTGTTTTTATGAACATCCAATGCTTGATTATTTTATATTTTTTTATGATTAATTCTGGGATAAAGAGGGACCTCAAATTAGATGTGTCAAAAGGGCAGGATTTATCCGGCCTAATTCGAGTCCGGTCCAGATCCGGTCCATCCCGACCCTTTACTGTATATGGTTGATAATTGATCTGGGTTTAATAATTACAAACACGAAATAGGGTTGGACTTTGAGAAATTACTGTAAAGGCTAAGCCTGATCTAAATCGAAAAGCCCAACCCTTAAAAATTAGTAAAAAACATTTAAGACAAATGCATCAACTGTTTTTGATATCAATATATTCGGTCCCGTTCTAGTAAGTACGTACTGATGTGTGTAATTGTTTGGCTGGTAGGGTTTAGCTACTGGTGGGCCCCGTGACTGAAAAAAGATAGGAAAGAGAAGGGGATTGAGCCCCACCTATTATTCAGTTTTATTTTTTTATTCTACGTTGATTTTAGCCATCGGATCCAATCCAACAACCATGATGGGATCTATGAATTTTTGAAAATCCAAGATCCTTCTATAACAAAATCAATTGTACTCATTTCAACACCTTGGGAACAAAACAATGAAAATTTACTGCAACATTGCTTGTTTGATTTTAGTGGAAAAATTGAATATCATATACAAAAATTATCATAACCATGTGGACTTTTACCAATGTCAATTTTTTATTTCATTTTTTATTTTTTTGTAAAGATCCAATGTCAAATTAATTAGTAGTGTATATATATAGTGACCACACATCGAAGAAAACACAATACATCCAAAGCTACACGTTGGTTTTATCCGATGGTTAGATTTGTTTCTTGAAAATATATATTAAAAGAGAAGATATATATTATAGAAAATGATAAGTATTAAGATTAGGATTCTCTGTAAAATATTTTTTTTTACCATAATAACTCTATCCAAACTAGAAAAAAATAATAATAAAAGAAGAGTAATGCTAGACGTCCCAAATTTTTTTCCCAAATTCTATCGCAAATGATGTAGCATGTGAGGTGTCAGCATCACACGAGTCACCTTATAATCTCAAGATTTATAAGATGCTTACACCTCACGTGCCACATCATTTGGGATAAATTTGGGAAAAAAAATTGGGATGTCTAGCATTACTTATAAAAGAATCCTAGACTTCAAAAGCATTTTTTTTTAATATATACATGATCAACTATGTTTCCAACACAATATGAAAATCTAGAACACAATAGAATAAATGTCTCTTTTAGAATACTAAGGCCAAAAATCCATCTTGATTTATCTATGAATTATCCATCGTTGATACCACATTATTTATTGTGATTCTGCCTAACTACCTTTATTTAAGACCATCTCCGATGCATATGCCAATGCTAATGTCAAATTTGGCATAAAAAAGTGTAAAATGTTATATTTGACACATCAATTTAGCATTTTGCTCCAATGCATAATCCTATTTAAAATGCTATTTTTTATTATTTTATTAATTAAAATTATAAAAGTAAACACTTGTCATAAATACATTAATTATTTATTTTAATGTTCCAATGCAAAATTCCATTAATGCATTCATTATTTCATTTAAAAAATATATATATAATGGTATTTTTGTAATTAAAAAAAGAGCATTTATTGCTGTGCCAAATTTGGCATATGCTATATTGTGTGCCAATTTAGCATATGCCAAATTTGGCACATCATTTGGCATTGCATTGGAGGAGGATTTTTACACCCTATGCTAAATTTTAGCATTAGCATAATTATTTGGCACAGCATTAGAGATGCTCTAATGTCTCAAAAGAAAACTTATTTATGAAAATTAAGATATGAAACTTTTCAATGAAGAAAAATTTTGTATATTTTTTTAATTATATGTTTGTTAACTTTTAACAAATTGATTCTTGAATTGAGTAATCCTATTTAACCCATTTTTTTTTCTTTTTGAAACCTAATTAAAATGATGTCTTAGGTTGCTTGAAACTATTGTTGTGTTATACACTTATACTTTAGGCAAGTAAAATCAAGATGGTACTAATGATTCAAATTTTACTTTTAAATTGTTTGTATTATTCATAATCAATTTTGCAAGAATGCTTGATAGATGAAAATGGGGTTCGACGGACTGAAGAGGATCATTTGGAAGGTATTATTGCCAACTATTTCTCAAATATGTTTTCTAGTCCGAATCCTTCCAGTGAGCAGGTGGAGAGGGTGTTGAGAACAATGGATAGCAAAATTTCTAGGGAGAATTTTCTTCTGCTGGAAAGGGCGTTTACAGCTGATGAGATAAGGGTGGCAATGATCCAAATGTACCCTTCGAAAGCACCAGGGATTGATGGCTTTCCAGCTGCTTTTTATCAACGTTTTTGGGACGTGGTTGGAGAGGATGTGACAAATATTTGTTTGGAGTGCTTAAATGAGGGGAAATCGGTAAAAGGGATTAATCATACACTCCTTTGCCTTATCCCAAAAGTTAAAAGAGTGGAGAAAATGTCGGACGTGAAGCGTAATGTGATCTACAAGTGTATTTCAAAAGTTCTTGCTAATCGGATCCGTGTAGTTTTGGATCAGGTTATTTCAGATAATCAGAGTGCGTTTGTTCCTGGTAGACTCATTACTGATAATGCTATGGTTGGCTTCGAATGCATGCATGCTCTTCGTCGTAAGGTGAATGGTAAGAAGAGCTTTATGGCGCTCAAACTTGATATGTCGAAAGCGTATGATAGGGTTGAATGGAGTTTTTTAGAAGGTATGATGCGTCGTATGGGGTTCCCGGAGAAGTGGATTTCGGTTGTGATGGATTGTGTTTCAACGGTTTCGTTTTCTTTTATCCTAAATGGTAGAGCGACAGGAATGATTCGGGCTATGAGGGGTTTGCGGCAAGGTGATCCGTTGTCTCCCTATTTAATTTTGCTCTGTGCCGAGGGCCTTTCTAGCTTGATTTCCAGTTCTGAGAAACGAGGTGTCTTTTCTGGGTTTTGTTGTAGTCGGTCGGGTCCTAAAATCACTCATCTCTTTTATGCGGACGACAGTTTATTATTTTCTCGGGCTTCTCAAGCTGAATGTGTTAACATTCGGGCGATTCTGGATTGGTATTCTTCTGCTTCAGGTCAGTTGGTCAATTTTGATAAATCGGTAGTTTGTTTTAGTAAACGAATTTCCCAAACGGAAAAAGGTAGATTGGCGAATACTCTTGGTATGTTGGTGGTGAAGTGTCACACGCGTTATCTAGGGTTACCGTGTGTGACGAGCAGAAATAAAAGAGCCTTTTTCGATAATGTTAAGGATCGGGTTTGGAAGAAGCTTCAGTGTTGGAATAGTAGATTTTTCTCTTCTGGGGGTCGGGAGGTGCTGATTAAATCTGTGGTGCAGTGATAGCTCTTATTCCTACACGAAGTGTAGCCCCCTTATTTATATCTTTTATGCTCAAATCCCGGGTAAATCCGTGTTTTTAACGGATTTAATAAGCATTTCAGGATTCCTTCCAGAAGAGGGGCTTTTGTGCAAAGATGCAGGAATTCTGGGGCAAATGTGCAATTTCAGAAAGTAGTTCTGCGCCCTTGTGGTTTTGCGTTTAGGGGCCGCAGAACAGGGCGCCGATTTCTTGGCAGAGGATCACAATTTCATATTTCTGCGCCCTTGGCCGCAGAAAAGGGCGCAGATAAGGGCGCATTTTTCCTATCAGAATTTCATATTTTGTAGTTCTGCGCCCTTGGCCGCAGAATTGGGCGCATAACAGGGCGCAAATTTCGCCCGATGCTGTCAACTTCAGTTGCCATTTTCAGATCCTTGGGCCCCCAAATTTCGGCCAACCAGAGATCTTGTCTCTGACCACTGCCTTGGCTGAGAGAGGGGAGGTAATGATGAGGAAATCTTGGTGGGCCCTCTTCATTTAAGAAGCATGGAGTTGGTTGTCATTGGGGGAAGAGTAGGAAGACTTTGAAGACTCATTCTTTTTTCTTTGCAGCAGACCACACGACCACACACACCCCTCTCTGCAGAAAGCCTTCTCTTTTCTCTCTGTTTTGGTGGTTCTTCATCAACCTTGGAGCTTGGAGGAGTGATTCTTGGAGAAAGAAGCCATTGGAGATCAAGCATTGCAAGAAGGAGATCATCATCTTAGTTTATCTCTTAAACTCTAACTTTTATCTTCTTGTAATTGTTATGGTCTGTGTTTATTGGAGATTTTGTATGGTTTCTATGTGTAATATGAGCTAAATACTCTTGTGCTAGAACAATGATGAAATCAAACCCTTAATCTATTGTTAATGATTCCTTAGTTTCTCTACAAGTGTTTGTGTAGTTATATGAATGTTTTGTATGCTTAATGCTTTTGTCTTGATTGGCCATCTTGTTGAATGATCACTTGATAAACAAAACATTCACTATATATGACTAGAAAGTGAGAGATACACTAGGCTAGCATATAGGGTTCATGTATGTGTTCCACCATTCTTAATGAGTTCATCCATATCATGTATGTTTGGATACAATCTCTAAGACATCGAGAGAGATTAGAGATTGATTTAAGGGAATACGAGCCTATAATCTATACTTGCACACATGAGGGATTAAGTGAGTCAAGAGTTAAATGGAAGGGTTAGGTGGATTCATGTTCTAGCACACTTTTCTCATATCATCACATTCACTTTAGTTGTGGTTAGTGTTTTATTTGCTTTAGAATTAATCTTTATATTGTTAGAAGTAGAAAAACTCTCTTTTTAAATTGTCCAAATAGTATATAAGCCGATAAAAACCGGTAATCAATCCTTAGTCCTCGTGGGAACGATCCCTACTCGGTCATTATATTACACCCCGACCTCGTACACTTGCGAGAGTCTTACCGTGTGAGTTTGGACCGATCATGCAGTCCATTCCAGCTTATTCTATGAACTTGTTTAAGTTGCCGATGTTGCTTGTGGATGATATTCAGCGGATGTGTGCTAGGTTTTGGTGGGGGGGAATGGTAAAAAGAAAAAGATGCATTAGTGCACCTGGAATGCCTTGTGCAGGCCGAAGAATGAAGGGGGTTTAGGTTTCCGGAATTTAGGTGCGTTTAATAAGGCTATGTTGGCTAAGCAAGGTTGGAGATTGATTAGATTTCCGAATTCTTTGGCTGCTCGTGTTTTAAAGGGTTGTTATTTTAAGGATTCCTCTTTTCTTTCGGCTAAGAGGGGATCTGGATCCTTTTTGTGGAAGAGTTTGTTGTGGGGTAGAGATTTAATTGATTGTGGGTCTCGTTGGAGAATTGGAGATGGCAAATCGATTCGGATTTATGGTGATAGATGGGTGCCGCAGCCTACTACTTTCAAAGTGTATTCGGAGCCTATGTTGGGGGAGACAACCACCGTTGATGCTCTGATTCTGTCTAATGGGGAGTGGAATTCGGGCTTAATTCGCAGCTCTTTTAGGGAGGAGGAAGCTGATGCAATTTTAAGCATTCCTCCTTGTGGTAGAGGTTCTAGAGATCGTCTTCTGTGGCATTACCATCTTTCCGGAGAATTTTCTGTTCGCAGTGGCTATTGGCTTGCGCATTCTGCTGGTGTAGATTCCTTCCAAGATAAAAATTTTCTTGTGGAAAGCTTGCAATAATTAGTGTCCTGCGAGGGCTAATTTGTTGTCGCATGGGATGAAATTAGATATTGGCTACCCTATCTATCAGACGAAGGAGGAGTCGACGATTAATGCTCTTTGGTTTTGTCCGAGCCTTAAGGAGGCTAGAGCTACTTGTGGTTTGGCTGATAGTTTTGCTGGTTTAGAGAGGGGGTCTTTTATGGATTTCGTGGTGGAGGTAAGTAAGAGGGTTGAGGTGAAGGTTTTTGAGTTTCTCTGTGTATTATGGTGGCGTGTTTGGTTTCGAAGAAATTCTATGCTGCATGGGAAAGAGCTGATTCTAGCAGTGGAGGTGGTGAATTGGACTGATTTGTTTCTCTAGGAAGTCTGTCACTCGTGTCCAGTTGTGCGGGTAAGGGAGATGGCTGAGCGTCCCGTTCCTAGGTGGGTGGCTCCGCCTCAAGGGTCTTTCAAGATTAATATGGATGCGGCGATAAATGTGCTTGGAAAATCTACTGGTATAGGTGTTGTTATTCGTGATTCCGGTGGTCACGTTTGGCTTTCGTTTTGCAAGAATTTTCAGGCTGTTTTTTCCCCAAGGATTGCTGAAGCTTTGGCTATCTTGGAGGGAATTCGGTTGGCTAGTAATGGGGGTTTTTGCCCTGCGATCGTGGAGTCTGATGCGTTAGTGGTCATTCAGGATATTTGCAACAAGATTTCCATCTCGTTGGATGTCGGTCTTGTGATTGATGATATTTTGGGTTTTTGTCGGGTTTCTAATTTATTTTCTTTTCGTTTTGTCCCTAGATTAGCTAATAGAGTTGCTCATAGTTTGGCCAAGTTAGGTCTTGGCTTCTTAGGTGAGTCTGTTTGGTTGGAAGACTGTCCCGCTTCTGTGGAGAGTCTGGTGGAGGGGGATGTCCCTTCTCCTTTTTAGTTTTCTTTCACTTATGAAGTTCTTTTCAAAAAAAAAAAAAAAAAAAAAAAAATTTTGCAAAAACCGTGATGACTTCATTAATATATATATATATAACAATAATAATAAGCAAATTGATTAGTAGCGTAGCAACTCGATTGATAGTTAGTTCAACAAATATAAATAAGAAAATAGAAATAGAAAAAATTTCGTACAAATAAAACTATTAGCTTCTTTGGGCCGTCACGAAAAATAAAAGAATAAGAAAAGAAAAAGAGTGGCGATATTGGCACCCCTCAAAAACTGTATGTACACCCCTTTCGTAAATACACCCCTAAAATATTTTAAAAATCTTTAGTTCGTAAATAAACCCCACTTAATGCCTAAAATGCCCTTTCTTTAATTTTATTGTATTATATTTTTATTAGCACACCCCCACTATATTGTTATCTAATTAGATTTATTTAAATTTATATTATTTTATATCTTTTTATTCAAATAAATAATTTCCCTTTAAAAACATAATTTTTAACTCCTACAAAAAAATTTGATATCGCTAAAAAATTGTATGAAAAAAATTTCTTTTCATTGCATTAAAACTTTTTTTTTTTTAATTCTTTATGTAAAAAGAGACTCTCAGCACACAACAGTGTATCTTAATTCGTTTGTTCCTAAGAAAGTTTTTTTTTTTTTTTTTTTTTTTTTTTTTTTTTTAAAAAAAAAACAATTGTTCATAAGAAAGTTTATTGTTGGTATTGATTTTTATTTCACTCAATTATAGCAGTAAATTGTTTGTCAACTCAATCAATTTGTATTCCATAAAGGAAATTGAAATTAGTATTTAAAATAGAAGTTAGGGTTTGATAAAAATAGAAAGGTTTTTATTATCATATCAAACAATTAATAGGAAACTTCCTTTTTCTTTTTTTACAAAGGATTGATATAAAACCAATTAATAATTATTGATGTGTGTAGGGTGTCGACCTACAATCGATATGGATCGGGTTGTATATTGTTAGGCCCAGTGCAACTTGGGTTGAGTTTCCGTGGATCGTGTTGTCGTCTGCTGGATTGACCTGCAAAAGAACTTAGTCGACCGAAATTGATGTTGGTCGTCCGACCTAATAACCTGCAAAATTGAAGAACAGATAAAATAGAATAGCAATAAAAAAGAATAGAAAAGGAATTGATTTAGATTGATAGCCTTAGTTATGCTTGGGCTGAGCAATGATGATCGTGATAATGTGGATTCCGGTGACCGTGATTCTCTTAAGACAGAATTTCAATACGCTTTCTTAAGCTTGTTTTTCTATATCCCTACTGAAAAGAATGCTTAGCTATTTATAGGAAAACTCTTAGGTAACCGTTCGAAGTAGGTAGGTAGGATAGAGGACTGATTGTGGGCGAGATCCTAGGAGAGATTCTCTCCCCCAAAATCTCGCTGTTAACACCTGACTGACTTGGTCTTTCAAACGACCAAGTCACATTGTTGCTGTCGTCGTTGGGCTCGCTGGACTCTCTAAACTTGGGCCAAAGTTTAGTTTAGTTTGGGCTTTTGCACTCTTGGGCCTACGGGCCATTTTTGGCTACCACAGTTTGTCCCCCACTCTCTAGTGAGTTGCCAACGAAGTAGAGAGTGATTCAGATTCAGTCGACCGTTGTCGAGCGAAAAAAAGAAAATAACTTTGGTCGGCTGGATTAGTGGCTAACTTATTGAGATGAGCTTCTAACGTCGTTTGAATACAAAATCTTGAGTCGACATGATCTGCTATTGCCTACTCGACATGGTTTCTTGAAGTTGTGTGAACACTTGAGTCGGAATTAATTTGTATGAACTATGTTGAAACGCCAACCTCGTTTGATAAGAATTGAGCTGTCGTTCGACGCGTATTCTGAAATGAGGGCAAACCGAAGGTCAAATTGAAAAGACATCTGCCGTTTCCGAAACCCTAGGATGACATCAGAGCATTAAATTTTGGCGTGCTTGATTTGCTCGAGGGATTTTGAAATTCAAAAAACTCATCATGAGCAGTTGCGTGCGTGCGTGGGTCATCGGTAGTTGTAAGGTTGCAACCACTTATGGGGTAGACACGTGGCAAAAGGGGTGCAAAGGGTTTGAGTTATAAATATAACCTCCCAACCCTTGTAAACCACTTTTGCGAAGAACACATCGTCTGAGCTGCCACTTTCGTGAAGAACACGCCGTCGAACTCAGGAAATCTTCAGGAACTTCCAGCAACCCCAACCGTTTCACACCGGAATTCTACTTCTTTTTCTTCTCAAAGGTGACTATTCTTCTCTTTATCTTTTAGTTTTTCCTGAAAAAACTTTGCTATTTGAAATAAGAGATGTGAGTATTTACTTGAATAATAGAGTTCTGGGTTTGAATGCCTTGTTCTTCGTTGTTCTTCATTGTTTTTTGGTTGTTTGTTTGATTTTGATCTTTGTTTGCATAGTTCTGTATTGTTCGGTGTTTATTTATTTCATACGACCGATGTAGACTGAAAGCTTTACTCAGTCGACTTTGTAGGACGTTAGAACTTGTATATGGTAGGTTTTAAGACGACGATCCTAGAATAGGATTTTAGAAACCTTAGGTTGTGATTGTAGCGCCACAGCTTCTGACTTGTGCATTTTCTGCCTTGTCAGCTTTAGGAGGCACTATGTCGAACGACGATGTTAGCATGTCGAGTGGAGAAATATTCCTGTCGAGCGACAACACCATATCTGATCCGAAATATAGTTGGACGAGCGAAGGGGAGGATAGTGTTGAAGTTGATAGTGGTATTGGCGTTGATCGACGAGTTATACTAGAGGATCCGTCGAACGTCGTTTCAATAAACACAAAAAAGATACTAGAACAAGGCGGCGTACGCGCAGTTGCGTCGATAGTCGACCATCCAGAATACATAGATGTAGATGAGGCCACTACATCCGGTCGACCAGTAGGTGTGCTAGAAGAAAGCCCGTCAAGTTTGGTGTCGGAGGAAAACTTGTGCCTGCTGAGGGAAATTTACGGCATCCCTAGTAGTGTCGAGTTGCGTGCACCAAAGGAGTATGAAAAGGCCGACTGGGACATAGCTGAGTGGACATGTCTTTATGAATACACATTCCGTCTGGGGTTTAGGTTCCCCATTCCCCCTTTGGTGCGACGAACATTATTGTACTACGACCTTGCTCCGGGTCAGCTAATGCCAAACACATGGAGGATATTGCTGAGTTTGAGTGTACTTAGTGAGAGATACGGCATACCATTTGGGATGTCGAGCCTCCTTCACAACTATTATTTGAAGGAGCACATATACGACCGAGGTTGCTATATGTTAGTACCTAGAAGTAAGGAGCAGCAGATCGTTACCGACACGACAACGAACGATCGAAATTGGAAGGATACCTATTTTTTTGCAAAAGGTCCTCCAGTCGACGGTCCTTGGTTCGTGGACAATGAGTCGTATGTTTTGAGACGGATTTGGAACCGATATGGTGAGTGTCGTCCGAGTTTTGTCGTAGATAGGTTTCTTACTTTTACCTGATTTGACTTTGCTGATACCTAGCTTATTTTGTAGAAATAAAGGGCTTAGAAGCCAAACCGTCGAGCAAAATCGCTCCTGTTCGCACTGCAGCAATGCTGAATATCCCTGAAAAGGATAGAAGCTGTAAAGTGTTGTTAACAGAAGGTAAACTTAGGCCTACTAGGCTATGGAGGTGGTCGACTCATAATAGGTCGCGAGCGCCATATCCTAACGTGAAGGATTTCTTGTCGTATATCTGGATTAGGAGGAGTTTCGAAATTCTTCAATATTCAATGACATTCTTGTCGCCTGTTTCTGACAATGAACGTCGTGTTGCAGTGACATCGATGGCAAATGCAAGAGTGAATATCCCGGACACTGCAGACGCCCTGAAGAATCTCAGGGACGACCTGATGAAGAAACGACAAGCAGCAGCAGCAAAGAAGAAACAGGCGGGGAAGTCGGCTGGAGGCTCTGCGCAGCCGCAAGAACAGGCCTATGAATCTTCTCCTGAACGGTCTCCTCAGAAGAAGAGGTCGAGGAAGAATCCGCCGGCCGACAAAGGGAAGAGGGTCGAGTCGAGTGCTAGAAAACAAGCAGCTGTCTCGCAGCCGGACTCGTCGACAGCGACCCTTTCTAGTCTGTCATCGTTCGACGATCCAACCTCTTTTTTGGATAAGTCGTTCGACTATGTCCTTCCTGCAGATGAGAAGCACCTGCAGAAGATGAAACTTGAGGAAGTCTTCGACACGACATTCCTCTCGGCATTCCATGTGAGTTGCATATATTATATATATATATTTTTTTTTTTTGACGTCGTTCTACTTATGCTGACTTTCGACGCTGTGCAGTCTTTGCAGGCTTCTCTACACTTGTATGGGAGGTACAAGTCGTTGGGTGAAAAATATGGGAAGCAGCGGAAGCTTGTCGACGTCACTAGGCAGGAGAAGGCCCAGGCCGACAAAGCAGTCGAGGAGCTGACAAGAAAAAACTTGGCTCTTGAAAAAGAGTTTAGTGATATGAAGGTCGACAGGGATCGACATTCCATGGAGTCGACCGAAGCTCGTGCCGCCTTGATTGAAGAGCAGCATAATGTTGCTGCTTTAAAGGCTCAGCTGACGTCGATCGCCTCTGCTGCGCTAATTAAGGCGAAAGCAGAGCTGTACAAGGAATATATGTCGGGCCAACATGTAAATTGGAGCCGCGACGAAATGCAGGAGATGGTTGAGACTTATGATGAGATGCGTCGGCTGGAGGAGGACGACAGCGCACTCCCCGAAGGTGCCGATGTTGCTGGCCTCCAGTCTGCTATCGATCCACCAATCGACAATCAATCTCCTGCTGATCCTATTGACGCTGCTTCCCTCCTTGATCCCCCTGCCGTCTGAAATTTAATTTTTATTCGAACAATTTTTTGTAATCATGGATGATATGGTCGTTCGACCTCCTTTATATTTATATATTCTCTTTGAAGGCTTTTGATTTGTTTATATATCATGATTTGCTTACAATCTTTAATGCTTGTGGCCTTCACTTGATCTGTATGTGGAAACGACACGACCATCTTTTAATGGGGGTTTACACAAGTTTAAACATCTGCATGGAACAAGCCTGTAAACTAAATACTCATGCGCATGTCGAACAACTTTATAGTATAGATAAACATGGCTTGTTTATTCATCATAAAATATGTGTACAAGAGTTAGCCGACAAAATATTTCGCATACCTGCGTTCAGTCGACCATTCATCGCGTATGTGCGATAATCGACAATTTACAAATTCACTAACAAAAAATCATCAATTTGTTTAATACAACTCGCGTACAAGCGTTTAGTCGACAAATGTCATCACGTACATGCGTTAGTCGACAATTATATTTGAATCGCGTACATGCGTTAGTCGACCATTATATTTGAATCGCGTACATGCGTTAACTTTCATTTCAATTTCATCATCTAGTGTTGTCCCCGACTCCCAGCGTGCGTTTGAATAAATGACGGTGGGAGTAGATTCATGTTGTCGTCGACGTCGGGGTATTGCCAATGCTGAAATAACAGAAGGATAACGTAGCAAAATAATACGTAGAAGTCGACTGAGGTTATGAAAAAAAGTTTTGTGAGCTCAGTTATAAACTTGTACTAAGTTTTTCATCATCGCTCTTTTTCGCGTCGTTAGTAACTCTTTAGAAATATCAGAAAATAAAAGCAGTAAATAAAATTAATGTAATTTAAGTTTTAGAAGTGATACTGTTTCAAGTGGAATGCGTTCCAACTGTTGTTCAGCTCTCGACCGTCGAGTCCTCGCAATTTGTAAGCTCCTCGACCGACGATGTCTGTTATTTGATAAGGCCCCTCCCATGTCGGCCCCAATTTTCCAGCTCCCTCTTCTCTGGTGTTTTGAAAAACGCGGCGTAGTACCCAGTCGTGTAGCTTAAAGGTTCGGACATGCACTTTTTTGTTGTAATGTCGTGCGACCTGTTGTTGATACGACTGTATTCTTAGAGCCGCTCGATCACGTCTTTCATCCAAGTGATCCAACTCGAAGGCGAGCTCATGGTTGTTTTCAGCTTCATTTGGATTCTCACTCCGTGCGGTTGCGAGTCGTGTCTCGATAGGAATCACTGCTTCAGATCCATAGACAAGGGAGAACGGAGTTTCTCCAGTCGATCGTCGAGGGGTTGTTCGGTACGACCATAGGATCTCTGGTAGTTTTTCCACCCATTCGTTTTTTTCAGCTTCTAGTCGTTTCTTCAGCGTGTTGATGATGGTCTTGTTCGTCGACTCCGCTTGTCCATTTGCTTGTGGATATCGTGGAGTTGAAAAACTTAGCTTTATCCCGTATTTGTCGCAGAAATTTTTGAAGTCGAATGAGATGAACTGGGACCCATTGTCGGTCACTATTTCTCGTGGGACTCCGAACCTGCAAATAATGTTTTTCCACACAAAATTGCGTACCTCGATGTCGCGTACCTGAGGCAAAGCTTCTATCTCAACCCATTTTGTGAAGTAGTCTGTCATCACCAACATGTAGACGACGCCTCCAGGTGCAGCTGGGAGTTTTCCTACGATATCCATCCCCCATTTCATAAAAGGCCAAGGGGCTGAGATTGAATTTAGCATACCTGGGGGAAGATGGCAGACTGGCGCGAATCGTTGGCACTTGTCGCACGACTTCACGTGATGTTGTGAGTCGGAGCGCATGGTTGGCCAGTAGTATCCTGCTGTAATTGCTCTGTTCGACAGGCTTCGAGCCCCTGAGTGATTTCCACATTCTTCATAGTGTAGACTCTTGAGAACGTCGTACGCCTCCCGTGGAGTTACGCACCTCAAGTAGGGTCCTGTAAAAGACTTTTTGTATAGCTTACCGTATAAAATGCAGAACTTCGCAGCTTTTGCTTTGATTTTTCTTGCCTCAGCTCTGTCCCCAGGTAAAATGTCGGCTCGCAAATAGTCTAGTAGTGGATCCATCCAATTTCTCCTGTAGTCGACTGGGGCGACTATTTCTGTTGCTTGAATAGTCGGTGTTGTAAGGTGAACGACTGGAATTGACTTTGATCCGCCTGTCGTTGTCGAGCCAAGATAAGCTAGTGCATCTGCACGTGAATTCTCCGACCTGGGTATTTGTTCGATGTTGAATTTGTCGAAGGTCGACTGAAGCTGCTTGGCTTTGGCCAAGTAGGCGGTCATCCTTTGATCTCTTGCTTCATACGACCCGTTTATCTGTCGAACGACTAGTTGTGAGTCGCTGAATACTTGGAGACTTTTGACATTCAGGCTCTTGGCTAGGTCGAGTCCAGCAATTAGTGCTTCGTACTCTGTTTCGTTATTTGTCGCTCGGAATTCGCAATGGATGGATTGCTCAATTATGTCCCCGTGAGGGGATGTGAGTACCAATCCCAGTCCACTTCCTTTTACGTTGCTTGATCCGTCGACCGACAAAGTCCATTTTTCGTCCGACGTTGTCTCTGTTAGAGCTATTAGCTCTTTCTCAGCCTGCAAATTTTCGTTAGGTGTAAAGTCTGCAAGGAAATCAGCTAATACCTGTGATTTTAACGCTGTCCTTGGGTGGTAATTGATGTCGTACTCACTTAGCTCAACAGCCCATTTCGTCAGTCGACCTGAAACTTCAGGCTTATGTAATATATTTTTGAGAGGGTAAGTCGTTAATACCTTGATTGAATGGCACTGGAAGTAAGGCCTCAACTTTCTGGCTGCAACGACCAACGAGAGTGCCAGTTTTTCCAATTGACTGTATCGTGTCTCAGCATCGAGCAGTGCCTTACTTACGTAATAGACTGGATGTTGTCGATCGCCTTCTTCCCTTACCAATACTGCACTGACGGCTGTGGTCGACACGGCTAAGTATAGGAGTAGTGTCTCGTCGTCTTTAGGTTTTGACAGGAGTGGTGGGGAGGCCAAGTATTCCTTAAGGTCTTGCAATGCCTTCTCGCAATCGTCGTTCCATTCGAAGGCCTTGTTTTTCCTCAAGGTGTTGAAAAATGGATGGCATCGCTCAGACGACTTGGAAATGAACCTGTTCAATGCTGCTACTCGACCAGTCAACTTCTGTACGTCTTTAATGCATTTGGGCGACTCGATTTCTTGTATCGATCGGATTTGGTCTGGGTTGGCCTCGACTCCTCTTTGTGTGACTAGGTACCCTAAAAATTTTCCTGATGAGACACCAAAAGAACATTTAGTGGGATTTAATTTCATACCGTACTTGTCGAGGACGTCGAACGACTGCCTGAGGTGGTCTATGTGTTGTTGAGCCACAAGCGATTTAACCAGCATGTCGTCAATGTAGACTTCCATCGTCGAGCCAAGCATTTTGGCGAACATCATATTCACAAGCCGTTGGTAAGTAGCACCTGCATTTTTTAAACCAAACGGCATTACTTTGTAACAGAAGGTACCTCGTTCGGTTACGAAGGCTGTCTTTTCCTGGTCGTCTGGATGCATCAGGATCTGGTTGTAGCCTGAGTAGGCGTCCATGAAGCTGAGTAATTCGTGTCCAGCTGTTGCGTCGACAAGCATGTCGATGTGAGGTAAAGGGAAGGAGTCTTTGGGGCATGCTTTGTTGAGGTCTGTGAAGTCGATGCATACCCGCCACTTGCCATTCTTCTTCTTGACGACCACGACATTGGCTAGCCAATCAGGATACTGGACTTCTTTTACTGAGCCAATGTCGATTAGCTTCTGGATTTCTTCGTTGATGACTTTGTTTCTCTCCGGAGCGAATTTCCTTCGCTTTTGTTTAACTGGTCGATGATCGGGGTCGACCTGTAGTTGGTGCACTATTACCTCCGGATCAATGCCGACCATGTCTGCGTGCGACCATGCAAAGCTGCCTTGTCGTTCTTTTAAGAAGTTGATTAGTTGTTCCCTAACTTCCTTCGACAGTCTCGACCCTATGAATACCTTCCTATCAGGTCGACTTGGGTCGATCGACACTTCGTCGAGATCCTCCATCTTTGGAGCGTTTGGTGTCGACTCGACTTTGGAGTCCTGTAATTGCTATAAAGATTCTTTTTTCTTCTTCATGGCGTTTTGGTAGCATTCTCTAGCTGCTCTCTGCTCTCCTTTAATTTCACGAACTCCCCACCTGGTTGGAAACTTGATCATTTGGTGGTAAGTCGAAGGAATTGCCTTCATTTCATGGATCCAGGGTCTTCCCAGGATTGCGTTGTAGGGCGACTGACAGTCGAGCACCAGGAAGTTGACGTAGAGGTTCACGCCTTCAGCGTAGATGGGTAACACGATTTCCCCCAACGTACTTTTTTGTTCTCCACTGAACCCTGTCAGCATAGTCGTCCGACGGCTCAGCTTTGACTCGTCGACCTGCATTTCTCTCAAGGCACTGTTAAATAAAATATTGCATGAACTGCCATTATCAATTAGAATTCTTTTTGTTAAACAATTTGCAATATGAAGTGAAATAACGAGTGCATCATGGTGAGGAGAAAACAAATCTGATTTGTCTGTCGCCTTGAAGGTGACGGTCTCGTCGACAGTCGACGGATGCTCCCTATTTGGCTGAATTTCTGTATTTAACACTTGTCGTGTATGTCTTTTTGCTGCTGAATAGCTAATACCACTCACTTCAGAGCCTCCTGCAATGAAATTTATCACCCTATCGTGTCGAGGCGGTTCTGGGGGATTGTCGTTTGAATTTGACATTCTTTCGTTACGTCTTGCCAAGGTTTGTTTTCCCTTGTCTGTTAAAAACTCTTGTAGATGCCCTTGTTTTAATAGCTCCGTAACTTCGAATTTGAGGGCGATGCAATCCTCAGTTCGATGACCGTGATCCCCGTGGAACTCGCATCTTAACTTGGCATCTCTATGTTCTGGTAGAGCGTTCATCTTTCTGGGCCATTTCACAGTCTTGCCCATCTCCCTCATAACCGCTACAAGGTCGACTGGTTCGATGCTCAGATTGTACTCGGGTACTTCTGCTCGTGGTCGACTTGTTCTTGGGTTGGCCCTCCTGTATGGTCGACCGTCGCTTGAGCCATCGTCACTCTGTCGAGTTGACCTGTCTCCAGTAGGATAAGGTTCTGACCTTCTGTCGTTCGACCTCCTATCTACTCGATCGTTTCTGCGGTTTGAGTAGTTGTTGGCTCTACCTACGTAGTTAGCTTCATCTTCTTCCCATTTTATTTGGGCCCATGCTTTGGCCAACACATCCTCCATTGTTCTGCATGGATACTTTGTCAATTCTTTATAAAGGTCAGAATCAAACCTGAGGCCCTTTCTGAAGGCGTATATCGCAGTCGCCTGATTGCAATGAGGGATTTGAACCTTCTCCCTGTTGAAACGACCTACATATGTCCTTAAGTTTTCGCCGTGCTTCTGGGTTATAGTGTATAGGTCGTCCGACTGTTTTTCCAGCTTGCGACTACTCGCAAATTGCTCCACGAATGTATCTGTAAGCTGCGCAAAAGAATTGATTGAATTATTAGGTAGGTTAGTGTACCATTGTAGAGCCGGACCATTGAGACTGGACCCAAATGCTTTGCACATGCACGCTTCTCGCAGGTCGCGTGGAATGGCTGCGGTGAACATCCTCTGTTTGTATTGCGCTATGTGGTCGTCTGGATCGGTCGTCCCCTCGTATTGCTTCATGTTTGGGAAGCTGAATTTTTTGGGCATCTCGACCAGCGCTATTGAGTCGACGAAGGGTGAGTCTGCAAAGCTATTCATGTTGCTCCTTTTAATTGGAGCTGGAACGCCAGGGATCCTTTGTATGAGAGCTTCCATTTCTGCAAACCTGCGAGAAAATTCCAGATTAGCCAGAGAGGATAGATCCGGATTTGACTTTACCAGGTTTGGTGTCGACTGGAGCGACACGGGTGTCCCTAGGACATTTTCAGGTTGCCTGCCCGTAACAGGATCTTGCTCGTTGTCGTTTCGAGCCGGCAAATTGTTGAGGTCGATATCGACTCTAGTCGTCTGGGGTGTTTGCTGGGTTTGTCCGACATTTGGATTCACATCAGGTGCTGATGGGCCTGTCGGAGCGTCTCGACCTCGTCGGTCGACCTCTTGTTCAGTGTTGGGGACAGGAACTGGATTCCCCACATCTTCGCTGTCGGGAACAACGCCATCGACAATGGCTCGCAGTTCTTCATTAGTGGCTCGAATAGCAGCGTTTTCAGCTTCCAACAATCGTAACTTCTCTGCGTTTGCTGCTGTTTGAGCTACCAATGCAGCGATCTGCTCTTCAATGGTTGGGGTAGTTCCTTCTCCTGACATCGCTGTCTGTTTGAAAGTATGAAGATTGCGGTTGATATTTGTAGAGTTGCAACGAGCCCCACGGTGGGCGCCAAACTGTAGGGTGTCGACCTACAATCGATATGGATCGGGTTGTATATTGTTAGGCCCAGTGCAACTTGGGTTGAGTTTCCGTGGATCGTGTTGTCGTCTGCTGGATTGACCTGCAAAAGAACTTAGTCGACCGAAATTGATGTTGGTCGTCCGACCTAATAACCTGCAAAATTGAAGAACAGATAAAATAGAATAGCAATAAAAAAGAATAGAAAAGGAATTGATTTAGATTGATAGCCTTAGTTATGCTTGGGCTGAGCAATGATGATCGTGATAATGTGGATTCCGGTGACCGTGATTCTCTTAAGACAGAATTTCAATACGCTTTCTTAAGCTTGTTTTTCTATATCCCTACTGAAAAGAATGCTTAGCTATTTATAGGAAAACTCTTAGGTAACCGTTCGAAGTAGGTAGGTAGGATAGAGGACTGATTGTGGGCGAGATCCTAGGAGAGATTCTCTCCCCCAAAATCTCGCTGTTAACACCTGACTGACTTGGTCTTTCAAACGACCAAGTCACATTGTTGCTGTCGTCGTTGGGCTCGCTGGACTCTCTAAACTTGGGCCAAAGTTTAGTTTAGTTTGGGCTTTTGCACTCTTGGGCCTACGGGCCATTTTTGGCTACCACAATGTGTACTTACAAATTATTTAGCCATTTAAGTAATTTTACTCAAGGATAATATTGGATTTTTAAAAATATACTAAATTGGGGTGTACATACAGTTTTTAAGGGGTGTAAATATCGTCACTCAAAGAAAAATTGTTAGTTATTGTTGGGCTTATATGTGTTTTGGGTCCAGTCCCTGAGGTTAGATAGATCATGGTCCAGATAATTTAACCAAATTATGAAATCAATTTTATTTTGGGTTCAGCTACCGTTCAGGTACTGTATAATTGCTGGGTTAGTTTTTAATCATTGAATTTCAATCCAAGAGTCTACACAAATCGAAGGTTTAAAAATTAAAACCGGAAGAAATAACTCTCCCTCACTTAACTACCCAGCAACTATATAGATAGATAAATCCTTTTTCTTTTTTTGAACAATCAGGTAGCTAAATCCTTCTATTTGTTAAATTCTTTTTATGATTTACACCCCTTATTGCGATTCTATTAGAATTCTATTTGTTAAAGAACTAAATTATGAAATGAATTCTATTTGTTAAAGAATAAAATTATGTAATTACATTATTTTAAAATAATTTAAGATTAGTAAACAGATTTAATTATTAAAAAAGTTTAAGAGTATAGCAGCACCATTAAATCATAAGATTCAAAACTCTTAGAATAACAATAAGAGGTTAGTAGAGGATTTTACTAAGGAGTCGTTTGTTTTTTTCATTTAAAACTTAATGGGTCTGAATCATAATTATTAAGTTGTTTTGTTTGTTTTTTTAAGTGGCCAAACAACTTAAAAATAGCAAAAAATAACTTAAAATAAAAAGTAAAAAATCCTGACTTTTCACTTAATTGTAAATCACTGAATTGTATTAAATGCAATCCAAAATCTTTTCTTCCGATACTATCCTCCATATGGACCATATATAACATATATCCAATTTCATCATAATTATATATTGTATAGAAATATTTATTTTAATATATTACTTATTTTAAATAGTTTTAAAAATAAAAAAGAACCCTAATTACTTCTTATATTGATGTTTAATATCAATACTTTATTATGATATTAGGGTGATGTATTTATATATTATTATTTTAGAATGTTTTGTGTGAATTTTCCTGCTGCCCTTTTCTTTTTTGAAAAAAAAAAATACTTTTTCTTTTCTTAGTAAAAATAAAGTTTGTTTGTAATCGAAGAAGAAGATCATGATCATATGTGTTTATATATAATTATTATTTTTGGATTGTTTTTATTCTATATTATATGTATAATTGTTTAACATGGGTATAGATGTAAAATTACTTCTTTTCAGACAATTTTATTTTAAAAAAAACAAACATGTTGACAGTACATTCAAATGTGAGAAAAAAAAAAAAAAAACAAACATGTCATTTAGATTCAGGTTTTGGTCACTATTCAGTCTTCGGTAAAATTCAGGACTATTCAGTCTTCAGAGAAAAAAACAAACGACCCCTAAGTCAATGTGACTCATGAGTCATGACCCCAAGAAAAATTGAATCCATGGCCTTTTGGTTGGAGCCCAAGCATTTGGTAGGGGTTCTTTGTTGGAAATACAACACTTCTACGCACAAGTGGAGGTTGGTTAGGTAAAGTTAGTTAGTGAAGTTAGCTGATGTGGAGGTTGGTTAGGTAAAGTTAGTTAGTGAAGTTAGCTGATGTGTCAGCTTGTGAATTATTAAAATTCCTGATTATCAGGAATTAGTTAGGGAAGTTAGTTAGAATTTGTTTCAGGTTCTGATAAGCAACAAAACTTGCGTATATTTTTTATAAATATTCATCTCTGTAAATTCTCTGGTTTTCAATAAAACACAGAAGGCTCTCTTTAGTTCGTCAATGGCGTTTTTCAATTCCTCTGTTCTTTGAGGACTTTAATCAAACACTTTAGTGTTACTGCATATTCTTTTCTCCTTTTTCAACTTGGTCAAAACATGGTATATAAAGACCTACCAGCATCTTCCATGGCGAAGCAGAGAGGAGGAATAAATTCTGTACATAAAATCTCCCTTTTCGGATCAATGCTCTCACTTCCATGCCAACATATGCAGTTGTAGCAGCTCTTTTGTAAGGCCCATCTATTTTTGTTATTGACCCTATATGGCCCAAGGATTATTTGGTGGCCCAACGGCTATTTATAATAATAATAGTTTTTGGTACAGACTTTTAGTGGCCCAAGAGTTTTAGTGGAAAAGTTTTTGGTTTTATTCTTAATTCAAACGTTTTCCAACTTTTGTGTTTGAATTGTTTGTTGGAAATCATTTAGGTGTTTAATTGCTTTTGATTGCTTATTGTGATGACACAGTGAATTAAAGGAAGTGATGATAGTATGTATATAAGTTTTGTGTTTATAATTGTTTGCTTAGAAATCATTTTAAGTGTTTGATTGCTTTTGATGATTTATTGTGATAATACAGAGAATTGAAAGTATGTTTATAAGCCTGTGATTAGTAAATTATAAATATTAGACACATTATTTTAACAAATGTTGAGAGCAGATTATAATTGATTTTATAATGCCATCATATGTGTACCCTTTCCTAGTTATACTCAATTCATACAGTGAATTGAGTATATCACTTGACTTTCCTTGTACTCAAGAGAGGAGTCGGGGTGGGTCCCATCAACTTTTCCATGCCAACCAATGGACAAATGTTGAATTACAGCCAGTCCTCGTCGCCACTCACTATATTTTGGGATCTGTTGCTGGGCACATCCATACCTGATGATGGTCAGAGAGTTCCATGCAGTGATTGGCAAGGAAACGGGGTGGAAAACCGGAAGTACTGGTTGCACGTGTAGGTGGAGGTTCAAATGCCATGGGACTCTTCCCTATAGGGAAAACTATAAAGACACTATAAGTGTTTGATAGAGGTCGAGAAGTGTTCGACAAAAGGTCTCACTGAGTTTTGTAAGTAGAGAAAACAGAGCTTCTTTTCAGAGGAAATCTCTCTATATTATTGAAAAGAATCTGTTGCAAAGATTGTTATACAGGCCTGGTTATGTACCAAACGTTGACCTTCTTCTGTTATTGACTTCGCTCATCAGACTCATTGGACTTGTGCTAGTAACCACAGCTGCTTGATGATCTGATGAAGACTCTGTTATCTGCATACTTACCTCCAGCTTATTGAATTATCTAAAAAACAGAGCAATAATAACAACTACGGAGCAAAACAATTACTGAGCATTACAAGTGTCCAAATGGTAAAGGGCCATTGATATACCTTAAGAGGGAAGACCTCAACCACACTGGAGCTCACAAGATCAACAATGCCATTGCTCAAGATTTGCTTGGTAAGCGTTTGGTTGCATGTGTAGGTGGAGGTTCAAATGCCATGGGACTCTTCCATGAATTTGTTAATGACAAGGATTTTGGGTTGAATGGTGTGGAGGCTGCAGGTCATGGTTTGGATAGTGGTAAGCATTCTGCCACATTGACCTAAGGTGAGAACTTGTATAATGTAATTTAATTTAAGTTGTATAACTTTTTTCTATTGCTATTTTTGTTCTCTTCTATCTATTTTGTTTTTCTATTTGTATGTTGAAGATATTATTAGGATAAGCAAAAACGTTTTTTGTTCAAAAGTGGTGGTGGTATAGAGTGAAGCACATTGCAGGCAGGGATATATTTTGAGTCTGTTTACATTGTTTCCTCTCGACCAGATGATCCTCTACCTCTCATTATGAGTGCAATGCAATCATGAATTGTTCCCTCTACTTCTGTCTATGCCTTGCATAAGCTCAATTATGGATACTTTTTCCTGTGGGATCGAGTTTGTAACGTCACGGGGTGAGTTTTGTAATGTTAAATAGTGGGTTCTGTAACATTATAGAGTGGCATGCATGCTTTCTCAAAAGTGATAATGTTTTCCCAAAAGTGATAATGTCACTTTGTTACGTTAAGAGTCTATATTGCAAGGAAAAAAAACTACCAAATACATTTAATAGTCTTGGAAATGTTTATTTCAATTTCAGCATCTTACTTCATATTTATAAATCCATCATTTTTTAAAATAAAAAATGATTCTATGAAACAGTACTAAATGGACCTTGAACTTTTGCAAATTTCATGAAATTTGAAACATCAATATTTAGTTCTCAAAGTTTCCATGACTCATTCAATAACAAAAGTCATTGTACAGACAACAGAATAAGTATTTAGTTCATTTTGGTGTTGCACATTGAATCAAAACCCTACTTCCAACTCGAAAGAACCTTGCTTTATCTCTTACATGTCAACCCGACATTATTCAATTCAAATCCGGATCTTTTTGGAATCTCAACTTTAAAGGAGTTAGATTTTCTTGAACAAAATCACAAAATCATAGAGAACGCAATCAATAGCTGTAGATAACAGTATGTTACTTTAGTGATGTAGGACACTTCTGGAAGCCTGTGGAAAGGGTAAATGGTATCGGACTTGAGCCCATAATAAACCGTTGGAACGAGCCATACAATTGTCACTTTAGACTTCATCAGCATATAAAAAGATGACAACTTTAGGGAGGAGACCTTGCTATTAGCTCAAAGCCTGTAAAAAAGCAATCCTATTAAATATTAGCCATCTTGAACATCATTTAAAGACCTAAGAAAATATTAGCCATCTAGAACTTTAGGTGATCAAGGTGATTTAACATATTCAAAATTGACATACTTTTATGCTATAGCCACAAGAAAATGTTTTATTTCTTATTTTTTTTATTTTCACATAGGAGATCAAGGTGAGCAGGCAAAATATAAAACCTTATTTGGAGGAAGCTTGAATTATGTTATTCTGCAAGGAGGATGTCTGATCTGATGATGAAAAACCATTTGCAAGCAAGCGTGCGAAAGCTCATCTTCCGAGTGCATTGATCGATTGGCAGCCGAAGGCGGATAAAATAATTAAATTCTCCTAAATCAAGAGCAGCAAGGAAATTGTTATCAATCCTGAGTTACTACTATTTTATGTCCTGAACAAAATTTGAAGTGATAACATGATTGTTCATACCTCTGCAGAAATATCCTTGGCAGGGAATGGAATTGCGCGCATTGATGAGGTTTATTATCACACACTAGTAAAAGAGTTTTACGTATAAAATTAGACAATAACATTGAATCGATTAAAAAGGATTCAGTTATCAATTTTTTCGAAACATGGGGTGTAAAGACCTACCAGCATCTTCCATGGCCAAAAGATTTGTTAGTATCTCAAAAGATTTCTGTAAAAAAAACTGCAAAATCAAGATTCCAGCATATAACACTGCACCTCATCTAGTCCAACCATAGCAGAACATCTCTGAGCTGCATTATCACCAAATAAAATACATAACCACAAGGTATTGTCTTGAAGAAGAAAACGTACGACATAAAGTTACTCCAACTTAGTGTCTTAGAATAGAAAAATGGAGTAGAATACAGTCTCTCCGTAATCATTTAAAAAGATGTAGTAAAACTATACAATTTTCATAAAAATTGGTGTTTCAAGACCAAAATAAAATATCCGAAGATTACCTAAACTTGATCGTGGCAGCATTTGATCAAGTGGAGGATTCCTTAGATTACTGTGAGATTCTTCCCTGTTAATATACCAAATGACCCATCATAATCTCAATAATTCAGAAGAAAACTAGCACCATAGACATCAGCACTTTGCGGTTTTAGTCACAGCACACACTCAAAATCAGCAGTATTCTTACATTTATAGCTGGAAGAGTTCCAAGCTTTGTTTCAGCCAACATATCAGTCCTTGACAACAAGCAATTTTTTGCTTGCTAACATGCCCCTCAGAAAAAGTTGATACTCATCCACTGGAAACAGCATCTAAACATTTAAACAGTAGATGAATGCCTCTAAACTTCAGAAACAATATACTTATGAAGTCAACGTAATCCAAAAATGAAACATAGAAAATTACTAATTAACCGGATTCAAAATTTTGCATTTCAATGCATCTACGAAGTTAAATATATCTGGACTGGTAAGTTAAATCGCATCGACACATAACCTCAGGAACTTGCATAGAAGAAGAAAACTACATCAGGAACTCCAACTCAGAACAGAAAACTGGAGTAATTCCGAAACACTAAATAGAGGATTAAAGCAATAAAAGATGAGGATGAATGAGATAATCCTCTTATGCTTCCTCTGAATCGTAGATGAATTTGTTATCTATCATAATGCAAGAGATGTATGCTATCTTCCATGCCAACATATGCGGCAAAATGTGGAACTACAACCCTTCAAAATCTTCTCATAACTTTGCAGCAAAATCCCTTCAAAAATGCAGGTATTTAGTCTATAATATGAACAGATAGTATTAGTGTCTCGAACGGTATAAAAAACTGCATAACCAAAATTCCAGCATATAACACCGCACCTCATGTGGTCCAGCAATGGCAGAATATCTCTATGCAGCATTATCACCAATTAAAACACATAACCACAAGGACTTGTATAGAAGAAGAAAACTACATCAGGAAATCCAACCCAGAACAGAAAACGAATACATATAACACTGCACCTCACCAATTAAATGCTCTGGTTAATGAGTGCTTGTTTGGTTGAGCTTTCTACTGGCTCAAAAAGTCTACCAACGTCTATTTGAGTTTTTTTAGAGTAGTTTGGTTGGGCTTTTGAGATTGCCTATTTTAAATCGAGTAGAGGCTAGTAGTGTTTAAACCTCTACTGGACAAAAGCTCATAGGGAGGTGCTTCTCCAAATAGACATTTTTTTTAAAAAGTCTACCAACCAAACATATATGATTTTTTTTTCAAAAACTCTATTCTAATAGATCTACTACAAGTAGATCTTTTACCAATAGAGGTTTTTCAAAAACTCAACCAAACAAGCTCGATGATCTTTCAATAGAGAAAGATATGATTCTCCTTCTCTCGATGATCTTTTTGATTTAAAAATGCATATAAGTTAGCAAGTCTTTCAATTTAAGGTAGAGGAGTGATTCCAAAACAAATAAACAGAGGATTAGAACTAACTAGCTGTTTTGCGGTTATAAATGGGCATACCTGAAATAAATGATGATGATGAATGAGCTCATGGTTTCTCTGGATCGTAGATGAATTTGTCATCTATCTCAACACAAGGGATGTTGGCTATCTTAGACCACTCTTTTCCTTTATCTCTTTTGCAAGCTTCTTTCAGCAAAGGACAACGATGTATACGTAATTGCGAAAGTGAGGATGGCAGAATTGGAAGGGATGTGAGCTCCGGGAAATTGTTGATCCTCAAGTACGAGAGAGAGGGGAGGTCTTTGAAATCCTTGAAAGGCAAGTATATCAATTTTGGGAAATTTGAAATCCCAAACGAAGTTAGAGTGCAGGGCAAAGTAATTCTCAGGTCATCATCTTGGAAAGACTCTCCATCCCGTCCTCCAGAAATGCGGAGGTATGTGAGAGAGGTGAGATTGTGCGACCCCCATTCCATGAGCGCTTTATATTGTTTGAGACCCACAATTGAAAGCCCTGCTAGTTTGGTGGCCAGACCTTCTTCAGACAATGACATATTTAGACAATTGTGTATTTGTAAGGAGGAGAGAGTGTGTATTCCGCTGGGTAGGGATTTTAGCTTCTCACATCTATTGAGATAAACTCTTAAATTACTGTCGGGGAACCCTCCTTTTGGAAAGGAAGAAAAATCTTGACAAAATGTCATTTCGATGTTGCGAAAACTGCTAAGAGTTTCTAGGCCTTTCGGAAGGGATTTGAGTTTTTGACATTCCCGTATTCTGATATCACATAGAGCCTTGTTATTATGAAATTTCACAACTATTGACTCTAGTTTTTGACACTCCCAAATAGTTAGGGTTTCAAGAGTCTCAGGTAAATGACCTTTTGGTCATAGTGCTGTGAGCTCTGAGCAACCATGAACTTTAAGATGTTTGAGTGCCACAGGTAAATGACCTGTCGAAGACAAGGTTGTGAGCTTTGAACAATTCGAAATGAAGAGACTTGTGAGTGAGGCAGAGAGTTGGTGTATCGATGGCAGACACCTCAGAGATGGACATCCATCTATATACAAGTCTTCAAGATGACATGTGCTGGCGTTGACATTCTCCTTGTGCATCATTGACGAAGAAGGAGAAGTATCATCCAACAAACGCTCCAATTTCTCACAATTTTCAATTTTGAGCTTTTTTAGAGATGGAGGTAGTTTTCCTCTAAGAACAAATGTTAGAGTATTGCACCTTGTAATATAAAGCCCTCTGAGGGAGATGAGACTATACAACCATTGAGGTGGTTTCTCAAGAAAAACCTCATCACAGCCTTCGAAAACTTTTAAAACTTCAACTCTTTGAAAATCCTGTGTTAGCCAATTCCCAAGATCTGAAATGTTTGAAAGACTCATGGAGTTTAATGACTTGAAGCCCGTCGGACTATTGCAGACTATCTTCTTGCATCCATCAATATTCAGTTCGCTGAGCATCGGAAATGTTGAGAACGAAACCACCAATTCTGCACACTTGGAAATCACAAGCTTCTCCAACAAACAGAGATTGTTAGGCAAGCTTTCAGAGAGTTTATAGCAGCGTGCAATGAAAAGCTCTCGAAGCTTAGGAAAGCTTTCGACACACACATTTTCTTTAACAGGGTCCCAACGCTTCCATTCTTTTAAATTGTCAAAACGAAGAGTCTCCAAAGACTGAAAAGGTTTAAAGCAATGTTCTCCATAAAACTCAGAACCAATGCTTTTTATTCCCGTCATACCTTTGATAGTGAGACTCTTAAGTGAGTCTAGTAGCCCAAGTGAAGGCAAGTATGTGCAGTTCCTACAATCTTCCAGTTTTAGGATTGTCATCTTAGCGAATGACCGATCTCCAACCCAAGATGGAAATTTTGAACCCCCATAACATTTTATTGTGAGCTCTTCTAGATTTTGATGAGGTCTAAGCATATCAAGTATTTTTTTACTTACTTCATCTTCCTTTGGTTCATCAAACCTAGATCCCCATTCTAGTAACAGCACTTTTAGGTCCTTCTTATCACTTAATATGAGTTCTCTTGTGACTTCAAAATCAATCACGTTTTCTAATCCGGAAATGTGAAGTTCTCCACAAAGAAATTTTAGGTGCTTCAAATCTTTCAAACTAGACTTGGAATCTTTACTCACAATAAAGTTAGACAAAGTTCGGAGGTGTTCCCATTTTCTTATTCCCGTGGGCATCTCTTTTATTAAACATGCACCAAAGATATCGAGATGACGTAAATTAATTAAATTCCCCATACTATAAGGCAACATCAAGAGTTCACCACAATTTCTTAGTATCAAAGTTTGCAAGTTGCACATCGTGTTTATCGACTCGGGCAAACTTCTGATTCTACTGTCAGATAAGTTGATGTACCTAAGAAGTCTCAAGTCCCCAATTGAATTGGGTAGTTCAACAATGTAATATTTTTGTAACGATAACACTCTCAACTTTTTGAACCGTAACAACAAATCAGAAACAACTCTATTACTGATGTAACAGTCCTTCCCATACCGATCATTTATTTGCGGCACTGACAAGTGTGTCCTTAACTGCATAGCATCATTGAAGACTTCAAATTTTTTGTTGCCATTATATCTCTGACATATATGAGACGCATACCGAGTCTTTTCACATGTTTTTACTGGATTATTGGATTCTAGTTCACCCTCCAACCTAAAACATAGTTTTCTAGAAACCGTTTGTGCTAGATCATTCACAAGGTCATGCATTACAAATTTAGATTTGTTGCTATTTGATTTTTGAAATACTGACCTTGATAATAGATCACGAAAATATTTACCTCCCAAATCTTCCAACTGCTCATGGTCACTTGACTGTTGAATCAAGCCTTCTGCTATCCACAATAAAACAAGCTCCCTCTCTTCAAATTCATAACCTTTCGGAAGAATAGCACAGTAAGCAAAGCATCTTTTTAAATGTGAAGGAAGGTGGTAGTAGCTTAACCTCAACACCGGAAGAATGTTGCTTTCTATATCCCATATCTTGCTGTTCAATATTCTCATCCACTCGTCTTCTGTTTCTTTGTAGAATAAAAGACAGCCAAGAGTCTTTGCTGCAAGGGGCAACCTTTTGCACTTTTGAACAACTTTCTCACGAATCATATTTACATTCCAACGTGCACTGGTTCCTCTGTTATTGAACGCATGCGAGACAAATATCTCCCAACAATCCCCATCAGATAAAAGTTTCAAGTCATAGCGTTCACGTGGTCGCATAGTTAATGCAACTTCAATGCTACGAGTGGTCACGATGATCTTACTGCCAGGTGCTCCGGCCATAAAAATAGCTTTGTGGCTTTCCCATGAGTCATAGCTCCTACTCCAAACATCATCTAAAACAATTAGGAATTTTTTTCCATTTAGTACATCTTTTAGTCGATTCTGCACTGCATTCAACTCATTCAAATCACATGGTGAGGAAGTGATGGACTCAAGAATTGCCTTTGAGATTCTTACGACATCAAAATCGTCAGAGACACAAACCCATGCTTTTGGGTTGAAATCTTCCACTTTGATATCGTTGTACACTTGCTGTGCGAGAGTTGTTTTACCGATTCCTCCCATCCCCACGATGGGAACTACACCAAAGTTGGCACCACCGGGCTCATGCGTCAACACCATTTCAAGTATTTTGGCTTTGTCTTCCTCTCTCCCATAAACAACAGTTTCTGTAGGCAAACTTGTAGTGGGCAGTCTATGTTGTGAAACATTCGATCTCCCTCCAGCAATCTCAACCAACCCAAGTTGAGTTCTTTGTCTGCAAAGATCATCCAACCGGCTAGTAATATCATCTATCTTGGACCGCATGCTGAAGTCGGACCATAAATCAGTTGGAGTACAACCAATACAAAAAGCAGGAATGAGTTTCCGAGCTCTGCTAGTGCTAGCCTGATGCTCTTCTACCTTCAACTTTCTTCTCAAAACCTCGGTTGCGTACTCATCCAAGATGTCCTCCGCATCATAAGCCAAGTCTTGGATCTCGTCCAGCCAAGTCTTCACAGCTCCATCCTCCAGCTGCTTCTCCTCTGCATCGTTGAGCAGTGTCTTGATCAAATTCAACTTTTTTTCCCATTTTTTCAGCCTCGCACGCACCCCCTTTTGAGTTGCAAAGTTGAGCAGTTGAGGAGATGTCAGTTTTTCAAACAACACTGGAAGGACTGCAGAAAGAATGAGTTCTGCCATGATTTGTGATGGTTTTTTGTTTTAATTTGTTTATCAAAACAGAGGAATGAAAGGAAAACGATGAGAGCAAGCAAGCGAGATTTGTTTGGTTTTCTGATACAATTCACTTTCACTTTCATAATTGAAGATGAAAAGCTTCTTTTCTATTGACTTTTCCAAAACCGTGTGCGCTCCATTAAATTTACCATACCGTGGTTAAAATCTGATTGAATTTTCCACAACTATTGGTGTGGTTGTGGACTCCACAACAATTATTTATCGAATAATATTTAGGTATTGACCGATCAGTACCCAAAATACTGACTCCATTAATGGGAGTATAACATGTGATCCAATTTATGAGATAAATATAAAAAGTAAAAAAAAAAAAAAAGGTCACATACTACACTCTCATTGATGGGGTCAGTATTTTAGGTACTGAACGGTCAGTACCCAAGCATTATTCTTATTAAAGTCATTCTTATAAATTTCTATGGAATTATATGGGGTGTGGTGAATTGTTATTTGGAATTTTTATGATCAGTAATGCTACACATCCCACCTAAAATCCAACCCTTTTCATCCCACCACACGTGGCATGTGAGGTGTCAAATGGTGAGTGGATATATAAGATAAATCATCATTAATGTATATCCACTCACAATTTGACACCTTACATACCACATGTGGTGGGATGAAAAATGTTGGATTTTAGATGGGATGTTTAACATTATTGTTTCTATGATATCATCAAGTCAATATCTCTGTAGAAAGTTTTTGGTTCAACCACATTTCACAATACAAAAATAGATTAAATATTTTGCTCTAATCTTAAAGATGATAATTCTGTCAAGAAAAAACTAAGTAGATCAGCATCAACAAAGCACAAATTATTATTATTTTAAGTTAAACAGAATGCTTTGATAAATATTAATTAAAAAGAAAATGTAGATGTGCTGACAGACGCCTCACCTATTTGGTATCAAATTAAAATATAAAAAAATTAAAATTTTTATTTGCCTAAGACCATCTCCAATGCATATGTCAATGCCAATGCTAAACTTAGCACAAAAAAAGTGTAAAATGCTATATTTGGCACATTAATTTAGCATCGTGCTCCAATGCATAATCCTATTTAAAATGTTATTTTTATTATTTTATTAATTAAAATTATAAAAGTAAACATTTATCATAAATACATTCATTATTTCTTTTAATGTTCTAATACAAAATTCCATTAATGCATTCATTATTTCATTTAAAATATATATAATGATATTTTTGTAATTAAAAAAAAAAAACATTTATTGTTGTACCAAATTTGGCATATGCTATATTGTGTGCCAAATATTGTGTGCCAAATTTGGCACACAATATAGCATATGTCAAATTTGGCACATCATTTGGCACTGTATTTGAGGAGGATTTTTACACCCTATACTAAATTTTAGTATTGACACAATTATTTGGCACAATATTGGAGATGCTCTAACAATTTGTACTTGGAAAAAACTGTGTTTCAATAAACGCTGGGGAAGAAAACTTAATTCATAATTTATTAATTATTTATTAAAAGTTATTAGAAATCAAGTTACATGTACCCCACACAAAAATGGTGTCCTTGTTGGAAATAAAACTTAATTCCCACACAAAAATGGTGTTCTTGTTGGAAATAAAACTTAATTCTCACACAGGGAAAAACTTTCCAATGAAGTCGAATTCTTTTGATTTTCATTTCCAAATAAACACCTAAATATATTTGTCAAACTGAATATACACCATTCACCACCAAGCCATATTAGACAGTGGTTATGAATTACGAAATTAATATCCTGTAAATATGTATAGAAAAAAATCCCAATTTAAATAATGCATGATTATAAGATTTTGCCACTATTTTGGTCTCTCTTAGTTATACATTTTTTTATCATTCATTCTGCATATAGCTAACGCAATTCTGATTGATTCTAATTATAAAAAAATTTCTTTAATAATTAATTTTTAGTAGTTAAAATTTAAATGATTGTTTGATCGGTGAACTCTAAAGAATTAAGAGTGCATGAAAAATATTTACCAACAATGCTTTTGATTTGGGCTCATTGTTCATATACTGAATTTTCTGTCTCTGTCCTCGTTATTATATTCACTTTCACAAAATTGATAATTGAAGATAGCTTTCTCTTCTCTTTTTCCAAAACTGTGTGGGCTCCATTACCGTGGAAAATGAAACGAAAAGGAATAATTGCCCCACAAAGAGAACAATAAATTAACAATCAAGAGAAATATTTAAATGGTGTGAACTTTCCAATAATGTGCCACTTACAAGTGGGAATATATATATATATATGAGTTGTGATCCTTTTCATGGTCCTTATTTTTTCTTGACATTCTGCAAAAATAAGTAATAAATCCAATATCAGAAAAAACAAGTCAAGGAGAGGATCTTAATCCTATACATATAGAGGCATATCAGAAAGCTCATGGTCATAGAGACTAATATGTAATAAATCTTTTTTTTTTTAAATAGTGTTATATTTAAATTAAGCAAAATAACGGAATCATGTTAAAAAATATATATAAGTTCATGGACATTGTACTATATATAAGAAGGATCAATGGTAAATAGTTAATCCTTTTTTTTTTTTTCATGGGCGGTGCACCTCCTATTCCACATTAGTGGTGGAGGGTTCGAATCCCAATAATCCAATATACACGTTTAGGTCTTAAAAAATGCAGATAAAAATAATTTAAAACAGGACAAACCGAGCAAAATTGAAGGAATCTGTAAAATAACACATTCTACTCAGCTTCACATGCCTATAAACACCTCCAAGATAGTTTTTTTCTTGCAGACTTCCCAATAGCTAATCAGTGTTAATTCAATAGCTACAGGTGTTAATTCAATAAATACCAAAAAGTTACTTAAAGTTGATATAGTCATAAAGTCATTAAATTAATGAATAACAATTTGAGTGTTGATCTGTATTGATTCAATCTGCAAATAAAATTTGATTCATGTTCATGAACCTCAGACTAAAATTTTGTGAGAACATGTGATTGCTGATCACTGTTTTCGAAGATTTCGTGTGACAGAGCATTGGATTCGAGCATGCTACACAGCAGCTTCACAAGCCTGAGACAACTTCCAAGACAGTGGCATTAAACATTTAATTAAGTTTTTATTTTTATTTTTATTTTTATTTTTATTTATTTATTTATTTATTTATTTTTTTAACTTGTGATTGATTATTAATATATTAACAACTTGAAACTTTGTTGATCTCATCACTAACTATTAAAATTATAATAATTTAGTTGCTTTGATTGGAGTGAATCAACAATGAACAGTCTATGATTCTTTATTGTTTTTTATGAATTATTTTATACAAAACAATACATCATTCAGGACAGCACAATAGAAATTAGAAATATTTAGTTGAATTCAATGTTTATGTTCTTGTTTGGTGAAAGTGAAAAAGCAGAGTAGAAACAAACAAAGACATTTTCATTGAAAAAGCAGAGCAGGAGGAATCTGGTAATCACTTTCCGAGATAGTGCTTTTGCACCTTTTATTTTATTTTTAATTACTTGTGACTGATTTTTAATTACCAATGTTGAAACTATGCCAATTTTATTAGCATGAAAACCCCTACATCTCCATCATCATTTACAAGATGAAAAATATTAGCAAAATATAGATAAATATATAAGTGCTCTGTCCATGAGAAATTAAAAAAAATAAAATAAAAAATCTATGACTAGAAACAGAACAAAATTCAGGTTGCCTGAGATACCATAAGTTCGGATGAGCACCATTTATCACCAAGCCCGCAACAGTAAGTGGTGTAAAATTTTTAATTAGTTAAATGCTTACAATAATCATTACGAAATTTTCAAGTTGCAAATAGATTGTAAAAGCTAATTAATTTAGCAGGTTTGCACAACAAATTCAAGCCCAATTTGTTGAAGAAGTGAAGTGATGATGTATGGAATTCTGTTGGCTCTTGCAGTAGTATGTTATTCTCATATTCCTGGGGAAAGATGTTAACTTTACCCTTACAATGTTAACTTTTAACAGCACAAGATTAACGGTAAGGGAGGGTTGTACAATTTAAGGGAAAAGCTCCATATACATGTAATTATACTTAATGTCGAGGATGTTTGTACAATTAGTCCTATTTTTTATATCATTCATACTGCATATAGCTTATGAAGTTTTGATTTATTCTAATCAAAACTTTCTTTAGTAATTGAAAATCAACAAAAAATAAAAAAATTCTTTAGTAATTAAATTTCGTAGTTAAAATTAGAAATGTGAACTCTGAAGAGTCCAGAGTGCATATGATGACAAAGACAACATATAAAGTTTGATGGTTCAGCAACTTTAAATTCCTAATCGTGTGGACTCTACCCATTTATCAATAAAGTTTGGATAGTGGCTATGTGGTATTTTGGTTGATATGACCACGTTACAATAATTGTACAAGACAATAGCTTTATTCATATTTATATGTTGATTTTCAGCAAAAATATTTGCATATCTACTCCTATAGAGGAGCAGTCTCCACACATCTAATTCCACTAAAGAAGTAGAGAGGGAGATCTTCAACACTTTACGGTTTTATATGCAAGTGTAAGACAATATAAACAAAGATAGAGTTTGAAAAGTACCGGTGGTAGAACTTCATTTTGAAAACTTCAACCACCAAGGCAAAAAACCATTGGCAAGTTAATCACATTATTAACCCCTAATTTTACTTATTTAATAATTTTATGTTAATTTGTTCCGATCAATATTTGTACAGATAATAATAGTGCATAGTTTCATTACATATTGATTTGAAGACCCTTTCTTTCTTTCTTTGATAAATAATAGTACATAGTTACATTACAATAGATACAACACCGTGGGTTGGTGTTTTCTTTTTGAACTAGTGGTTTTAATGACAAGCTACTGGGTCCAATCAAACTATTTTTTGAACTGCCAATTATTATTAAGGAGGGCAAAAAGCCCAAGCAAGCAAACCAAAACTGGCACAAGACAAAAGCGAACAGACAGACCATAGCCCAAACGGCTGAGCAAACAGAGGAAACAGGGGGACCAGGCAAGCAGGACACCGCACAAAACACCCCAGAAAAACAAACAGCCAAGACAATACAACCAAGACCAAAATAAAAAACTAAAAACAAAACCATTTCAAAGTATTAAGATCTACTGATTTATAGTTTGATTGGACCTGCGTTTTTGCCTAGCCGCGGCAAAAGCAATTGCTCTGTTGCAATTTTTTATATTTTTTATATTTACCAGATAAAGAATGTTTTAATTTTTTTTTTTTCTTTTATACTTCTTTTTTAATTACTTAAATAATAATATTACTTAAAAAATTAGAAATTCTTGAGGGAACAAAACAAAACAAAAAAAAAATGAAATTATATCATAAACTAGAGAGACAAACAAAACCATCAATATCTACCAATGATGTGAATACAATTAGTGAAATTTATGATATCATAAAAATAATAAATTTCCTGAAAAGGTACAAGATACTAATGATGTGAATACAATTATAATTTTCTAACAATAATGTAAAAAAAAAAAAAAAACACTCTCGTTCATGGACCCTCTACAATCACCATTCTTCAACCCTCCATAACCTGAAAAATATAGTACTAAAATTATAAATAAATAATTTATAAAATAGTTCACTATATGCAATTTTAATAAGATTACAAACCTAATCAATGTCCACCTATCGATGGATGTGGTTGGTGCACAACACACTCGAACTATCTTGATTAGGAACATACGAAGACTGCTGCAGCTAGACAGCTAGTGATGAATCCCCATGTAATGGCTCACCTAGTTCGAATATATGAATAAGAGGGTTTGACTAAACTGCATGAGTGAATGTACATACCTTTAGCAGGAACTTGTTAGAGCAACAAAATCTGTACTGACAGAAAAAAAAAATTATATTAAAATTTGCTGATACCCATTCAATAGCATGATGCTATTGAGAATAAGAAAATTTTATATTAAATAAATATAACGAAATATGGTATCCGACTCACAGTTTTCTCACTGCCTTTGCGGACTTGTGGATCACATTCAATAACACCATATCTCTTGCCTTTCCTGTTATAAACAACCACAAAAATGTTTATACTGTGCACAAGAGAGAGGAGATATTTGATTTGGTGGACACTAGATTCAACAGAGATGGAATATCTCTTATTGAGCATTCTACAGGGACAAGGAGTTTCCCACCTGCAAATGAAAATATATATATGTTGGTGACAGCTTAAAGGACACCAATTGGTAAATATATGAAACTAACCAATGAGCGTAATATGGAATATATCTTTCATAACATGGAGGAATAAACTATCTCCAACCATTGTATGTGTGACTGATTTATGTTTCATAACAGAGTCTGTTGTATATTCTCATAAAGGTCATTTCAACCAACTGAAAAGCATGATATCCTTATAAATTTGTGTATCCAGTTTTTTTTTTTTTTTTTTTTCAAAAATGTACCAATTTAGAAAACAAGATTGAGATAACTAATAAGAACATTGCTTGAAACTTACATCATCATCGAAGAATTTGCATTTTGCATAAAAGTACTTCCCCATGCAAACTCCACAGTTGATGCAATTCTGTTGAACCTGATACAACACAATGCAATACAAGCTAATCAATTCAAAGCTTAGACATAATTTTATTTTTAAAATTACTTACTCTCTTTATATGACAAACTAATCAATTCTAATGTCATGTTTAAGAGACTTGCATCTTGTTCTGTGTCACATAGGGAGCTAAGAGTAAAAAGTAAAGCAATAGATCAAACATGTGATATTCAAGGGAGAATTCTACTTCGAAGGAACAAGGTTCTAGGGAACATGAATATCAATTATCAACTTTTAGTAATCAAATTCTGCTCAGCTCGATCAACGATTCCATTTGTAAGACACAAAAAAGGGATTCAGAAATTTCACCAAAACCACACCAGCAAACCTAGAACATAGACAAAGTAATGGTCAAAACAAACTCAATTATATTAGGAAAAAAAAAATGGAAAGCAATCAATCCACAAAAGTCAGCCTTAATGATGCAAGTAATTCAACCTTTAGGACATGAACTCTATGCAAACAAATGCAAATAGTAGATGCACGAGGTAGGTAGGATAACTCTTAATCTAAGCAAAATTAAGTTAACGAATAATAAACAATTCTTAAAACTTATAGATGCTAGTAATTTACAAAACCAAAGTACAGAAAGGGAGACAGCTGATGGCTACCGAAGCAGAGAAGTGGAATACAGCTTCTGGCAGTGCATAGCAGACTTCATCAGCAACTAATGCACAAAGCGATTACATTTGGAGAAATTCTTGCCATCTGCTCAAATCTGGTAGACAAACAATTCCTGTACGATTTTTTACCCATCTATAACATCATTTAAAAAATGTTGTACAAATATGAAAATTTGGACATTGGTACTCTGTGATACAAGTCATTATACTTACTATTATGATTTGAGATGTATTTTTCAGAAGATAAAGTTTGTTTGATCTTTGTTGCTCCTTGCTTACATGCCAAAGTATGCCATTGCAGCAACCGGAACTTGCAGTCTCTTCATAACTCTGCATCAAAATTATGACTAAAATTGCAGAGATTTAGTCCATTAAAAGCAAATAGTAGCATGATCAAAATGTATTTGGGATGAAAAAATGTGAAAAAACTATAAAAACACTATAAGTGTTTGATAGAGGTCGAAAAGTGTTCGACAAAAGGTCTCACTGAGTTTTATAAGTACAGAAAACAGAGCTTTGTTGAAGCTCCATTAATGGAGTTTTTCAGAGGAAATCTCTCTATATTATTGAAAAGAATCTGTTGATAAGATTGTTATACCAGAGTAATCACACACTTTGCGTGCTTTTTTATTTTTTTTTTTCAATTTCAAAAGTTTCGAACTAATTCTATTCCACATCAGAATAGTTAGTTATTCTTGCTATCGCTCATCAGACTCATTGGACTTGTGCTAGTAACCACAGCTGCTTGATGATCTGATGAAGGCTCTGTTATCTTCACAAACTATGAGTATAATGCATACTTACATCCAGCTTATCGAATTGTCTAAATATCAGAGGTTCCTCATATCTTCGGGTATGGATTTCGGAAATAATAACAACTACGGAGCAAAACAAATACAGAGCATTACAAGTGTCCAAATGGTGAAGGGCCGTTGATATACCTTAAGAATGAAGACCTCAACCACACTGTAGCTCACAAGATCAATAAGGCCATTGCTGAAACTGGAGCTGGTCAGCATGCAGTTGCAACGGCTGCTGTCTCTGCACGGTTTGGTTTGCAGTGTATTATCTACATGGGTGCACAGGATATGGAAAGGCAGTCACTCAAAGTTTTCAGAATGCAACTTTTTGGCGCCGAGGTTTGTTCATTTGTTTACTATTTTGAAATCATTTAAATTACTAAGTTATGTTTTAGTAATTTGTATGATATGTTGTGTCCTATATCCTTAGATGATAGTGGTCACAGCAACCGAGTAAAATATTATTTCAGAATAATCAACTGTACCATTAATGTTTCAGGAAGTTAAGCGCAGATAATGTTTCCGGCCATACTTTATAAATTTTCTTTGGCTTCAGCTTGGATTACCCTAGAGTTGGATCTGAGCACAGTTTTCTGAAAAATGAAGGGCGTGCTGAGTACTATAGTGTCACAGTTGATGAAGCGTTGGAAGGTACAGAGTTATATTCGATACTTCATTTCAGTCTTTTTTAGCTCTTGTAGCAGATTATGGTTGCTGCTTATTGTTTATGATATATAATGATTCCTGCTTGTTTGATATATCTTTTGGTTTTGTTCAGATCTTTTGCTCTATATTTTTCTTCTTATATTTTTCTTGAGATTTTCTTCTAAGTGAATTTGTCATCAGCATACACTATATCATGTGTTTAATTTGATAAGACAAATGTACAAAATATTTTAATAGCTGATGTGCACAGGGGTGGACCCACCTTTAGGCTAGGTGGGGCCCTTGCCATACCTTAATTTTTTTATTAAAAAAAATTGATTCTACTGTTTTTAATATATATATATATACACATACTAAATAACACCAGCAGTATAGTTGGTGTCGTTCCTATGGAGGTCAATGTTGGTAGGAGTTCAAGTCCCACTGCTTGCATTCTTTTAAGGGGTAATTACCCTGGTGGCCATCGACTTTTACCACCACTATCAAAATGGCCATCAGATGGGGAAATTGATGGAAAATGGCCATTTTTGGCAAACATTGTTACACTAATGGCCATTCCATCCAATAAGTGGCATTTTGGTAAATATAAGGATGACATTAATTTATTTTAGATTTTTTTGGAAATCAATTTTTTCTTTTGTTTTTGAAACAAATAATTATATTTAGTGTGTATATAAATATAGCATATCTCAAACATATATATATATATGTATATATTTCTTTTCAAATTATTTTAAATATATTTTTTAGAATTTTTAGATTTTGTAACCTTAATCTTTTCAAAAATGAATATATATATATATATATTTTCAACTTATCTGAAATATGTTTTTTAGAATTTTTAGATTTTATAGCCTTAATCTTCTCAAAAAAGAATATATATATATATATATATAAAGAATATGTATATATGATCTTTTCAACTTATCTCAAGTATGTTTTTTAGAATTTTTAGATTTTATAGGCTTAATCTTCTCAAAAAAGAAAAAATATATGTATATATATTTCTTTTCAATTTATCTCAAATATGTTTTTTTTAGAATTTTTAGATTTTGTAACCTTAGTCTTCTAAAAAAAGAATATATATATATATATCTTTTCAACTTATCTTAAATATGTTTTTTAGAATTTTTAGATTTTACAGCCTTAATCTTCTCAAAAAAGAAATATATATATATATAAATATAAATATAAATATATATATTTGAGATATGCTATACGTATATACACACTAAATATAATTATTTGTTTCAAAAAACAAAAGAAAAAATTGATTTTCAAAAAACATATAAAATAAATAAATGTCATCCCCTTATTTACTAAAATGTCATTCAATGGATGGAATTGGATGTAATTGGATGGAATGGCCATTAGTGTAACAATGTTTGCTAAAAATGGCCACTTTCCATCCATTTCCCTATCTAGTGGCCATTTTGATAGTGGTGGTAAAAGTTGATGGCCACCAGGGTAATTACCCCTTCTTTTAATCTTTAATGTCAAAATTGTCTTTTCTAATTTTAAATTATCTGCTGTTATTTTTTTATTTTTTTTAATTTCTAATAGTTGACATACCTAAGTCCCAACAAATCCAATCAATCCCTAAAATCTCAAATTTATCAATTGTATTAAAATAATCCATCTATTATTACGATTCATTTTATTTTATCCTTAGTATTTTTCTTGATTTTATAGTTTTAATTTATTTTGAATCAATAAATCAATAATTTACCAACAATTACAAAATAAAAAATTCAAAAATATATCAATTATTTTTATATAAATTTAAAGTAAATTCTCTATAAATACAAAACTAAATTTCTTATTATAAAATTATATTGTAATTTATTTTTTTAAGAATAAAGATTATAAATTTCCATCGTTTATGTTGTTTTTTTTTTTTTTTTTTGTTATTATTTATTTTTAATAGTGTTTCTTGTTTTTATTTCTTTTTCAATGTAAGATTATTTAGTTCATCTTGAATAAGTATTGTATTTGTTTTATTTAATCTAAACTTCATTATACTATCATTATATATATATATAAAAGAAAAAAAACTCATTTTATTAGGATCTTAAGTTTTAATATTTTTTTTTATATAATTGTTATTTCGTGCAAGTGCCCCATCTCGTAAAAATTTCTGGGTCCTCACTGGATGTGCATATCATTTTTTTTGAACTTCTAGTGGGATAAAGAGGAATTTTTAACTTGATAAGACAAACGTACAAAATACGTTTAATGTCTGATAAACATTACTGATATTCTGAAACTTCATTTATTGATGTGAATTTCTTACTCGTCTATACACATAATGGCATTATTTGATCACAATTTCAGTTCTTTGAATCTATGTTGCTGCTTTTCTCATCCATGATTGATTTTGTTTGCATGCAGCCTTCAAGAGACTGTCAATTCTAGAGGGCATAATCCCAGTTCTAGAGACATCTCATGCACTGCATATTTGGAGGAACTCTGCTCAACTCTCCCAGATAGCATTATATTTTCTGGAAGCCCGTGAAAAGGGTAAATGGTATTGGACTTGACCCCATAATATACTGTTCGAACGAGCCATACAATTGCCACTTTAGACTTCATGAGCATATAAAAAGACGACAACTTTAGGGAGGAGACCTTGCTATTAGCTCAAAGCCTGTAAAAAGGCAATCCTATTAAATATTAGCCATATTGAACATCATTTAAATACCAAGGTGATCAAGGTGATTAACATATTCAAAATTGACATATACTTTTATGTTATAAACACAAGAAAATGTTTTTTTTTTTTTTTTTTCACATAGGAGATCCAGGTGATCAGGCAAAATATAAAACCTTATTTGGAGGAAGCTTGAATTATGCTATTCTGTAAGGAGGATGTCTGACTTGATGAGAAAACCATTCACAAGCAAGCGCGTAAGCTTATTGTGAGAAAGCTCATCTACCGAGTGCATTGATCGATTGGCAGCCGAAGGCAGATAAGATAATCCTAAATCAAGAGCAGCAAGGAAATTGTTATTAATCCTGAGTTACTACTATTTTATGTCTTGAACAAAATATGAAGTGATAACTTGATTTTTCATACCTCTGCAGAAATATCCTTGGCAGGGAATGGAATTGCATTGAAATCAACCAGAACTGATGAGGTTTATTATCACACTAGTAAAAGAGTTTTAGATATAAAATTAGACAATAACATTGAATCGATTAACAAGGATTCAGTGATCAATTTTGTCGAAACATGGTATGTAAAGACCTACCATGCAGCTGCAGTAGCATGGCAACATATGCAGCTGCAGTAACTTGATTTTACATTGCACGTTATCTTCCATGGCAACATATGCAGTTGCAGTAGCTCTTTTACTAGCAGAACAAAATGTTGAACTACAGCCCATCCTCGCAGCCTCCTGATAACTCTGCCGCAAAGCACCCTTAAAAATGTAGAAATGTAGTCTCTAATATAAGCAGATAGTGTTAGTATCTCAAACGATTTCTGTAAAAAAAAAAAAAACTGCAAAAACCAAGCAGAACATCTCTGAGCTGCATTATCACCGATTAAAATACATAACCACAAGGTATTGTCTTGAAGAAGAAAACGACGTCAAGTACTCCAACTTAGAGTCTTAAGAACAGAAAAATGGAGTAGAATACAGTGTCTCCGAAATGATTCTGCACCATATTTTGCCCCCTTCATAGACATCATTTAAAAAGATGTAGTAAAACTATAAAATATTGAAAAAATTGGTATCTCAAGACCAAAATAAAATATCCAAAAATTACCCAAATCAATCAATAGTCTCATTTTCAACTTGCAAACTTTGATGGTAAGAAATTGTCCATCTCTTGAAGTTGCCTCAATGAAACGACCTTCCTTGGAAAGTTGAAATCTTTCTGTATCTTCATATATAGACATGGAGCTAGAAAGCTCGGCCCTTCATTCTAGCGGTCCTTATTCGTGGCAGCATTTGATCAAGTGGAGGATTCCTTAGATTACCGTGAGATTCCTCCCTGTTAATAAACCAAATGACCCATCATATAATCTCAAAAATTCAGAAGAGAACTAGCACCATAGACATCAGCACTTTGCAGTTTTAGTCACAGCACACAATCAAAATCAGCAGTATTCTTACATTTATAGCTGGAAGAGTTCCTGGTTATGTTTCAGTCGACGTATCAGTCCTTGACAACAAGCAATTTTTTGTTTGCTAACATGCCCTTCTCCTCACAGTACAGAAAAATTTGATACTCATCCAGTGGAAACAGCATCTAAACATTTAAACAGTAGACAAATGCATCTAGACTTCAGAAACAATATACTTATGAAGTCAACTTAATCCAAAGATGAAACATAGAAAATTACTAATTACCTAGATTCAAAATTTTGCATTTCAATGCATCTACGAAGTTGAATATATCTGGATTGATAAGTTGAATCGCATCGGCACAGTGTCCGGCGAGCAAAATGCTGATAAGTTAGTGAGTCTTTTTTAAGTCAAAGGAGTAATTCCAAAACACTAATTAAATAGAGATGTGAGCAATAAAAATGGGAAAGTACCTGAGATAAAAGATGAGGATTAATCCTCGTATGCTTCCTCTGAATCGTAGATGAATTTGTTATCTATCATAATGCAAGGGATGTCAGCTATTTTGTAGAACTCTCTTCCATTATCCCTTTTGCGTGCTTCTTTCAGTAAAGGAAAGCAACTTATACGTAATTCCAAAAGTGAGGATGGCAAGTTTGGAAGAGATGTGTGCTCACAGTGATTTCTGCGTAATTGCAAAAGTGAGGATGGCAGGCTTGATCTCTAGTGTACCTCGCTTCCATGCCAACATATGCAGCTGCAGCTGCAGCAGTCCTTTTATTACCAAGACAAAATGTGGAACTAGAACCCCAACTTGCAATCTTCTCATAAATTAGCAGCAAAATCCCTTCAAAAATGCAGGTAATTAGTCTATAATATGAACGGATAGTATTAGTATCTCGAACGGTATAAAAAACTGCAAAACCAAAATTCCAGCATATAATACCGCACCTCATGTGGTCCAGCAACGGCAGAATATCTCTATGCAGCATTATCACCAATTAAAACACATAACCACAAGGACTTGTATAGAAGAAGAAAACTACATCAGGAACTCCAACTCAGAACAGAAAACTGGAATAGAATAAGGTGGTTTGAGTCTCTTGAAGCTGCCTCAAGCCACCTTTTAGAGTTATTGAACAAGAATGGTCAGTCCTTCATTCTAGTTGCCCTTCATTGTGGCAGCATCTGGTCAGGTGGAGGATTCCTTGGATTGCTGCTTTTTAGTAAATTCAAATAAAACTAAATCAGTTCCCAAGGAAGAAACCGCTTGAATAGGTTTTTAATTCCTCTTTTTGCAGGAATTATATTGTGAACACAAAAACAATAACTTATGAGACAAGATCCTCTGCAGTAAACATAGCTATCACATTAATTGCTTTGGAAGATGGTAATTGCAGCAAAACCACATTAATTGCTTTGGAAGATATAACATCCAACATTTTCAAGGCATTGATGTTATGATGACAAACACGGATAATCACAAGTTCACAACACCATACATAAATGTGAAAAACTCACCAACAAGTGAATAAATCGACGGGTTATGCAAGTAGTCAAGAAGCAAAAACCCAGATGATACTTTTCAAGAAGCAACTACTATTGAAAAAAGAGTAGAAACACAACAAGCAGTTTTAAGAGAATGACTTCTTACACACAAAAGGACAGAGATGGCCAACCAACAAGACAGCCTCCAATCTAGAGATCAGCAGTTGTGGTTGTAGTAATTGTAGTATCTTCACCATGAAAACTCTGACGGATTTATAGATTTGAATAAATCAGGATTGATAGATTGAATAGCATCGACAAACATCTGAGAAACAAAAATGCATATAAGTTAGCGAGTCTGATAAGGTTGATAATAAAGTTGTGCTTTCTGCAAATGCTACAGCTTTCTCTGTTAGAACTTTCATCAAATACTTATCAACTTCTATTAAACATCTTCAATATTAACAGAGTCGTTCAATTTAAAGTAGAGGAGTGATTCCAAAACAAATAAACAGAGAATTAGAACTAACTAGCTACTTTGCTGTTATAAATGGGCATACCTGAAATAAATGGTGATGATGAATGAGCTAATCCTCTCATGGTTTCTCTGGATCGTAGATGAATTTGTGATCTATCTTAACGCAAGGGATGTTGGCTATCTTAGACCACTCTTTTCCTTTATCTCTTTTGCATGCTTCTTTCAGCAAAGGACAATCATATATATCTAATCGCAAAATTGAGGATGGCAGAATTGTAAGGGATGCGAGCTCTGGGCAATTGTTGATCCTCAAGAACGAGAGAGAGGCGAGGTCTTCGAAATCCTTGAAAGGCAAGTATATCAATTTTGGGAAATTTGAAATCCCAAACGAAGTTAGAGTGCAGGGCAAAGTAATTCTCAAGTCCTCATCTTGGAAAGACTCTCCATCCAATCCTCCAGAAATGTTGAGGTATGTGAGAGAGGTGAGATTGTGCGACCCCCATTCCTTGAATGCTTTATATTGTTTGATACCCTTAATTGAAAGCTGTGCAAGTTTGGTGGGCAGACCTTCTTCAGATAATGACATATCTGGACAACTGTATATTGCTAAGGAGGAGAGAGTGTGTATTCCGCTGGGTAGGGCTTGTAGCTTCTCACATCCATTGAGAATAACTGTTAAATTACTATTGGGGAACCCTCCTTTTGGAAAGGAAGAAAAATCTTGACATTTTGACATATGGATGTTGCGGAGACTGCTAAGAGTTTCTAGGCCTTCTGGAAGGGATTTGAGTTTTAGACATTTGAATATGGTGACATCACGTAGAGCCTTGTTATTATGAAATTTCTCAACTATTGACTCTAGTTTATAACAAAACCAAATACTTAGGGATTCAAGAGTCTCAGGTAATTGACCTTTTGGTAATAGAGCTGTGAGCTCTGAGCAACCGTCAATTCTAAGATGTTTGAGTGCCACAGGTAAATGACCTGTCGAAGACAAGGTTGTGAGCTTTGAACAATCCGAAATGAAGAGACTTGTGAGTGAGGCAGAGAGTTGGTGTTTCGATGGCAGACACCTCAGAGATGGACATCCATCTATATACAAGCCTTCAAGATGACATGTGCTGGCGTTGACATTCTCCTTGTTCATCATTGACGAAGAAGAACAAGTATCCTCCTCATTATCATCCAACAAACACTCCAATTTCTCACAATTTACAATTTTGAGCTTTTTTAGAGATGGAGGTAGTTTTCCTCTAAAAACAAATGTTAGAGTATTGCACTTTGTAATATAAAGCTCTCTGAGGGAGATGAGACTATACAACCATTGAGGTGGTTTCTCAAGAAAAACCTCATCACAACCTTTGAAAACTTTTAAAACTTCAACTCTTTGAAAATCCTGTGTTAGCCAATTCCCAAGATCTGAAATGTTTGAAAGACTCAGAGAGTTTAATGACTTGAAGCCCGTCGGACTATTGCAGACTATCTTCTTGCATCCATAAATATTCAGTTCACAAAGCATTGGAAATGCTGAGAACGAAACCACCAATTCTGCACACTCGGAAATCACAAGCTTCTCCAACAAACAGAGATTGTTAGGTAAGCTTTCAGAGAGTTTAGGGCAGCTTTCAATGGAAAGCTCTCGAAGCTTTGGAAAGCTTTCGGCACCCTCATTTTCTTTAACACTGTCCCAACTCTCCCATTCCTCCAAATTGTCAAAACAAAGAGTCTCCAAAGACTGAAATGGTTTAAAGCAATGTTCTCCATAAAACTCAGAACCAATGCTTTTTATTCCATTCATACCTTTGATAGCGAGACTCTTAAGTGAGTCTAGTAGCCCAAGTGAAGGCAAGGATGTGCAGTTCCTACAATCTTCCAATTTTAGGATTGTCATCTTAGAGAATGACCGATCTCCAACCCAAGATGGAAATTTTGAACCCCCGTAACATTTTATTGTGAGCTCTTCTAGATTTTGATGAGGTCTAAGCATATCAAGTACTTTTTTTTCTACTTCTTCATCCTTTGATTCATCGAACCTAGATCCCCATTCTAGTAACAACACTTTTAGGTCCTTCTTATCACTTAATATGAATTCTCTTGTGACTTCAAAATCAATCACATTTTCTAATCTTAAAATGTGAAGTTCTCCACAAAGAAATTTCAAGTGCTTCAAATCTTTCAAACTAGACTTGGAATCTTTACCCACAATAAAGTTAGATAAAGTTCGAAGGTGTTCCCATTTTTTTATTCCCATGGGCATCTCTTCAACTAAACATGCACCTAAGATATCAAGATGACGTAAATTAATCAAATTCCCCATACTATTAGGCCACTTCAAGAGTTCACCACAATTTCTTAGTATCAAAGTTTGCAAGTTGCACATCGAGTTTATCGACTCAGGTAAACTTCTGATTTTACTGTCAGATAGGTTGAGGTACCTAAGAAGTCTCAAGCCTCCGATGGAGTTGGGTAGTTCAACAATATAATATTTTTGTAACGATAACACTCTCAACTTTTTGAACCGAAACAACAAATCAGAAACAACACTATTATTGATGTAACAGTTTGTAACCCAATAATTTATTTGCTGAACTGACATGTGTGTCCTTAAGTGCATAGCATCATTGAAGACATCAAATTTTCTTTTGGTATTATATTCCTGACGTATATGAGAAACATAACGAGTTTTTTCATATATTTTTAATTGATTATTGGACTCTAGTTCACCTTCCAACCTAAAACTTAGTTTTCTAGAAACCATTTGTGCTAGATCATTGACAAGGTCGTGCATTATAAATTTAGAACCGTTGCTATTTGATTTTTGAAAAACTGACCTTGATAATAGATCACGAAAATATTTACCTCCCAAATCTTCTAACTGCTCATTGTTACTTGATTGTTGAATCAAGCCTTCTGCTATCCACAATAAAACAAGCTCCCTCTCTTCAAATTCATAATCTTTCGGAAGAATCGCACAATAAGCAAAGCATCTTTTTAAATGTGAAGGAAGGTGGTAGTAGCTTAATCTCAACACTGGGAGAATGCTACCTTCTATATCCCATATTTTGCTGTTCAATATATTCATCCACTCGTCTTCTGTTTCTTTGTAGTATAAAAGACCGCCAAGAGTCTTTGCTGCAAGGGGCAACCCTCTGCACTTTTGAACAACTTTCTCACGAATCATATCTACATTCCAACGTGCACCAGTTCCTCTTCTATTAAACGCATGCGTGACAAACGTCTCCCAACAATCCCCATTTGATAAAAGTTTCAAGTCGTAGCATTCACGTGGTCGCATAGTTGATGCAACTTCAGTACTGCGAGTGGTCACGATGATCTTACTACCAGGTGATCCGGCCATAAAAGGAGCTTTGAGACTTTCCCATGAATCATAACTCCTACTCCAAACATCATCCAAAACAATTAAGAATTTTTTTCCGTTTAGTGCATCTTTCAGTAGATTCTGCACTGTATTCAACTCTTTCAAATCACATGATGAGGAAGTGATCGACTCCATAATTGCCTTTGATATTCTTACGACATCAAAATCGTCAGAGACACATACCCATGCTTTTGGGTTGAAATCTTCCACTTTGATATCGTTGTACACTTGCTGAGCAAGAGTTGTTTTACCAATTCCTCCCATCCCCACGATGGGAACTACACCAAAATTGGCACCACCAGGTTCATGCGTCAACACCATTTCAAGTATTTTGGCTTTGTCTTCCTCTCTACCATAAACAACTGTTTCTGTAGGCAAACTTGTAGTGGGCAGTCTTTGTTGTGAAACATTCGATCTCCCTCCAGCAATCTCAACCAACCCAAGTTCAGTTCTTTGTCTGCAAAGATCATCCAACCGGCTAGTAATATCATCTATCTTGGATCGCATGCTGAAATCAGACCATAAAGCACTTGGAGTACAACCAATGCAACAAGCAGGAATGAGTTTCCGAGCTCTGCTATTGCTAGCCTGATGCTCTTCTACCTTCAATTTTCTTCTCAAAACCTCGGTCGCGTACTCATCCAAGATGTCCTCCGCATCATAAGCCAAGTCTTGGATCTCGTCCAGCCACAGCTTCACAGCTTCATTCTCCAGCTGTTTCTGCTCTGCATCGTTGAGCAGTGCCTTGATCATCTTCAACTTTTTTTCCCATTTTTTGAGCTTCGAATGTACACCCTCTTGAGTTGCAAACTTGAGCAGCTGAGGAGATGTCAATTTTTGAAACAACACTGGAAGGACTGCAGAAAGAAAGAGTTCTGCCATGATTTGGGATGATTTTTTTTTTTTTTTTTTTTAATATAAAAAAATTGTTTATCAAAACAGAGGAATGAAAGGAAAACGATGAGAGCAAGCAAGAGAGATTGGTTTGGTTTTCTGCTGCAATTCACTTTCACAAAAGTGATAACTATATGTTTTTATCCATTATTGCTTTGATTGCTTCTTTGATTGCTTTGTAATAACATAATAAGCATCCGATTCATGATTATTAGTTATTGGTTTCGGTTGTCAAAAGAAAGGAAAATGAAACGAAAAGGATTAATTGCCGCAAAAAGAGAACAATGAGAGCAAGAAAGCAAGAGAGGTTTGTTTGGTTGCTTTTATTATGGATTCAAAACTCTGAAAATACAAGTCCATTTTTGGTGTAAAATTTCAACGAATGTGTCACTAACTTATTCTTGGCCGGCGAAGTAGTTGGGAATTATTATTATTATTATTATTATTATTATTATTATTATTATTAGGGTTTTTAGCAAAATTGCCCTATTTTAGGGGTTGAATTGCAAATCTACCTTAAACCCAAATTAATTGCAAAAATGCCCTAAAGTGACCACAATACCCTTTATCATAACTACACCCCATTTACTAACAATGTTAATTACATTTACTAACCACCAACCAACCATTTACCAACCCGATGTCGGTCCCCCCGACCCGATGGTTTTTCAAACTTATTTTTATAAATTTTTCGGATTTCAAAAAAAAAAAAAAAAATTGGTAGATTGGAAAAATAATTTTACAAAGTAATAATACTTACCCCTTCAAACAATTCCCCTATGTTTTTAAAACTTCAAATATGAAAAGGGAATGCGATGTAGAGAAAAAAAAAAAGGTTAGATGATGTAGAGAAAAAAAAGGGTTAGATGATGGTAAATTGTTAGTTTTTTTTTTAAGGGTTGGTAAATGGTTGGTTGGTGGTTAGTAAATGTAATTAATATAGTTAGTAAATGGGGTGCAGTTATGATAAAGGGTATTGTGGTCATTTTAGGGCATTTTTGCAATTAATTTGGGTTCTATGGTAGATTTGCAATTCAGCCCCTACAATAGGGCAATTTTGCTAAAAACCCTTATTATTATTATTATTATTTTATATCATGAATCAATAAACAAATCCCCTAAAAAAAATATTGCAAGTGGAAATATTTTTTTTGCATGCCTGAATATAAGCTCACAGACAAAAATAATTAGTATAAAATATTCAGAAAACTTGTGTATGGAATATTATCATTCTATTATAATATTCCAGGGAGTAGTTAAATGGTGACAAATTAATAATAGGGACTAAATATATATCAAAATTGCAAAGGCACTGCATTGTGGACTTTTCCAGTTTATAAAATAATAAATAATGCAATTGATTTGTTTTATTGTGACTTGATTAAATCTCTTGTTAAATAAATGTGAATATAAAAATAGAGGTCATGTTTTACGTGATCAATTGAGTGACGATAAATGTGAATTTATCATGAATTGATAAACAAATCATTTTTAAGAGATTGCCATCGGAAATATTTTCTCCGGTACTTTCCTCTCCATCTTAGTGAGAGGGATTCGAATTGCAGTTTACTCATCGAAAAATTAACAACGGTGTCAATTGTCAAAGAACTTTTTATGACGATAGAGTAGTTATAAGAGTCGTGTAGTACTTGATCTAGGTAGATTCTAATTGAATCATGAACTTGATCCTCCTCCAATATCTTATAAAATTTGCAAGTGGGAATATCTTTTGCATATCAGAAAAGCTCATGGAGACTAATTTATAATGAATTTTTTTTTTTTGTACGGAAAATAGAAGAAGAAGAAAGATTAGTGTTATATATAAATTAAGCAAAACCTTCTGAACAGAATCATTTTACAATGATGACAACAAAATAATATTAATGCATTTATAAAATTGTACTATGAACAAAACAAAACTCACAACAAAAAATATTTCAGTTCACAGACATTATAATATAAGAAGGATCAATGGAAAATAGTACTCTGCTTTCTATATATAAAATATGCAAATCATTGCGAATGGTATTTGTCAATAGAGTTGTTAAATGGTGATGACAAAATCAATAGGTAATTATTTCATCTATTTGAGTGCTTATCTATATTGATTCAATCAGCAAATAAAATTGATTCATGTGTATGAAAATCTGACTAAACTAATAAAAAATAAAAAATAAAAAAATCAAGCTGTAAAGAACATGTGATAGCTGAACTGTTCCTGAATAATTTTTGTTAGATAGGTTATGCTAAGAGGACATTTTAGTTGACTACAAATTAGCTACTTGTGGATTTTGTTATTTTGTAGTTAGATAGATCAAACAACTCTATTTTTGATATCAGAATATATAAACTGAACAGAAGAAATTTTGTAAAATAAATTTGAGGTTGAGTCAGTGCCGTACCTACAAAGGCTCTACCAATAAAATAAAATAAAATATAAATAAAATAGTACTCTGCTTTATATATTCATGCAAATCATTCATGTATGGTATTTGTCAATAGAGTTGTTAATTAGAGTTGTATGGTATTTGTCAACAGAGTTGTTAAATAGAGTTGTATGGTATTTGTCAATAGAGTTGTCAATAAATTTGGAACTTTTTTGAATTTTTTATTAGTATGATCCCTTCAGAGATGGAGCATTTTATTTTCAATCTTTGAACCCATTGATCAGTCTTCCTCATTTACAAGATGAAAGAGCCATTTATGATAGATTCTAGTCACTAAATTAATTTAGGTCTTCAAAACAAATGCAGATAAAAATATTATAATTGTTAGTGTCCTGCCCTGAGAAACGCAATAATTCTATGACTAAAAACAGAGCAAACAGGGCAAAATTGAAGGAATCTGTAAAATAACTCATATTCCTTTATATATATTTCAGCATGTTTATCTTAACAAGATGAACAGGGTATTTTTAGTTCACAATATTCATGACTGTCATCTAACAATGATAATTAAAGAATGTTCAAGTCAAGTAATGGATAAATTGATATTAAAAAGCTAATTAACTTTAGACTACAAGATTAACTTTAGAACATAATGTTTAAATACATGCATAAGAGTATATAATTCAGGTGGTGTGGTTTCAAGTCTCACCATGTATATTTTACAAGTATGTGTGAGTAGTTTTTTCTGTTATTGTGAGAGTAAATATCTTCCGGTTGTGGAAATAGATATCAAGACAACACATATAGTGCTTCATCTCGATAGGTCCCGATAGATTCCTTACTGGTATAGTACGGTGTTATATTTTGTCATCAGTTTCCTAAACAATCAAAATGAAAAAAATTACAAAACTATTTCAATATATTAGGATGAAAACATAGATATTATCAATTTATCATGCAAGTTCTTCGGTTCATCCGGATATATTATTTCTCTTAATTATTTACACTTGAGGAGCAGATAACGACTTTTTTTTTTTTCCTACTTTTGTCGTCTTTTGTATGGTTACATTAAAATAGATCCACTCCTAATTATCTAATTATCTTCCTGTCTTTACATATCTAACCAATACTAATAACTATTATAAATTAATAATTAAGAATAATATAAAAAATTGAAGACTTAAACCCAGTCTTCGTTTATTATTATTTTCTAAAACAAAATAAAATAATCAAGAATGGACTCCACAAAATTTATATATGAATTATGAGTAATGCTAGGTATCCAACGTTGTAATCCAATTAATTATCAATTTTTTAAAGCCCCAATTTTGTCCATCTATTAGTTTAGCTACGCCTCTGTTGGCCTGCAGCTACTAGTATACTTTGCTTTCTACATATAATATAGGCTAATTGACATTGATGTCTTCTAAACTCTTTCAAAATATACACTATGCCCCCTATATTTTTTTTTCGCCACTAAACCTCCTGAACTCTCACAAATTGGCAAAAGCCAACTTAGATGCCCCTTCACAGGAGACAATAAACCCAAGTGTTTGCAAAAAAAAAAAAAAAAAAAAAAAAAAAAAAAAAAAAAAGTGAGTTTGAGGGGTTTAGTGGCGAAAAGAAAAGTATATATAGGGGCCATAGTACATATTTTGGATAAGTTTATGGTGCATCAGTGCTAATTAGCCTATAATATATGCAAATTATTGTGTGAATGGAATCAATATGTACTCATTTCAATGCCTTGCGAACAAAACAATAAAAAGTCACCTAAAACATTGCTTGTTTGATTCTAGTGGATGAACATCATGCACCAAAATTTTCATAAAAAACTTTCAAGTGGTCTACATTAAATTTTCCAAAAAGATATGGACTTGACAAAATATCAAATTAATTAGTAGTGTGGTGACTTGATTGAATATTTATAAATAAATATAAATATTAAGATAGAAAAATTTTCTCTAGTGTTCTACTTTTTATATATAAAATATGTAAATCATCATGAATGGAATTAGTCTAAGGTATGCAACACAAAATATTCTGACATTCTTTGAACACAACAAAAAAATCACATAAAATTGTTTCTTTGACTCCGGTGGATGAATATCAAACTAAAATAATCATAAGCCACCATAAATTAATTTTGCAAAACCATGTGGATTCTGCCAATATGAACAGTGATTTGATTGATATTTAGTAGAACAGTGATTTGATTGATAAAAAATTTAGTAGAACAGTAACACAATAAAATAAAAAATTTATCTGAACTGACTGGGCGATGATGAAAATGAATTTATCAGTGCTCTGTCCTACAAAATGTAAACAAATGACAACAGGAAAGGAACCCAAAACACTTTTGTATGCCTTTTCTGTGTAAGCCGTTTTTTTTTTTTATTTATTTTTTTTTGAGATACTGGCTAGGTCCTTTTCGTATTTCATCAATGTAGAATTGGATTTAAAAATTCATCAAAATCAATCAACATTAATATTTTTGGAAACTCTACATCTAGCAGCTTTAGCACCAATTGAAGATGCTGGGATCGCCTTGATTTCGATTGGTTTCGGGATCTGTGGCGGGTTTGCACGACAAATCCAAGCCAATTTTGTAAAAGAAGTGAAGTCATGATGATGTTTGGAATTCTGTTGGTCCTTGCCTGTATCATGTACGTCAACTTATGTTAGGCTCTTTCAGTAGCAGAACAAATATTTGGAGCCAACCAGTAGCAGAGCAAATGTTAGGCTCTTCCGACAGTAGATTGTATCTGAACTTTTGAAGATTTCTGTAAATAGGCTCAAAAGTACGAACACACAGTCTCTGGTCAACTAGCAGTAGCAGAAAGACGTGTACATTCAATCAGATAGAGTCTGAAGCAATCCATTGCAATTTTTTATATTGGTACCTGGAGCTTCCAATATAAGTTTGAATATTGGTACCTAGAGCTTCCTGATAATAAGATCAAAGTTGATCCAAATCAATTTTACAACTTGCAATTTTTTTATATCAGGCTAGCAATTGCCTTTGTCTCTCGAAGTTGTCTTCTAAAACAAAGAGTTTGATCAAATGTGATACTTGCAAACCGATATGAGCTTGAATTGGGATTTGACTGTCAAATAAGTTTGAAAAGACATCTCACAAGTGAAAATGGAGATAACAACATTCTCAATTTAAGGCAGAGAAGTAATTGTCAGAAGATTAGAAATTGCAGAATTAAAATATAGAGCAAATCATTAAAATTTGAAGTAACAAAAAATCTGAATTTGTTATTATAAGAAAATGTGAGATTGCTGTAGTATTATAAATTAGCATACCTATGATGGAAGATAAGAGTAAATGAGTTAAGATGAATTTCCAATCTATCTTAACGGAAGAGATGTTGACTATCATGAATCACTTATTAGGATCAGAGAAAGCCAGCCTTATTATCCGTTGATGATGTTAAAGCAAGAATCTCCCTGATTTTGACTGTTTTGAAATCTCTAAACATTGCAATTTACAACTTGAGAGAGGGGACACTATTTGATCTCCGTTGGTCCTCGCTTCCATGTCAACATACACAGCTACAGTAGCTCTTCTAATAGCACAAAAAAAAAATAAAAAAATGTGGAAATACAATCCAAACTTGCAGTCTCCTCGTAACTTTGCAGTAAAGCCCCTTCAAATTAAAATGCAGAAATTTAGTCTCTAATATGAACGGATAATATTAGCATCTCAAAAGGCATAAAAACAACTGCAAAACCAAAATTCCAGCATATGACACCGCACCTCATGTGGTCCAGCCATAGCAGAAAATCTCTAAGCAGCATTATCACTAATTTAAAGACAGAACCATAAGGTCTTGTCTAGAAGAAGAAAACTACATCAGGAACTCCAACTCAGAACAGAAAACTGGAGTAGAATACATGCTCTGGTAAATGATTCAAATTAGTTCTATACCATATGGCTTCAAGAAGTAGCAAGAATCTCGCTGTACCATCTTCCACAGGAAACACTGGAATGTAAATTGATGTCAACAACTTCAACATTTTCAACTTTTACTTAAGAGATAAACACCAGGACTCAGTCATATACAAAGTACAAGTACTCTAGAGAATCCCACATTTGCAGCCTGAAAATTCCAAATTTGAGTCATCAGTTCATCATAAGTCATAAGTTCAAGCATCTCATACCAGATAACGAAATTGACAGGATTAACAAAAACTATATTTACCGGTACTGCATCCCCATGTTCAAGGTCTGTATAAATCAGAGTATTTATATTCCCAAACTTCCTCTTTTCTAATCTTCTTCTTCTTCTTCTAAACTTCAAATTATCGATTGTTAACAAATTACTTATCACATTTTCATTGGACTTGTTTGGAATGTCTTCTTCTACTCATTTGAGGTTTGGTATTAAATGCAGATTGAATCTTAAAAGATGGTTTTACTTTTCTTTTTTATTCGGTCACCACAGAAATCCAATTTTCAATTTCGTGTTGAAGAATGAATTCTACCTGATTGTCTGAATCAAAACAAAATCGTTTCGATTATTGTCAAAATCATAAAAAAGATTACTGCTTGGAGTGCACACATTGATCATAAATGAAATTGGAACCATAAAAAGTGCAAACTGGTTAAGACTAGATTACAGAAGGAATCCGGTAAGCACTTTTGCACCTTTTATTTCATTTTAGTTACTTGTGACTGATTTTTAATTACCATGATGAAACTGTGTCAATTTTGTTGGCATGAAAATTCCTACATCTTCATCATCATTTACTAAGATATTATAAGTCTGGATGAAAAATATTAGCAAAACGCAGATAAAGATACAAGTGCTCTGTCAATGAGAAATACAAAAAGTCTATGACTAGAAACAGAACAAAATTCAGGTTGCTTGAGATATTATAAGTCTGGACGAGCACCATTTATCACCAAGCCCGCATTAGTCTGTGATGTAAAAATTTTAATTAGTAAAATGCTTACAATAATCATTACAAAATGTTCAAATTGCAAATAGATTGTAAAAGCTAATTAATTTAGCAGGCTCGCACAACAAATCCAAGTCCAATTGTTGAAGAAGTGAAGTGATGATGTATGAAATATGAGAATTATGGGGAAAGATTACCTCTATGTATCTCATGTGATAGCCAATTCTCTTCATTTTTCTTTCTATGAGAATAAACCTTGTCTGCAATCAAGTTTTCAATGGTGCATTCTATATATGATCTACGTCTACTAGAATTTTCTTTTGATTAAGAATAATTGTGATGCAGGTTAGAGATGTCCATTCTGTGACAGCCACTCTGAAGGATGCCACGTCAAAAGCCATATGGGACTTGGTTACTAATGTGGAGACCACTCACTATATTTATCATTTTTTTATTATCTGTTTTTAATAAAATAATAAATTTTTGTATTTATTTATGATTTTTCATTTGGTTTTGATTAAATAATATTTTTTTTATATGATTAAATGACGAAAGCTCCTCCTTACAATCCACAAATTATCTATTCACACTCCAGTTTAATTTTTTTAAAACCTAAATTAAAATTAATAAACTAGACAAAAAAAAAAATTAAAGACACTCCAAACTAATTAAATTATTAAAAAAAAAATTCTCTCTCCTAAATCATTAAATTAAATATTATGTATTAAAATCTCTCTCCTAAATATGTTATTACCATATTAAACACTCTCTCCTAATTAATCTCTCTCCATTAAAAAAAAATGTCATATTTCCATACTTTCTGATCAACCTATAATTAATAGTCAAAGAAAAAAAAAAACTTATGAATATTTTATTTTTTTACTAACGGTAATATATATATATATAAACTAACAACAACACTTCAGAAGTATTTCAGGTGAAGATCGTCAAGAGACTCAAAGTTTTCCAGGATATTACTCTTTCTTTGAGTCCTAGAGCCTGACCGAATAACTAGTAATTCATTCAATTCATAAAGCTATGTAGTTTTAGGTTGGAGATAAACTTGTTCTCCTGACTCCAGTTCTAGCAGTGGAAGGAGCATGAATTCAGAGTATGGCTGGTAAATTACAGCAGCTGGTAGTAATGGGTATTTTTTTAGAATTTTGAGGGAGATTATCCACTAGACATGAGCAAATTTCACTATTTATTGTATGTATGCTTGAAATTAGACACTTCTCAATAACTTGATGTCTCATTTCATGTCTCAAATATATATATATATATAATAAAAAGTCAATTTTTTTTAAAAGATATATGAAAGCTTGAATTGTTTCAACTAGATTCGATTAAACTTATAATTTCTAAGACTAATGAAAGAATTAAAGTTCTCTAGGCAATCACACACCCAGGTCAGACCCACATAGAGACTAGGTAGGGCCCGTGCCCTACCTCAATTTTTTTATAAAAAAAAACTGATTCTGTGTATATTATATTTATCCATATTTATTAAGAATTGTTATCCACATATTGCTATTGGTATAGCTGGTAGTTGGTCTTGCTTTTTACACTATGGTGCTCAATTCAAATCCCATCTCAAGCAAAGAGGTCTTCTTTAATTCAGTTTTATCTTCTAATTTTTTATGTGCCTTTTTTATTCAATTCTATCTTCTAATTTTTTATATCTTATTTATTTTACTATCATTCCCGATTCATTTTCTCTATTCCATAGTTGTCAATTTTGTAACTACTATTAATTTGTGTTTACTTAATTTATATTAAATTATATATTATTATTTTGAATTTTTATTATTTTTATTATTTTTAATTTGACATACCTAACACGTCCTATCAATAAACCCTAAGATCTCATATTTTACTTTATTGGATTAAAATAGTCAATCTATTACTATAATTCATTTTATCTTATCCTTAGTATTTTTCTTTATTTTATAGTTTTAATTTATTTAGAATCAATAAATCAATAATTTACCAATAATTTGAAGAATAAATTTTTTTAAAAAAAAAATTCTAGTAATAGTTATTAATAAATTATTTTTGTATAAATTTAAATTGAATTCCTTATAAATACAAAATAAAATTTTATATTATAAAATTAGGTGGTAATTTATTCTTTTAAAAAAAAAATTCATTATTTATTTTGTTTTTCTTGTTATTATTTATTTATTTAATATTTTTTCTTGTTTTTATTTCTTTTTTAAATGTAAGATTATTTAATTCATCTAAGTAGGTATTCTATTTATTTTATTTTATCTAAAAAAACTATTTTACTATGATCTTAATTTTTCAGTATTTTTTCATATAATTGCGATTTTAATTTATTCAAGTGCCCTACCTGACTAAAATTCCTGGGTCCGCCACTGCACATACCTACAAGACTAACAAAAAATATTTTCATATATTTTTTTTTTTTTAAAACAAGGTACTTGTTTTTTTATTTATTTTTTATTTTTTTTAGTATATACATACATGTGGTTCTTACAAATCAAGTTTATTAGTAAGTTTTTTTCTTAACTATTAGAGAAAGAATGGAGATAGGAAATTACATATATGTATCGGAGGAGAGAGAGTTTAATATGGTAATTAAAAAATTAGGAGAGAGTATTTAATATGTAATAATTAATCTAATAATTTAGGAGAGATAATTTCTGTTTTTAATAATTTAATTCAAAAAAGATAAAAATAAAAAAAAAAGATAATCTTGTAACAAAATGAAGTATCTTTAGAATTTTTTTAAAATTTAAAATTTGAAAATGGAGTGTTTTTAGAAAAGAAGTGTAAAAAGAAAAAATTGGATTGTCAAAATAAGCTCTTTAATTATTAGAGGTGCAAAAGGACGAATTTACCCTTACCATGTTAACTTTTAACGGCACAAAATTAACAGTAAGGGAGGTTTGTGCAATTTAAGGATATACATGTAATTATACCTAATGTCGGGGATGTTTGTACAACCAGTCCTATTTTTTATATCATTCATACTGCCTATAGCTTATGGAGTTCTGATCAATTCTAATCAAAACTTTCTTTAGTAACTGAAAATCAACAAAAATAAAAATAAAATTGTAGTTAAAATTAGATCTGTGAACTTTGAAGAGTTCAGAGCGCACGTGATGAGAAAGACAACATATAAAGTTTGATGTTTCAGCAACTTTAAAATCCAAATCGTGTGGACTCCACCTATTTATTAATAAAGTTTGGATAGTGGCTATGTGCGATTTTTGTTGATATGTCCACATTATAATAATTGTACAAGACAATAGTTTTATTCATATTTATATGTTGATTTTCAGCAAAAATATTTGCATTTCTACTCTTACTATAGAGGAGGAGTCTCCACACACATCTAATCCCACTAGAGGGAGAAGTCTCAGAAGATAAAGTTTGGTCGAGCTTGATATCAGATAAAGTTTTGATTTTTTGCTTTTTTCTGCGGCTGTGGGGGTCTGTCCCCTGGCTTTTTGAGTGTTTGTGGTGTTTGTTCGGTGTCTCTGGGTTGTGTTTTTGTTCTTGCCTGGCTTGGTGCCCCTCTTTTTAATGCCTTTTAAAAAATAAAAAAAAAAGATATCAGCTACAATACAACAACATGAAGGTAATAAGAATTGGTTTCCAGCACCAGTCAGTAAATAATAAAAAATACGGAGCAAAACAATTATAATTTCAAGCTTTGAACAAATGTTATAATAAATTAATAACTATGTCTATGCATAGGAAATATTTTGAACAACCGCTTAATCGCCAGTTCACAATGCTGTTTGATCTTTGTTGCTCCTTGCTTACATGACAAAGTATGCCGTTGCAGCAACCGGAACTTGCAGCCTCTTCATAACTCTGCCGCAAAATTATTACCAACACTGCAGAGATTTAGTCCATTCAAAGCAGATAGTAGCATGATCAAAATGTATTTGAGATGAAAAAAATTTGAAAAAACTATAGGGAAAACTATAAAGACACTATAAGTGTTTGATAGAAGTCGAAAAGTGTTTGACAAAAGGTCTCACTGAGTTTTGTAAGTAGATACAAGCGTCCAGATGGTGAAGGGCCATTGATATACCTTAAGAGTGAAGACCTCAACCACACTGGAGCTCACAAGATCAATAATGCCATTATTGCTGAAAGTACTGGAGCTGGTCAGCATGGATTTGCAACGGCTACTGTCTGTGCACGGTTTGGTTTGCAGTGTAATATCTACATGGGTGCACAGGATATGGAAAGGCAGTCGCTCAATGTTTTTAGAATGCAACTTCTCGGCGCTGAGGTTTGTTCATTTGTTTACTATTTTAAAATCATTTAAATTACTAAGTTATGTTTTAGTAATTTGTATTATATGTTGTTTCCTATATCCTTAGAGTGATAAGATGATAGTGGTCACTGTCACAGCAACCGAGTAAAATATTATTTCAAAATAATTTACTGTACTATTAATGTTTCAGGAAGTTAAGCGAAGATAATGTTTCCACCATACTATATAAATTAACCAACTTTATATAAATTTCCTTTGGCTTCAGCTTGGATTACACTGGAGTTGGATCCAAGCACAGTTTTCTGAAAGATGAAGAGCGTGTTGAGTACTACAGTGTCACAGTTGATGAAGCGTTGGAAGGTACGGAGTTACATTCAATACTTCGTTTTGATAAGAAATCTATGTTGCATGGCTTACATGGGTGACTTGGTTGTGATCAGAGAAGTGGCATTCGTTAGTTAAGGTGATTCTTGTTGAAGAAGTAGTCTTTGTTTTGTTACTAGTTGAATTAGTCAATTAATAAATTAGTTGTGAATAAAAGGAGTTGCTAAAAGCATTCCTAAGTATTTGGCTCCACTACTGGAGTACCTGATACCTGATATTTTTTGGATTCTCGTTGTTATATTGTGGCCTATTTAGGCTCACACTGTTTGGTATTGAAGTTACGAAATTAATAACAAATATTCCCCAAAAAAACCTCTGTTCTTCTTCTCTTCTTTTCTTCCCCAAATTCTTTTCTTATCAGTGGTATCAGAGCCATTTCGGTTCATGGATACTCGCAGTAAAACCCATGCGGAGTTTCGTGTCGAGGTCACTGAAGCCCTTGCCCGACATGATACCAACTTCGATGAATTAAACCAAAATTTCGGCCGAGTCAGTGACGCCTTACAGGGAGTCATGGCGGAGTTGCAAGCAATGAGAATCGCCCAATCAAATCGCACACCTGACAGGGAAGTGAATCCGTTTGCAGCTGCTGACAATTTTCTGGACAGGCCGTCCTCCTCAAATCCGCCCATGGCAGACCGGAATCACACCAATCTCAAATTGAATTTTCCGACCTATGCAGGCGAGGGCGAGGATCCCACAGGTTGGATTTTCAAAGCAGAACAGTACTTCGAATTTAAACAAATCGACACTTCGCAGCAGGTACAATTGGCATCGTTTCATCTGTCGAATGTGGCACTACAATGGTATCGTTGGTATACCAAGAACAGGGGTCCATTGCATTGGAAAGAGTTCGTCAAAGCTCTCCTCCATCGTTTTGGTCCAACGGATTATGATGACCCATCGGAAGCGTTGTCGCGACTCAAACAAACCACGACCGTTAATGCATATCAAGAGGCATTCGAGAAATTGTCTCATAAGGTAGATGATCTACCTGAAAAATTCTTGGTGGGTTGTTTTATTGCAGGTTTGAAGGAAGAAATTCGTTTGGATGTGCGCGTTAAGCCGCCGAAAACTCTTTTCGAAACAATCAGTGTTGCTCACCTCATTGAAGAACGAACTCAGTTCCAAAGGAAACCAGGTAATCAAATCCGGCCAGTAGCCCCTTCATACCATCCACGACCTCAGCAGAGTTCCACAGTGGGCCTTCTTGGTCCTTCCCCATCTCAGCGGACACCACAGGCAACCAGTAACTTTAATGGACCTGTTCAGCGTCTCACAGGACAGGAGGCTAGGGAGAGGCATGAAAAAGGTTTGTGCTTTTATTGTGATGAAAGGTACGTGCCGGGGCATCGTTGCTCAAAACCACAGCTGTTTATGATGGTAGATGTGCAGCCGAATGAGGATGAAAATGATGTGGACATGGAAATAGAGACATCCGAGGAAGCAATACCAGAAATATCATTCCATGCCTTGGCTGGTATAGCCCATCCGCAAACCTTTCGTGTTATCGGAAGGGTGGGAAATCGAGATGTGACAGTGCTCATTGATGGGGGAAGCACCCATAATTTTATCGATCAATCCGTGGTTACCAAGTTGGGATTACAAGTGATCTGAGGCAAGACATTTCAGGTAATAGTCGGAAATAAGGAAATTATTGAATGCACCAGCCGTTGTTTGGGACTCTCCATCTCAATTCAAGGGTCCATGGTACGAGCCGATTTTTACGTTCTTCCAGTGGCCACCTGTCAAGCCGTTTTAGGAGTACAATGGTTGGAGACCTTAGGTCCAATCGAAATGGACTACAAGAAGCTCACTATGTCTTTCACACAAGCTAGCCGAACTCACATATTGAAAGGGGTGACCAGTTCCGAGCTTGCTCCCATGAGTGAAAAAGAATTGTTACACTTATCAGGTATGGCATTTTTTGTTCACATGATTTCAGATGTGGAACCACTTCAAGACACTAAACTGCCGCCGGACCTCAGTCACATTCTGTCAGAATTTGCACACGTATTTGAAGAACCCACTGAATTGCCACCCAAGCGCAGCCACGATCATCGAATTCCGTTGCTACCGAACCAACCTCCTGTTAATGCAAGACCGTACCGATACCCACATTACCAAAAAAATGAGATCAAAAAATTGGTCAAAGAATTCCTTCAAGCTGGAATTATTCGTCCTAGTCGGAGTCCATTTTCATCACCCGTATTGTTAATAAAAAAATCAGATGGGTCTTGGCGCTTCTGCGTCGACTACCAGGCGCTCAATGAGATTACAGTGAAGGATAAATTTCCAATACCAGTTATTGACGAGCTGCTAGATGAGTTACATGGTGCGAAATTTTTTTCAAAGCTTGACTTGCGCTCCGGGTACCACCAAATTCGGGTACAGCATGACGATATTCCGAAAACTGCCTTTCGAACTCATGACGGTCACTATGAATTCTTTGTGATGCCATTCGGATTGACAAACGCTGCAGCATCCTTTCAGAGTCTCATGAACGACATTTTTCGGCCACATTTACGAAGGTTTATTCTAGTTTTTTTTGATGATATTTTAGTGTATAGCAGATCTTGGGAGGATCATCTGCAGCACCTAAATCATGTACTTCGAATTCTGTCTGAAAATCAGCTGTATGTCAAACTCTCTAAGTGCCAGTTTGGGGTGAAAACGGTGGGGTATTTGGGTCATCTCATCTCTTTCTATGGTGTGGCAGTGGACCCGGCAAAGATACAGTCCGTTCAAAATTGGCCAGTACCGACAACCCCCAAAGGTGTTCGCGGGTTCCTTGGATTGGCTGGGTATTATCGCAAGTTTGTGAGGGGATTTGGTATATTAGCTACACCATTAACACAGCTTCTCACCAAGGATGGGTTTTGCTGGTTCGAAGATGCACTTTTGGCATTTCACAAGTTAAAGGAAGCTCTCATTTCACCCCCTGTATTACGGCTACCTGATTTTACACAGCAGTTCGTAGTCGAATGTGACGCATGTGGAGATGGTTTAGGTGCTATCTTGTCTCAACGCAACCAACCGATAGCTTATTACAGTGAAGCCTTGAAGGGAAAATCTAAATTACTGTCCACCTACGACAAGGAGATGTTAGCTGTGGTGAAGGCCGTGCGAAAATGGCGACCCTACCTTTTGGGCAAGCCATTTGTGATCAAAACGGACCATCGAAGTCTGAAGTATCTCCTAGAACAAAGACTCACAACCCCTTCGCAAGCTCGATGGTTGCCGAAAATAATGGGATTCGATTACACTATTCAGTACCGCAAGGGTAAGGAGAACCAAGGTGCTGATGCTCTCTCTCGGGTGGCAGCATTTCAAAGTCATGCTTTGTCATTGCCCATTGCCGAGTGGTGGAAAACTCTACAGCTGGAGGTAATGCAACAACCTTATTATGATACTTTGTCCACTAATCAGTCCTCACATTGTGTGCAAAGGGATGGGATATGGATGCAAAACGGGAGGGTGCACTTGAGTCCCACTTCGACACTTCTGCCCGCTGTTTTGGCTGATGGCCACTCCTCTCCTTCAGGTGGTCATTTCGGTTACTTGAAGACTCTCACACGGATTTCAGCAAGCTTTGTTTGGCCTGGCATCCGCACCTCTGTTAAAAATTTTATTCGGGATTGTGAAGTGTGTCAACGTTGTAAACATGAGACTCTTCGGCCTGCAGGATTGCTTCAACCACTGCCCATTCCACAGCGTATTTGGACAGAAATATCCATGGATTTTGTCGAAGGATTACCGATGTCACAAGGTTACAATGTGATTATGGTTGTTGTTGACCGTCTTTCAAAATATGCACATTTTGTGCCTTTAAAACATCCATTTACAGCAACTTCAGTAGCCAAATGCTTCATCAATAATGTTGTGAAATTACATGGAATGCCTCTTTCGATTGTTAGCGATCGTGACAAAATCTTCATTAGCACCTTTTGGAAGTCTCTATTCAAATTGCACGGCACATCCCTCTGTTACAGTTCCAGCTATCACCCTCAGTCCGATGGCCAAACCGAGGTGGTAAATCGGACTCTTGAACAGTATCTACGTTGTTTCTCTTTTGACCAACCCAAAAGATGGATGGAATGGCTTGCTTGGGCTGAATATGGATACAATACGGCAGTCCATTCAGCGACTAAAATGTCTCCATTCGAAGCCGTTTATGGGGTTCCTCCTCCGTCTATGAATTCTTATGTTCCAGGCACAACAAAAATTCAAGCTGTGGACGAACTGCTGCGCTCAAGGGAAGTAATACTTCGGGATCTACGGCGAAATTTGTTGGAGGCCCAGGTTCGCATGAAATTTCAAGCAGACTTACATCGCCGCGAGATCACCTTCGAGGTCGGTGATTATGTATTCCTCAAGCTGCAGCCATATCGCCAAAAAACAGTAGCTTTTCGAAGTTCTTTGAAATTGTCTCCAAGATTTTTTGGGCCATTCAAGGTTCTGGCTCGAATCGGAGCAGTGGCTTACAAGTTAGACCTTCCTGCGGCGGCACGAATCCATGATGTTTTTCACGTCAGTTTGCTCAAGAAGAAATGGGGACCCGTCGTCGATGACACTGTGATAACTCTTCCTCCTGTATCAGCGGATGAAGTCTTGTTACCTGAACCTGAGTTCATTTTGGACCGTCGGGTTATTCAAAAAGGGAAATACCGTCCGAAGACGGAAGTTTTGGTACAATGGAAAGGGGCTCCGCCTGAAGATGCTTCATGGGAAAACTTGTGGCGTTTCTCAAAGACGTATCCAAAATTCGGTCTTGCGGACAAGGACCGTCTTAGGGGGATGGATTGATAAGAAATCTATGTTGCATGGCTTACATGGGTGACTTGGTTGTGATCAGAGAAGTGGCATTCGTTAGTTAAGGTGATTCTTGTTGAAGAAGTAGTCTTTGTTTTGTTACTAGTTGAATTAGTCAATTAATAAATTAGTTGTGAATAAAAGGAGTTGCTAAAAGCATTCCTAAGTATTTGGCTCCACTACTGGAGTACCTGATACCTGATATTTTTTGGATTCTCGTTGTTATATTGTGGCCTATTTAGGCTCACACTGTTTGGTATTGAAGTTACGAAATTAATAACAAATATTCCCCAAAAAAACCTCTGTTCTTCTTCTCTTCTTTTCTTCCCCAAATTCTTTTCTTATCACGTTTCAGGCTTTTTCAGCTCTTGTAGCAGATTATGGTTGCTGCTTATTGTTTATGATCTATAATGATTCCTGCTTGTGTGATATATCATTTGGTTTTGTTCTAATTTTTTGCTTTATTTCCATTTAAGTTTAATATACTAATAAGTCATTATACATTCCTTGAAATTAATTGACATATCTTGTTCATTGTCTGTGTTTCATGAATCTTCTAATGCTGCTCTGCAATCTGCTCATCTTATATTTTTCTTGAGATTTTCTTCTAAGTGAATCTGTCATCGGTATACACTATATTATGTGTTTAACTTGATAAGACAAATGTACAGAATATTTTAATAGCTGATGTGCATATCATTTGTTTTGAACTTCTGGTGGGATAAAGAGGAATTTTTAATGTGGCTAAATGTCTGATAAACGTTACCGATATTCTGAAACTTCATTGATTGATATGAAATTCTTACACGTCTATACACATAATGGCATTATTTGATCACAATTTCAGCTCTGTGAATCTATGTTGCTGCTTTTCTCATCCATGATTGATTTTGTTTGCATGCAGCCTTCAAGAGACTGTCAATTCTAGAGGCATAATTCCAGTTCTAGAGACTTCTCATGCACTGGCATATTTGGAGGAACTCTGCCCTAGATCTCCCGGATAGCATTATGTTACTTCAGTGACATAGGACACTGAAGCCCGTGAAAAGGGTAAATGGTATCAGACTTGAGCCCATAATATACCATTGGAACGAGCCATACAATTGTCACTTAGACTTCATCAGCATATAAAAAGATGACAACTTTAGGGAGGAGACCTTGCTATTAGCTCAAAGCCTGTAAAAAAGCAATCATATTAAATATTAGCCATCTTGAACATCATTTAAAGACCAAGGTGATCAAGGTGATTAACATATTCAAAATTGATATACTTTTATAAACGCAAGAAAATGGTTTTCTTTTTTTTTTTTCCTTCGCGTAGGAGATCAAGTGATCAGGCAAAATATAAAGCCTTATTTGGAGGAAGCTTGAATTATGTTATTCTGCAAGGAGGATGTCTGACCTGATGATGAAAACCATTCGCAAGCAAGCGCGTAAGCTTATCGTGAGAAAGCTCATCTTCTGACTGCATTGATCGATTGGCAGCCAAAGGTGGATAAGATAATTGAATTCTCCTAAATCAAGAGCAGCAAGGAAATTGTTATCAATCCTGAGTTACTACTATTTATGTCTTGAACAAAATTTGAAGTGATAACATGATTGTTCATACCTCTGCAGAAATATCCTTGGCAGGGAATGGAATTGCATTGAAATCAACCAGAACTGATGAGGTTTATTATCACACTAGTAAAAGACATATAAAATTAGACAATAACATTGAATCGATTAAAAAGGATTCAGTGATCAATTTTGTTGAAACAAAGTATGTAAAGACCTACCGGCATCTTCCATGGCCAATCAAAGAGATAAATTCTAGAACATTTCTGTACATAAATCAACTTTTTCCAATCCAATCAATGCTCTGGTGCTCTCACTTCCATGCCAACATATGCAGCTGCAGTAGCTCTTTTACTAGCAGAACAGAATGTTGAACTACAGCCCATCGTCGTAGCCTCCTGATAACTCTTCCGCAAAGCACCCATGAAAATGTAGAAATGCAGTCTCTAATATAAGCAGATAGTGTTAGCATCTCAAAAGATTTCTGTAAAAAAAAAAAGCAAAATCAAAATTCCATCATATAACACTGCACCTCATCTAGTCCAGCCATAGCAGAACATCTCTCAGCTGCATTATCACAAATTAAAATGCATAACCACAAGGTATTGTCTTGAAGAAGAAAACGACGAAATGATTCTGCACCATATTTTGCCCCCTACATAAACATCATTTAAAAAGATGATGTAAAACTTTAAAATTTTGAAAAAGTTAGTATCTCAAGACCAAAATAAAATATCTAAAGATTACCCAAATCAATCAATAGTCCTCATTGTTCAACTTGCAAACTTTGATAGTAAAAAATGGTTTATCTCTTGAAGTTGCCTCAATGAAACGACTCTCCCTAGAAAGTTGAAATGTTTCTGTATCTTCATGTATAGCCATGGAGCAAGAAAGCTTGGCCCTTCATTCTAGCGGCCCTTCATCGTGGCAGCATTTGGTAAAGTGGAGGATTCCTTAGATTACCGTGAGATTCCTCCCTGTTAATAAACCAAATGACCCATCATAATCTCAAAAATTCAGAAGAAAACTAGCACCATAGACATCAGCACTTTGCGGTTTTAGTCACAGCACACAATCAAAATCAGCAGTATTCTTACATTTATAGCCGAAAGAATTCTTGACTGATATGTTTCAGCCGACTTATCAGTCCTTGACAATAAGCAATTGTTTGCTTGCTAACATGCCCCTCGCTTCACAGTACAGAAAAATTTGATACTCATCCACTGGAAACAGCATCTAAACATTTAACAGTAGACAAATGCATCTAAACTTCAGAAACAATATACTTATGAAGTCAACTTAATCCAAAAATGAAACATAGAAAATTACTAATTACTTGGAATAAAAATTTTGCATTTCAATCTGAGCATCTACGAAGTTGAATATATCAGGACTGATAAGTCGAATCGCATCAACACAATGTCCGGCAAGCTAAGTGCAGATAAGTTAGTGAGTCTTTTTTAAGGCAAAGGAGTAATTTCAAAACACTAAACAGAGGATTAGAGCAATAAAAATGGGAAAATACCTGAAATAGAAGATGAGGATGAATGAGCTAATCCTCTTATGCTTCCTTTGGATCGTCGATGAATTTGTTATCTATCAAAATGCAAGGGATTTCGGTTATCTTGGATCACTCTCTTCCATTGTCTCTTTTGCATGCTTCTTTCAACAAAGGAAAGCGACCTATTCATAATTGCAAAAGTGAGGATGGCAAACTTGGAAGGGATGTGAGCTCACAGCGACTTCTACATAACCGCAGAAGTGAGGATTGCAAAAGTGAGGATGGCAGGCTTGATCTCTAGTGGACCTCGCTTCCATGCCAACATATGCAGCTGCAGCAGCCCTTTTACTAGCACCACAAAATGTGGAACTACAACCCCAACTTGCAATCTTCTCATAACTTTGCAGCAAAATCCCTTCAAAAAGGCAGGTATTTAGTCTATAATATGAACGGTTAGTAATATCTCAAACGGTATAAAAAACTGCAAAACCAAAATTCCAGCATATAACACCGCACCTCATGTGGTCCAGCAATGTCAGAATATCTCTATGCAGCATTATCACCAATTAAAACACATAACCACAAGGACCTGTATAGAAGAAGAAAACTACATCAGGAACTCCAACTCAGAACTGAAAACAGGCTTTGGCATACAGGCTCTGGTAATGATTCTGCATCATATTTTGTCCTCTCACAAACATCATTTAGAAAGATTTAGAACAAATATGAAAGTTTGAATAATATTGGTACCTCATGACTATGGCATTAGAAGTTTGCCTAAATCAATAAACTCATTCTTAAACGTGCAAACTTTGATAGTAAAAAATTGTCAGCCTCTTGAAGCTGCCTCAAACCACCTTTTAGAGTTATTGAACAAGAATGCTCAGTCTCCTTCATTCTAGTGGTCCTTCATTGTGGCAGCATCTGGTCAGGTGGAGGATTCCTTGGATTGCTGTTGTTTAGTACATTCAAATATAAGTAAATCAGTTCCCAAGAAAGGAAGAAACCGCTTGAATAGGTTATTAATTCCTCTTTTTGCAGGACTACCACATAAAAAGCATAGAAACACAAGCAGCAATTATAAGAGAATGACTACTTACACACAAAAGGACAGAGATGGCCAACAAACAAGACAGCCTCCAATCCACAGATCAGCAGTTCAGGTTGTAGTAGTTGTAGTATCTTCACCATGAAAACTCTGATCGATTTATAGATTAGAATAAATCGGGATTGATAGATTGAATTGCATCGACATACATCTGAGAAACAAAAATGCATATAAGTTAGCGAGTCTGATAAGGTTGATGATAAAGTTGTGTTTTCTGCAAATGCTACAGCTTTCTCTCTTAGAACTTTCATCAAATACTTATCCACTTCTATTTAACACCTTCAATGTTAACAGAGTCTTTCAATTTAAGGCAGAGGAGTGATTCCAAACAAATAAACAGAGGATTATTTGTTTGAGCTGACGATGAAAAACCATTCGCAAGCAAGCCTAAGCCCATCGTGAGAAAGCTCATCTTCCGAGTGCATTGATCGTTTGGTAGCTGAAGGCAGATAAGATAATTGAATTCTCCTAAATCAAGAGCAGCAAGGAAATAGTTATTAATCCCAAGTTACTACTATTTTATGTCTTGAACAAAATTTGAAGTGATAACTTGATTTTTCATACCTCAGCAGAAATATCCTTGGCAGGGAATGGAATCGCGCGCATTGAAATCAACCAGAACTGATGAGGTTTATTATCACACTAGTAAAAGAGTTTTAGTTATAAAATTAGACAATAACATTGAATCGATTAAGAATTTTGTTGAAACATGGTATGTAAAGACCTACCAGCATCTTCCGTGGCCAATCAGAGAGGAGGAATAAATTCTAAGAACATTTCTGTACATAAATTGATTTTTTCCGATCCAATCAATGCTCTGGTGCTCTCACTTCCATCTAACATATGCAGCTGCAGTAGCTCTTTTACTAGCAGAACAAAATGTTTAACTACAGCCCATCCTCGCAGCCTCATGATAACTCTGCCACAAAGCACCCTTAAATGTATAAATGTAGTCTCTAATATAAGCTGATAGTGTTAGCATCTCAAAAGATTTCTGCAAAAAAAAAAACTGCAAAATCAAAATTCCAGCATATAACACTGCACCTCATCTAGTCCAGCCATAGCAGAACATCTCTCTGCTGCATTAATCACCAATTAAAATACCAAACAACAAGGTATTTATTGTCTTGAAGAATAAAACGATGTCACGTACTCCAACTAAGAGTCTTAGAACATCTCTCTGAAATGATTCTGCACCCCTTCATAAACATCATTCAAAAACATGTAGTAAAACTATAAAATTTTGAAAAAAATTGGTATCTCAAGACCAAAATAAAATATCTGAAGATTACCCAAATCTATCAATAGTCTCATTGTTCAATTTGCAAACTTTGATAGTAAGAAATTGTATATCTCTGGAAGTTGCCTCAATGAAACGACTCTCCCTAGAAAGTTGAAATGTTTCTGTATCTTCATATATAGACATGGAGCAAGAAAGCTCGGCCCTTCATTCTAGCGGCCCTTCATCGTGGCAGCATTTGATCAAGTGGAGGATTCCTTAGATTACTGTGAGATTCCTCCCTGTTAATAAACCAAATGACCTATCATAATCTCAAAAATTCAGAAGAAAACTAGCACCATAGACATCAGCACGTTTCAGTTTTAGTCACAGCACACAATCAAAATCAGCGGTATTCTTACATTTATATAGCTGGAAGAGTTCCTGGTTCTGTTTCAGCCGATGTATCAGTCCTTGACAACAAGCAATTTTTTGCTTGCTAACATGCCCACCGCCTCACAGTACAGAAAAATTTGATACTCATCCACTGGAACCAACATCTAAACATTTAAACAGTAGACAAATGCAGTTAAACTTCAGAAACAAGATACTCATGAAGTCAGCTTAATCTAAAAATGAAACATAGAAAAGTACTAATTACATATATTCAAAATTTTGCATGTCAATCTGAGCATCTGCAGAGTTGAATACATCACAACTGGTAAGTTGAATCACATCAACATAGTATCTGGCAAGCAAAATGCAGATAAGTTAGTGTGTCTTTTTTAAGGCAAAGGAGTAATTCCAAAACGCTAAATACCTGAAATAGAAGTCCTGAAATAGAAGACGAGGATGAATGAGCTAATCCTCTTATGCTTCCTTTGGAATCAGGATTGTAGATGAATATGTTATCTATCATAATGCAAGGGATGTCAGCTATCTTGGACCACTTTCTTCCATTATCTCTTTTGCATGCTTCTTTCAACAAAGGAAAGCGACTTATATGTAATTCTAAAAGTGAGGATGGCAAGCTTGGAAGAGATGTGAGTTCACAGTGACTTATATACATAACTGCAAAAGTGAGGATGGCGTGCAGGCTTGATCTCTAGTGGACCTCGCTTTCATGCCAACATATGCAGCTGCAGCAGCCCTTTAACTAGCACGACAAAATGTGGAACTACAACCCCAACTTGCAGTCTTCTCATAACTTTGCAGCAAAATCCCTTCAAAAGTGCAGATATTTAGTCTCTAATATGAACGGATAGTATAAGTATCTCGAACGGTATAAAAAACTGCAAAACTAAATCAGTACCCAAGAAAGGAAAAACATGCTTAATATAGACATATCAATTATATTGTGAACACAAAAACAATAACTTATGCGACCAGTAAGAAATGAGAACTTATTAGCACAAAGTTTGAATGTTTAAAATATTCTGAATGTTGTTAGATCTAATCAAATTACCATTGGCAAAGTAATCATAACACCATGCATGAATGTGAAAAACTCACCAACAAGTGAATAAATCGACGAGTTATGTAAGTAGTCAAGAAGCAAAAACCCATAAGTTATTTGTCGAGAAGCAACTACTATTGAAAAAAGCATAGAAACACAACAAGCAATTTTAAGAGAATGACTACTTACACACAAAAGGACAGAGATGGACAACAAACAAGACAGCCTCCAATCTACAGATTAGCAGTTCTGGTTGTAGTATCTTCACCATGAAAACTCCAACGGATTTATAGATTTGAATTGCATCGACATACATCTGAGAAACAAAAATGCATATAAGTTAGCGAGTCTGATAAGGTTGATAATAAAGTTGTGCTTTCTACAAATGCTACAGCTTTCTCTCTTAGAACTTTCATCAAATACTTATCAACTTCTATCAAACACCTTCAATGTTAACAGAGTCTTTCAATTTAAGGCAGAGGAGTGATTCCAAAACAAATAAACAGAGGATTAGAACCAGGGGCGTACCTAGTTGTTTTGCGGTTATAAATGGGCATACCTGAAATAAATGATGATGATGAATGAGCTAATCGTCTGATTGTTCATCTAGATCGTAGATGAATTTGCCATCTATCTCAACGCGAGGGATGTCGGCTATCTTAGACCACTCTTTTCCTTTATCTCTTTTGCAAGCTTCTTTCAGCAAAGGACACCGTTGTATAAATAATTGCAAAAGTGAGGATGGCAGAATTGGAAGGGATGTGAGCTCTGGGCAATTGTTGATCTGCAAGCACGAGAGAGAGGAGATGTCTTCAAAATCCTTGAAAGGCAAGTATTTCAATTTTGGGAAATTTTTAATCCCAAACGAAGTTAGAGTGCGGGGCAAAGTAATTCTCAGGTCCTCATCTTGGAAAGACTCTCCATCCGGTCCTCCAGAAATGTTGAGGTGTGTGAGATTGTGCGACCCCCATTCCATGAGCGCTTTATAGTGTTTGAGACCTTCAATTGAAAGCCATGCAAGTTTGGTGGGCAGACCTTCTTCAGTCATTATTGACATATTTGGACAATTGTATATATGTAAAGAGGAGAGAGTGTGTATTCCGCTGGGTAGGGCTTCTAGCTTCTCACATCCATTGAGTTCAACTGATAAATTACTGTCGGGGAACCCCCCTTTTGGAAAGGAAGAAAAATCTTGACATGCTGCCATATCGATGCTGAGAAGACTGCTAAGAGTTTCTAGGCCTTCCGGAAGGGATTTGAGTTTTGGACAGTTGAATATGTCGATATCAAATAGAGCCTTGTTATTATGAAATTTCGCAACTATTGACTCTAGTTTTGGACAGTTCCAAATTGTTAGGCATTCAAGAGCCTCAGGTAATTGACCTTTTGGTAATAGAGATGTGAGCTCTGAGCAACCATAAACTGCAAGACGTTTGAGTGCCACAGGTAAATGACCTGTCGAAGACAAGGTTGTGAGCTTTGAACAATACCAAATGATGAGATGTGTGAGTGAGGCAGGTAAATGACCTGTCGAAGACAAAGTTGTGAGCTTTGAACAATTCCAAATACAGAGACTTGTGAGTGAGGCAGAGAGTTGGTGTATCGATGGCAGGCATCTCAGAGATGGACATCTACGAATATCCAAGTCTTCAAGATGACACGTGTTGACGTCGACATTCTCCTTGTGCATCTTTGACGAAGAAGAACAAGTATCCTCCTCATTATCATCCAACAAACACTCCAATTTGTCACAACCTCTAATTTGGAGCCTTTTTAGAGATGGAGGTAGTTTTCCTCTAAAAACAAATGTTAGAGAATTACAATCGCTGATTTCCAATTCTACAAGATGTGCGTTGCTTTTTTGAATTCCCTCCAAAGTTGTATGAGTATCGTAGTTTGTAATATAGAGCTCTCTGAGGGAGATGAGACTAATTAGAAAATTCTCATTCTGCCACAAATTTGCAAGCTCATCACAACCATCAACTCTTAAAACTTCAACTCTTTGAAAATCCTGTGTTAGCCAATTCCCAAGATCTGAAATGTTTGAAAGACTCATAGAGTTTAATGACTTGAAGCCCGTCGGACTATTGCAGACTATCTTCTTGCATCCATAAATATTCAGTTCGCTGAGCACTGGAAATGTAGAGAACGAAGCCACCAATTCTGCACACCTGTAAATCACCAGCTTCTCCAACAAACAGAGATTGTTAGGCAAGCTTTCAGAGAGTTTAGGGCATCTTACAATGGAGAGCTCTCGAAGCTTTGGAAAGCTTTTGACACCCTCATTTTCTTTAACACAGTCCCAACTCTCCCATTCCTCCAAATCGTCAAAACAAAGAGTCTCCAAAGACTGAAAAGGTTTAAAGAAATGTTCTCCATAAAACTCAGAACCAATGCTTTTTATTCCCTTCATACCTTTGATAGTGAGACTCTTAAGTGAGTCTAGTAGCCCAAGTGAAGGCAAGGATGTGCAGTTCCTACAATCTTCCAATTTTAGGATTGTCATCTTAGAGAATGACTGATCTCCAACCCAAGATGGAAATTTTGAACCCCCGTAACATTTTATTGTAAGCTCTTCTAGATTTTGATGAGGTCTGAGTATATCAAGTAATTTTTTTTCTACTTCCTCATCCTTTGATTCATCGAACCTAGATCCCCATTCTAGTAACAACACTTTTAGGTCCTTCTTATCACTTAATATGAGTTCTCCTATGGCTTCAAAATCAATCACATTTTCTAATCCTGAAATGTGAAGTTCTCCACAAAGAAATTTTAAGTACTTCAAATCTTTCAAACTAGACCTAGAATCTTTACTCACAATAAAGTTAGATAGAGTTCGGAGGTGTTCCCATTTTCTTATTCCTGTGGGCATCTCTTTTATTGAACTTGCACCTAAGATATCAAGATGACGTAAATTAATTAAATTCCCCATACTACAAGGCAACTTCAAGAGTTCACGACAATTTCTTAGTATCAAAGTTTGCAAGTTGTACATCGAGTTTATTGACTCAGGCAAATATTTTATTTTACTGTCACATAAGTTGATGTACCTAAGAAGTTTCAAGTCTCTAATTGAATTGGGAAGTTCAACAATATAATATTTTTGTAATGATAACACCCTCAACTTTTTGAACCGTAACAACAAATCAGAAACAACTCTATTACTAATGTAACAGTTTGTAACCCATGAATGATTGATTTGCAGCACTGACAAGTGTGTCCTTAACTGCATAGCATCTTTGAAGACTTCAAATTTTCTCTTGCCGTTATAATCCTGACATATATGAGAAGCATAACGAGTCTTTTCATATATTTTTACTTGATTATTGGATTCTAGTTCACCCTCCAACCTAAAACATAGTTTTCTAGAAACCACTTGTGCTAGATCATTCACAAGGTCATGCATTACAAATTTAGATTTGTTGCTATTTGATTTTTGAAATATTGACCTTGATAATAGATCATAGAAATATTTACCTCCCAAATCTTCTAACTGCTCACAGTCACTTGACTGTTGAATCAAGCCTTCTGCTATCCACAATAAAACAAGCTCCCTTTCTTCAAACTCATAATCTTTTGGAAGAATCGCACAATATGCAAAACATCTTTTTAAGTGCGAAGGAAGGTGGTAGTAGCTTAATGTCAACACCGGGAGAATGTTGCTTTCTATACCCCATATTTTGCTGTTCAATATGTTTATCCACTGGTCTTCCGTTTCTTTGTAGTATAAAAGACTGCCAAGAGTCTTTGCTGCAAGGGGCAACCCTTTACACTTTTGAACAACTTTCTCACGAATCATATCTACATTCCAACGTGCACTGGTTCGTCTGCTAGTACACGCATGAGTGGAAAACATCTCCCAAATTTCCCCATCTGATAAAAATTTCAAGTCATAGAGTTCACGTGGTCGCATAGTTAAAGCAACTTCATTGTGGCGAGTGGTCACAATGATCTTACTGCCAGGTGCTCCAGCCATGAAAGGAGCTTGGAGGCTTTCCCATGACTCATAACTCCTACTCCAAACATCATCCAAAACAATTAGGAACTTTTTTCCATTTAGTACATCTTTTAGTCGATTCTGCACTGCATTCAACTCTTTCAAATCACATGATGAGGAATTGATCGACTCAAGAATTGCCTTTGAGATTCTTACGACATCAAAATCGTCAGAGACACAGACCCATGCATTTGGGTTGAAATCTTGGACTTTGATATCGTTGTACACTTGCTGAGCAAGTGTTGTTTTACCGATTCCTCCCATCCCACGATGGGAACTACACCAAAGTTGGCACCACCTGGTTCATATGTCAACACCATTTCAAGTATTTTGGCTTTGTCTGCCTCTCTCCCATAGACAACAGTTTCTGTAGGCAAACTTGTTGTGGGTAGTCTTTGTTGTGAAACATTCGATCTCCCTCCAGCAATCTCAGCCAACCCCAGTTGAGTTCTTTGTCTGCAAAGATCATCCAACCGGCGAGTAATATTATCTATCTTGGATCGCATGCTGACGTCGGACCATAAAGCACTTGGAGTATAACCAATGTAACAAGCAGGAATGAGTTTCCGAGCTTTGCTAGTGCTAGCCTGATGCTCTTCTACCTTCAATTTTCTTCTCAAAACCTCAGTCGCGTACACATCCAAGATGTCCTCCGCATCATAAGCCAAGTCTTGGATCTCGTCCAGCCACAGCTTCACAGCTTCATCCTCCAGCTGCTTCTGCTCTGCATCGTTGAGCAGTGCCTTGATCATCTTCAACTTTTTTTCCCATTTTTTGAGCTTTGAATGTACACCCTCTTGAGTTGCAAACTTGAGCAGTTCAGGAGATATCAATTTTTTAAACAACACTCGAAGGAGTGCAGAAAGAAAGAGTTCTTCCATGATTTGTAATTTTTTTTTTTTTTTTAATGAAAACAGAGTTACAGAGGATTGAAAGGAAAACGATGAGAGCAAGCAAGAGGGATTTGTTTGGTTTTCTGATACAATTCACTTTCACAAAATTGATAACTATAAGAATGTTTTTATCAATTATTAATACTAAAAAGAAAAGAATTTTCTTGATTCCTTCGTCTAAAAGAAAAGAAATGGAAAGTGGGTTCCATTACCATGGTTAAATTGCGCAACTTTATTGAGCTTAATCACATTATTATTATTATTATTATTATTATTATTATTTTGAAATTGGACAGTAAATGGGTTAGGGGGATCAAACACTACGTGTACATTACAGATGTCTACTCCCACTAGGGTCTAGGCGTCTCCCTGCACATCTATTCCAACTAAAGGGGAGGGGTCAATGTGGGACAATAGATACAATGATAGGGTTTGAACCCCGGCAATGATGCTTCATTTTGAAAACTCCAACCATCAAGGCGAAAGACCCTTGGCAAGTTAATCACATTATTAACCCGAATTTCTCCTATGTATTAATTTTATGTTAGTTTGTTCTGATCAATTTTAATTGAACTTTTGTTTCATTTATCATAGTTTTCAATACCTTTGTCGCCAACAAGGGTGTAGCTCAGCTAGTAGATGGACGAGTTTGGGGTTTGGACAAATAACTCCTAGGTCAACGGCTCGAATCCTAACAATGACGAAAACTTTCAAAAAAATATCCGGTTCCGAATTAATAGATATTGTCAACAACAACAAAAATACCTTTATCATTATATTAGAGAACCGGTCTACTTTATATTACAATAATTGTACAGATGATAATAGTAAATAGTTACATTACATATTCATATTGATTTGAAGGAAATTTGGTTATGATCATGAGTGCTCTGTGTTTAAAGATGATTCTCCCAAGAAAAAAAAAAGTAGCTGTGTGGACTCCCACCAATATGCCTTTCTTAGAATAGAAGAAAGAAATCAGCACAATCCAAGTACAAAAGAAATTGAATAACTTTGGACTAAAGGAGATGCTTATGCCACCAGTATATCCATTGCATGCAATTTGCTGAAATCCTTGACTCTAACTATAAAGTAGTACTTCTATTAGAATAATTGTATGGATTTGCATGAAATTTACTGTCATGAATGCCACAATTTCTTCATCGATACTATTAGAAAACCCACGTGTGAAGCTAAAGAATATAAGTAAAATTCCGCATTGAAAAAATAAAAAGCAAATGAATGGTATATATACTACTATTGTATGCCACAATACAATAGGCTAATCTTTCATGTCAGAAGGAAAATGTGCGGAGTCCCACCAGGATTCCATTATGAGAACAAAGCAAGTAATCTCTTGCATTTGGAGAAAAGGAGATGCTGTTGCCACTAACTTTGCTTTTGTTGGTATTTATTAAAAAAATAAATAAATAAATAAATAAATAAATAAAGGGCAGAATGATTTAATAGTGATGGAATTTTCCACTCTAATTTGCCTAACAAGAGTACCCTGCTTCTGCAAACTGTTTTTGTGATTTAAAGAATTTGTATCAGGTTTTTTATTACAAGACTGATGAACAAAAAGAAGTCTTTGATGTTTATATATAATAATGAAAAGGAAAAACGTGAGAGTGTTTTATGAACGTAAAAAAGGAAAAACATAAGAGTGTTTGAAACTATTAGATTGGTGGACAGACCTTCTTCTAACAATGATATATTTGGACAATTGTGTACTTGTAAACAGGAGATCAGTGTGTGTATTCTGCTGGGCAGTGCTTCTAGCTTCCATCAATATTCCATCTCGATGCGCGACAAAGACTACTGAGAGTTTCTAGACCCTTGGGAAGATATTTGAGCCTATCACATCTAGATATGTAGATATCGTAAAGAGCTTTGTTATTATGAAATTCCTCAACTATTGACTCAAGATTTTCACATAACCGAATAGTGTTTGGTAGTTGTCCATTTGGTAACAGCGTTCTGAGCTCTGAGCAAGCTCAGGTAAGTGTTCTTGTGTTGACATTCTCTTCGGGAATTAAAAATGTTGGCAACAAAAGCTTCTTCAATCTTCAAGAAGTGCATTTTTGTCGAAGATGATAAAGTAGTTGTTCTCTATAAATGAAATTTATAGAATAATATATAATTCTCAATACTTCAACGTGTGCATTCTTCTGTTTAATTCCCTCAAGTAAAGTTCCGAGGGTATTGCAATTCTTTAAAAAAAAATGAGAAAAAAAAGGTTAATAGTTCTTGCTTTTTACATTTAAAATATGTAAATTATTATGAATGGAATTGGTCTATCGATGAAATTGATTTTTTTTTTTTTTTTTTTTTTTTGAACAGCTGATTTTTTTAAAGGCAAAGGCAAAACAGGCAGCAACACACCCCAAAAAACAGGGGGCACAAAACACGCACAGCACCTGCCAGAAACAAGACCCCAAGCAAGCCAACAAACAAAACAAAAAGCCAAAACAAAAAACTCCAACAGAAAAAAGCCTTCAGAGAAAGAAAGCAAGCCACAACAAACAGAAAAGAAACCAGCGCAGATAAAACAGGACTAGAAGGCACAGAAAATCCCAGCAAAGAGACATGAAGAGAAAAAACGTCAGTCCACCTCCCACATAACCATATACCCCTCCTTATTCAAGCCTTTCTTCGCCAAAGAGTCAGCAAAGCAGTTGCTAGACCTCGGGTTGAAAATAACAGTCGTTCTACCCAGACAACTCAGAAGAGTGCAAATGTCAAAAATATAGTTTACGTGCTTCAAGCTTCCAAAACCAGAACGATGAAATTGTTAAATGATAATAAACTCCATAACAAAATCAATTGTACTCATTTCAACACCTTGGGAACAAACCGATGAAAATTTACTAAAACATTGCTTGTTTGATTTTAGTGGATAAAATTGAATATCATATACAAAAACTATCATAAGAAATTTCAAGTGTTCTTTCTACATTAGAATTTTCAAAACCATGTGGACTTTACCGATGTCAATTTTTTTTTTTTTTTTTGACAGTATCTATCTAACCATATATTTAGACCATGTATATTTTTAAAGCCTTTTGTCATTGGTAGGATTCGAGCCGTTGACTTGGGAGTTCTTTGCCCAAGCTCCAAGCTCGTTCATCTACTAGCTGAGCTACGCCTCGGGGGCGCTCCAATGTCAAATTAATTAGTAGCATATATAGTGACTTTATTGAAATATATATCAATGGAGTCATCACAATTTTGCAAAATTGATTTAAAGTCCACTTAAAGAAGCTAGGTTGATCTTTAATATCTTTATATATATATACGGTCCCGTTCACATCAGTGCGCACTGATGTAACTACATCAGTACCAATGCATGTAGACCACTGATTATGGAGAAGTTTTGACAAGTGCATACATTTTAAGTCAAAGTATGTAAATCTAATGGTTCACATCCAACGCACTGATGAAGTTATATTAGTACGCACTAACTTGAACATTTCTATATATATATAAGCAAATTGATTAGTAGCACTGCGACTTGATTAATAGTTAGTTAAATAAATATAAATAAGAAAATAGAAAATTTTCATGCAGATAAAACTATTAGCCGCTTTTGGTGGTCAAGAAAAAAAAAAGAAAAAAAAATATTATTGTTGGGCCTATATTAGTTTTACACGTAATATAAATTGTGTTAGATGAATATTCTTGAACCCGTATTATGAATGTGAAAAGAGAAGTATACAACCATTTTTTTTTTTGACACAAAATGTATAAAACCATTTTGATAAAAGTGGATGCACATCTACAAATATATTTTTTATTAATATTTAAAGTAAAAAAGAAAAAAAGTTTACGATTTATGATGAGAATAATTTTTCTCTTAGACTACAAAATTAGTAAAGTACATGCGTTATTGAGATTCTATTAGAATTCTATTTGTTAAAGAACTAAATAATGAAATGAATTCTATTTGTTAAGAAAATAAAATTATGGAATTACATTATTTTAAAATATTGTTAGATTGGTATACAGATGTAATTATTAAAAAGTTTAAGAGTATTGCATGACGACACATCGTTGCAATGTCGGTCAAAAGATGAACATTTAAATTCGACCTCGCTAGCGCGCAAGTCACAGAGACTAGCACAGCAGTAAGTGAGGGTATCGTTCCGCAGGGAGGTGGGATTCGTCGACCGTCACCGGTTCTAGCTATTATTACAACACTCCAAGAGATCTCGTGTGTTGCGTTTGCGGAAAAGTAAGTAATAATATAAATAAATAAACTAACTACCATAATATATACATGGATAGGATGGAATGGAGAGATGACATGAAATGTGGTTACACTAAGGAAATGATTCAACCGTGACAATCCTCCTAATTAAGCTCTAGACTCACTTAGTCACTCAATGTGCAAGTATATCATAGGCTCGTGTCCCCTTAATTGATCTCTAATCTCTCTCGAGTCTTAGAAATCACATCCACACAATGCATGAATTCATTAAGTACTTTAGGACACACACACAAGCTCTGTACGCCAGCCTAGTGTTCTCTCAACTGTCTAGTCATATACAGTGGTTTTTCGTTGGGCATGTAATGCGTAACCGTGTAGGCCCTACTACAGCCAATAATTCATTCACAATGGCTAACCAAATACGGGATGGCAACCAAGTAAAAGCATTAAGAATACGAGATACCCATACAACACGTATGTTATATGCTCGTGTCCCCTTAATTAATCTCTAATCTCTCTCGATGTTTTAGAGATTACATCCATGCATAAATGCTTGGATTCATTAAGGACTGTGGGACACACACATGAGCTATACACGTCAGCCTAGTGATCTCTCAACTTACTAGTTAAATGTAGAGGATATCATGATGGACATGTTAATGTGAACCATGCAATATGTAACACACAAACTAAATATCATCCACAAGGTGGCCAACCGAGTGAAAGTATTAAGCAATAAAATACCCCTATAATTACACGAGCATAAGAGGAATTCAGTTTGTCTTTACTCTAGATATGGATTCGGTTTTTTCAATCTCCCTATGATGGCTAGACATGGGAAACAAGTTTACCAAACAACAATGTGCAAATAAGTTGGTTGTTATACATTAAGAACATTCAATCTATGTTAAGGATTCATCCTCTTGATTTGAGACTTATCCCTAAATCAATTTATTACCCAACCCAAACCATGGGTGAGCAATTGTGTCTTAAAAAGACCCATTAAGCACAAGGATTTGAACCAAGGCCAATTTAGCAACTAAATGCCTGAACTGAAACCTTTTCCACTCTTTGGAGCTAACACTCTAACACCCAAATTACTCTAAACATGGCATTGGTCATCCACCAACATACAAACAATCATGGGAACTAAATTAATCTACTCATAAATTAAATTACTCTACTCCTAATCTCAATCATGCATACATATCAATTTTGGACCTCTACACACATGGATATTGCAATTAGAGCTTAAAACATGTAATTAGCAAAGAGCTAAACAAAACCCACATGAATTTAAGAATAAACAACATATATAACACAAGTGTAGGGTTTACAATATTCCCCAAATCGGGGTTACACATCAAAGAAGCAAGAAAAACAAAGAAATGAGTAAAAAGGAGACAACCTTTGAAGACAAACCCTCCAAAGAAGCTCCTAGCTTTCCTAGCTTGGATTTGGTCCGAAAACCACTCTTATTTCCTTGCAAACTGCTTTAAAATGGATGGAGGAGGTGTGAAAATGGTGGTGGAGGTGTGTGGTGAGCTCACATGGAGGAAGAACCTCCATGGGAGCTTGGATCCTCTCCTTATTTGGTGAAGAAAGTGAAAGAGATGAAGAAGATAGAAGAAGAAGTGTATGGGTGGAAGAGAGAGAGAGGGGAAGTTGGGGATTCTTCTGTGAAGACTGAAGAAAAGGGGATATTTATAGTGTGGAGAAGGTTTAGGGCGGAAATAGGGTGAAAGGACGAGAATGCTCTCGCAAAAGTGGCTGAAAATTGGGCATCTCGCGGGTGGGTTTCTAGCAGCGCGCACCATTACGAAAACAGGACTTTCTGCACAAACATCGGAATTGTGTTCTTGAAGAACCGTTAGAAAGAAGACTTTTGGATATTTTCAACCATATATAGTAAAAAACCTAGTTCGATTGGAGGAAGGAGATATGGCCCCCGTAAGTTGAGCATTCTGCAGGAAGCTTTCGTCAAACCCAACCCGTGAATTATGCTCCCTATTCTGCGGCCAAGGGAGCAGAATTACAAAAAGTGATCCTCTGCCAAGAAAATGCGCCCTGTTATGCAGCCCCTAAACGCAAAACAAGGGTGCATAATCTAACTTTCAAAAATTGCACTTTTGCCCTAAATTTCTTACATTTTTGCAAAAATGCCCCTCACCTGGAAGAAATCCTGAAACACTTATTTAAGCCGTTAAACACCCGGTTTTACCCGGGAAACAAGCATAAAAGATAAAAGTAAGGGGCTACACAACGTCTAAAAATAAGAGTTATCATTGCACCACTAAATCATAAGATTCAAATTAAACTCATAGAATAACAATAAGAGATGAGTAGAGGATTACTATGTCAATGTGACCCCCAAGAAAAATTGAATCCATGAACTTTTGGCTAGAGCCCAAGGCTTTTACTGGGGATTCTTTGTAATCGCTCAAACCCATTAAATAGATATTATCCGATTTACTTTAGATGAACAAATAGATATTTAATTATACTGTTTATTATTATTTTTATAAAAATCAGTAATCATTGAGAGGGTTGATTACAAGTATCACAAAGCCAAAAACAGTTTTTTATTAAACCAATTAAACCAGTATTGAGCTGTTGGGGACAAGAACTTGTCTTTCCAATGAATGAAGGGCCATTTAAGAATGAAAAAAAAAAAAAAAAAAAAAAAACATTGGATTTGCTTTTCTGCATTTACAACGGGTTTGTTTCCTCCACTGATTCCAATGTTGGATTGGCAATATATATATATATATATATATATTGTTTACATCGAGAGTTTGAGAATCAGAGATTACATATAATACATTACTTTCAGCTTCACAATTTTTGGATTGAGTGCATCTCTACCTTCATTGGCCTCTGAATCAAATTATGCACAAAGTTATGTGCAAAACTATAATATCTTCTTCTCATTCTCAAAGCATGATCCCAAGCTATAAGGTATGGCTATAACATAGGCTTATTTGGGTTACAGTTAAATGTGTTGAAGAAAGAAAAAGGTTATTAGTGTTTGACTTCAAACAGGGCTATGGAGCACACACATACAAAGGTAGGAAATATTTAAGGGTGGAAATTGTAAAAAATGACCACATATATTATGGGAAATTTGTTTTTAACCACAAATGAAATTTTAATTGTTAATAACCATGTTTTTGTAAAATTACTTGAATACCCCCAAATAAAAACACCCCCAAATCAGCTCTCTCTCTCCTTTTCTCTTTTTTTCCTTTCTCTCTCCTCTGCTCTCTCTCTCTCTCTCTTTCTCTCTCTCTCTCTCTCTCTCTCTTTCTCTCTCTCTCTCTCTCTCTCTCTCTCTCTCTCTCTCTCTCTCTCTCTCTCCCTCCTCGATCTCTCTCTTGTCGGAATGGTTTGAAGGTCGCCGAGCGCCAGCTTGCATCTAGGCCACGTCCGGCGATGGTCCGTGCGACGGGATGGGCTGGTTCGTGCAACTGGATGGCTGGTTCGTGTGACTGGAGGGCTGGTTCGTGCGACTGGAGCGCTGGTTCGGTCGACGGGGGGCGCTGGTTCTTGCAACAGGACACGTGGGTTCGTGCGCTGCTGCTTCGCCGGTGACCGGATGGCGATGGGCGATGGAATCGATCCCCCCTCCGCTGGCGACGTTGTCTGCAAAAAAGAAAAAGGAAAAAAAAAAAAAAAAACCTAAACCTAATTTGAGGAAGAAGAGGAGGAGGAAGAAGAAGAAGGGGAAAATTTCAATTTAGTCCAGATTTCAAGTTTGAACATTTCAATTTTTGCATGATTTCAAGTTTGGACATTTCAATTTAGTCGTGATTTCAAGTTTGCTTCGAGGTTTAAAAAAAAAAAAAACTATTTTCAGGGGTATTCTGGTAATTTAAGGACATACACTGAATTTTTTTAAAAAAGTGATTATTAACAATTATAATTTTAAAGGTGGTTATTAACAAAAGTTTAATGTTTTGGATGGTTAAAAGTGGTTTTCTCTCTATTTAAGGCCTTTTAAGTAGTTCAAGCACACATAGTCTAATCATCACTTCCACTGGTTTGTCTTACTCAAGATCAAAATTAACATGTGAAATCTTTTATGATGAATGTTCTATAATGCTCAATGTACAACCTATAGAGATCGAATCTAATGATACGAACCTACTGAGTGTTTAAAGAGTAGAAACAAATAATCCCTCATATCATGTTATTTATATAATGCTTTTTGGCTTAGTGAACTCACTAGGGTAGTCTTCACTATTAATCATGACAATTCAACTAAGCACCCTATCTACCATCACATTAAGAGCATGTCATAAAGTTTTGAAAATGCAATGCAATACCCTAAATGGCAAGATATTAGTGTAAACTCAGTGATTAATGCATATCATCTCTAATTGATTAGTAGCACTGCGACTTGATTAATAGTTAGTTAAACAAATATAAATAAGAAATTGGAAAATTTTTGTGCAAATAAACTATTAGTTTCTTTTAGTTTCACTCTTAATATAAATTGTGTTACATGAATATTCTTGAACCCGTATTATAAATGTGAAAGGAGAAGTATACAATCAATTTATTTTTTTTACACAAAATGTATATAACCATTTTGATGAGGGTGGATGTACATCTACAAATATATTTTTTATTAATATTTAAAGTTAAAAAAAATGTTTATGGGAAGAGTTTTTCTCTTAGACTACAAAATTAGTAAATTACACGCGTTATTGAGATTCTACTAGAAATCTATTTGTTAAAGAACTAAATTATGAAATGAATTCTATTCGTTAAAGAACTAAATAATGAAATGAATTCTATTTGTAATATATATATATATATGGAATTACATTATTTTAAAATAATTTTAGATGGTATACAGATGTAATTATTAAAAAGTTTACGAGTATTGCACCACTAAATCATAAGATTCAAAACCCATAGAATAACAATAAGAGATGAGTAGAGGATTACTATGTCAATGTGACTCATGCATGACCCCCAAGAAAAATTAAATCCATGACCTTTTGGCCGGAGAAAAAGGCTTTTACTGGGGATTCTTTGTAACCGCTCAAACCCATTAAGTAGATATTATCCAGTTTACTTCGTATGAACAAATAGATATTTAACGGAACTGTTTATTATTTTTTTTATAGAAGTCAGGAATCATTGAGAGGGTTGATTACAAATATCACAAGCCAAAAACAGCTTTTTATTAAACAAAGTTGCTTACAGCAACACTCCATTACTGAGCTGTTGAGGACAAGAACCTGTCTTTCCAATGAATGAAGGGCCATTTAAGAAAGAAAAAAAAAATTAACATTGGATTTGGTTGCCATGGTTTATTTTAAAAAACCAACTATCTTTTCTGCATTTACAATGGTTTTGTTTCCAACAATATTATCCTCCACTGATTCCAATGTTCATCACCACACCAATTCCCTAAAATAAAAACAAAATATTTTCTTGCAAAGAAAATCACAGAGTGTTATTCATTGTTTTTATTATTTATGTCTCTAGAAACATACAAGGACTCAAACATAATTCCTTGTTTATTGGGACATTTTCCCCTCAACCTCATTCGAATATAAAAAAGCCTCCCTAATATTAAATCACCTGTATAACTCCATTTTCATTATTATTATCTACAAGAAAATAGACTGCCGGCCAATCTGATCAAAATCCAGCGTACATGGATCCCGAAAGACAGCAGCTGTCACCTCCTCTTAGCTAGACACATCCCAACAACAACTATTTCTCTCTCACCATCTAGTTTACATGATGAAAATGAAAGGAAAGTGGGTCCATTACCATGGTTAAATTGTGCAGCTTTATGCTTTATTGAGCTTAATCACAATATTATTATAATTATAATTATAATAATAATTATTATTATTTTGAAATTGGACAGTAAATGGATGAGGAGGCCTGCTGAGATCAAACACTACGTGTACAGCCAAAATATCTACTCTCGCTAGGGTCTAGGCGTCTCCTCACACATCTATTCCAACTAAAGGGGAGGGATCAATGTGGGACAATATATGCAATAATAGGGTTTGAATCCCGTGTTGGCACTTCATTTTGAAAGTCTAAACATCAAGGCAAAATCCCTTTGGGAAGTTAATCACATTGTTAACACCGATTTTACGTTAGTTTATTCTGATAAATTTTAATTGAAATTTTGTTTCATTTATCATAGTTTTCAATACCTTAATTTATCATTATATTTGAGAATCAGTCTACTTCACATTACAATAATTGTACAGATAATAATAATACATAGTTTCATTACATATTCATATTGATTTGAAGGAAATGTGGTTATGATCATGAGTGTTCTGTGTTTAAAGGTGATTATTTTCCCAAGAAAAAAAAAAAAAAAAAGATGAGTGGACTCTCGCCAGTATGTCATTCTTAGAACAGAAGCAAGAAATCAGCACAAAAGAAATTGAATAACTTTGGAGTTATAAAGGAGATGCTTATGCCACTAGTATTTCCATTGCCTGCAATATGCTGAAATCCTTGACTCTAACTATAAAGTAGTACTTCTATTACAATAATTGTATGGTTTTGCATGAAATTTACAGTCATGAATGCCACAATTTCTTCATTGATGATATTAGAAAACCCATGTGTAAGCCAAAGAATATAAGAAAAATCCCGCATTGAAAAACTAAAAAGCAAATGTGCGGAGTCCCACCAGGATTCCATTATGAGAACAAAGCAAGAAATCAGCATCAATAAAGCAAATTAAATCCCTTGCATTTGGAGAAAAGGAGATGCTGTTGCCACTAACTTTGCTTTTAATTTGTTGGTATTTATTCAAAAAAAAAAAAGCAGAATGATTTAATAGTGATGGAATTTTACACTCTAATTTGCCTAACAAGAGTACCCTGCTTCTGCAAATTGTTTATCTGATTTGAAGATTTTGTTTCAGGTTTTTTATTACAAGACTGAACAAAAAGAAGTCTTTGATGTTTATAATAATGAAAAAAAGAAAAACATGAGAGTGTTTTATGAATATAGGAAAAGAAAAACATGAGTGTTTTATGAATATGAAAAGGGAAAAATATGAGAGTGTTTGAAACTATTAGTTTGAAACATGAGAATTGTGTACTAGTAAACAGGAGGTCAGCGTGTGTTTTCCGCTGGGCAGTGCTTCTAGCTTCCAACAATATTCACTAATCAAAACACTTAAACTACAGTCCAGGAACCCTACTTCTGGAAAGGAAGCAAAACACGGACAACCTTCCATCTCGATGCGTGATAAAGACTATTGAGAGTTTCTAGACCCTTGGGAAGACATTTGAGCCTATCACATCTAGATAAGTAGATATATTATGAAATTCCTCAACTATTGACTCAAGATTTTCACATAACCGAATAGTGTTTGGTAGTTGTCTATTTGGTAACGGGGTTCTGCGCGCTAAGAGCAAGCTCTGGTAAGTGTTCTTGTGTTGACATTCTCTTCGGGAATTAAAAATGTTGGCAACAGAAGCTTCTTCAATCTCCAAGAAGTGCATTGTTGTCAAAGATGATAGAGTAGAATATCGCCGCAATTTCTTACAACGATCAATATCAATCTTCTTTAGAGAGTGAGCTAGTTGTTCTCTATAAATGAAATTTATAGAATAATAAATAATTCTCAATTCTTCAACGTGTGCATTCTTTTGTTTAATTCCCTCATTGTGATTAAAAAAAAAGGTTAATAGTTCTTGCTTTCTGCGTTTAAAATATGTAAATCATTATGAATGGAATCAGTCCACGATAATTATAGATGAAATTGTTAAATGATAATAAACTCTATAACAAAATCAATTGTACTAATTTCAACACCTTGGGAACACAACGATGAAAATTTACTAAAACATTGCTTGTTTGATTTTAGTGGATAAAATTGAATATCATATACAAAAATTATGATAAAAAATTTCAAGTTTCAAGTGTTCTTTCTACATTAGAATTTTCAAAACCACGTGGACTTTACCAATGTCATTTTTTTTTTTTTTTTTGAAAAGCTCCGATGTCAAATTAATTAGTAGTATATATAGTGACTTGATTGAATATATATTAATGGAATCATCACGACTTTGCAAAATTGATTTAAAGTCCATTTAAAGAAGCTAGGTTGATCTTTAATATCTTCATATATATATATATATATAAGCAAATTGATTAGTAGCACTGTGACTTGATTAATAGTTAGTTAAACAAATATAAATAAGAAAATTTCCGTGCAAATAAACTATTAGCTGCTTTTGGTGGTCAAGAAAAAAAATAAAAAATATATATTATTGTTGGGCCTATATGTGTTTTTGGTCCAGTCCATGAGGAGCCCAAATCCAAATAGGATTAGTTTTACTTGTAATATAAATTGTGTTATATGAATATTCTTGAATCCATATTATAAATGTGAAAGAAGAAGTATACAACCAAATTATTATTTTTACACAAAATATATACACCCATTTTTACAAAAATATTTTTTATTAATATTTAAATTAAAGAAAAATGTTTATGAGAAGAGTTTTTCTCTTTGACTACAAAATTAGTAAATTTACACGCGTTATTGAGATTCTATTAGAAATCCATTTGTTAAAGAACTAAATAATGAAATGAATTCTATTTGTTAAAAAAAAAAAAAATTATGGAATTACATTATTTTAAAATAATTTTGGATTGGTATACAGATGTAATTATTAAAAAGTTTAAGAATATTGAATTTGTGACCTTTTGGCTGGCTGGAGCCGAAGGCTTTTATTGGGGATTCTTTGTAATCGTTCAAACCCATTAAATAGATATTATCCGGCTTACTTCAGATGAAGAAATAAATATTTTAGGGGGAATTACAATTTAGTCCTTATCTTTTAAGGAAACATCACTTTTTTACCCGACTTACGTGTATTAGGGTCTTTAGTCCTCATCTTTTTGGAAATGCATCAAAAAGGTCCCTCCGTCAGTCAATGGTTAGTCAAAGTTAACTGGTCCAGGGGTAAAACGGTACTTTTAGTAATGAAAGTGTCAAAAAGATAGTTTTCCCATAAGGATGTAAAAAGTCTGAAATGCCCCTCTAACAATTACTCTTAAACCCCATTTAAATTAAAAATGCAACCATCAAGGATTGAACCCTCAACTTCATGGTTAAAAGCAACAAGCTCTAACCAATTGAGCTACTCCAACTCATTGTTGGAGGCTTGTTGATTTAAATGTATATATAATTTAAAATAAACTCATATATATATATATATAATTTGTTTAAAATAATTTAAATATATTTATATAATTTAAAATAAACTCATATATATATATATAATTTTAATAATAATATATCAAAACATATTTTAAAAATAATAATAATAATAAGAAAACAAAAGGAAACAAAATCAAAAAAAGGGAAATTTTTTCTTTTTATTTTTTTATTTTTTCCCTTTTCAATTTATGAGTTTTGATTTTCTGGGTTTCTTTATCAAATGGAAATAAGAAAACAAAAGGAAACCCAAAAAATCAAAGCCCGTAGATTTTATTTTTATTTTTTTTGAATTTTTTTCCTTTACAAAAAATATTTTATTTCAAGTTGATAAAAAAAAAAAAAAAAAAAATCCAGAAAATCAAAACCCATAAATTGAAAAGGGAAAAAAAAAATCTACCTTTTTTTCCCTTATTTTCTTTTCCATAAATCTGTTTTGATATATTATTATTAAATATGAGTTTATTTCAAATTATATATATAAAAGTTTATTTTAAATTATATAAACATATTTTAAATTATTTTAAACAAATTATATACCTATATATACATTTAAATCAACAAGCCTGCATCAATGAGTTGGGGTAGCTCAATTGGTTAGTGCTTGTTGCTTTTAACCATAAAGTTGAGGGTTCAATCCTTGATAGTTGCATTTTTAATTTCCTAATATTAAATGGGTTTAAGAGTAATTGTTAAAGAGGCATTTCAGTCTTTTCGCATTGCTTAGGGGCAAAACCGTCTTTTTGACACTTCTATTACCGTTGACTGTCAACTTTTTGGTCATAGAGACTTTTTTGATGTATTTCCAAAAAGATGATGACCAAAGACCTAAATACGCATAAGTCAAGTAAAAATTTGACGTTTCCTTAAAAATAAGTACCAAACTGTAATTACCCCAATATATATTTTTTTATTTTTTTTATATATATATAAAAATTAGGCATCATTGAGAACAAATACCACAAAGCGAAAATCAGCTTTTTATTATACCAAGTTGCGTACAGCAACACTCCATTGCAGAGCTGTTGGGGACAAGAACCTGTCTTTTCAATGAATGATAGGCCATTTAAGAAAGAAAAAAAAAAAATACATTGGATTTGGTTGCATGGGAGCCAACTAGCTTTTCTGCATTTACAATGGGTTTGTTTCCAACAATATTATCCTCCACTGATTCCAATGTTCATCACCACACCACTTCCCTAAAATAAAACAAAATACTTTCTTGCAAAGAAAATCACGGAGTTGTTTTTATTATTTATGTCTCTAGAAACATACAAGGACTCAAACATAATTCCTTGTTTATTGGGACATTTTCCCCTCCTCAACCTCATTCGAATATAAAAAAAGCCTCCCTAATATTAAATCACCAAATAAAAGTCATAAGGGCATAATAGTCTTTCTGAAATGTATAGCAGCCATTCATTAGTTATTAACAATCATACTCAATTCTTAAAGAGTGGGATAAATTACCTGGGAATACAAGAAGGTTCCTAAGATAGCGATTGCAGCTCCAAGAGCATTGACGGGCTGTACCGGTGTACGGAAGATGATAATTGAGGAGACTATGACAGATATACGTTTCATGGTGTTTCCAATGCTAAACGTCAAGGGAGAGATCTGATCTAGAGACATGTAAGACACCTGGTTGTAGAGATGATAGAACACACTTTGAGCTACCACCCACCTACCATTACACAATAAAAATTAAAGGTGTGTACAGTGATAGTTCATTTACTAATTGGAAGATAAAAAAAGAAAGAAACATGTGGATTTCAAAGCTGCCAAGCCTGCCATGCAAGAAAATAAATGTCTAATGAAAGGTAATATGAAGAATAATCAGAGCCTTCAGTTGTAGTCATAGAGCTGATAATAGACATTGTCGGCCTGAATGAGCACACCGTTTGATAAACGGAAAAGTTTTTGATAAAGCAGAGAAAGTGTATGTTGAAAGGTCTGAAAGAGAAAACTTTAGTAAGGAAACTTAGAGAAGCCAGACGCCATTGTTGGAGCCCAATAAAGCTCTGAAAAATACTCTCTCATTAATTAGCAGAAGTGATTAACACTCTCTGTATATATACAACAGCAAACAACTAACTTGATTACAAGTCAACGTTAACTCTAACTACCAAGAATCACTCCTCATCTAACTAACCAAAAACGTTATAACAGAGGCTGACTGATTTATAACTTGTGCCATGTCAGCTTCTAGAATACAGAGGAATATAGAGGGACAGAGGGTAGTAATCTCCAAACGTTGATTGATCTTGTTTATGATGATGCTGATACACCCGTTGCTTATGATTATGTTTCACTAACAAGTGAAGCATAATAGGATTGCCTCTGATCAATATTGCAGTTATTCGTCAAGTCATATATAATTATTTTTTAATTAATTTTTTCATTGTATTTTAAATTAAAATGAGTATTTAAATGGTGAACTCTGAAGAGTCAAGTCAAGAGTACATGTGCTGAAAAAGAAAACATATATAAAGTTTTTTTTTTTTTTTTTTTTTTTTTGGAAAAGAAACATATATAACGTTTAGTGTTTCAGCAACTTTAAATTCCAAACCGTATGAACTCCACCCATTTATCATTAAAGTTTGGATTGTGGCTATGTGGAATTTTGAATGATATGTCCACACTACAATAAATTGTACAAAACAATATTTTTATTCATATTTATATGTTTATTTTCAGCAAAAATACTTGAATATAAATGTTTTTTTTTTATAAGAAAATTATAATTTTCTAGTCGAGACAATCCAAAATGGTCTAGGAAAAAATATTTCAAGAGCTTTGTTTTGTTTTGCCTCTTCTCTTGTAAAACCAAGTAGACTCTACGGTTACGTTTGGCAACTAGGATTGGATAGTCTAATCCTATCCCTCAAGTCTGGTGCGCTCATCAAATTGGATAACCCATGTTTAGTGGGCCCACCAGATTGGATAACCAATCCGGTGGGACTATTTAGTCCGGCCACAAAGGCTGGGACTACCATTCTACTTTTTTTTTAATAATTAAATTATTTTTAATATTTAATTTATTTAATTTGTTCTTAAAATTAATTTAATATATGTTATTCTTTTTTAATATTAATATATTTATTCTAATCTTTCAATTTTTTTTTATCAATTAAAAACTAAATGTTATTTTATTTCAAATAATTTTATTTATAATTCAAAAAATAATTTAAATAATTTGTTAACCAAATTTAATTTAAAATATATTTTTTTTCTTTGAATTGAATTGATTTAAAATGATTTTATTTATTTAAAAATTAATTTAATATAATTTTATAGTGACCTCTAAGACAATTATTTTCAATTAATTTTTATTCAATCTCATGTTATATCAAATAAGAGACGGTATTATTTTAATATAATCCGTACTACACCAAACACATCATAGTACTAATATAGTCCTAATTTGTTCATATATTGAATTTTCTGTCTCTGCCCTTGTTATATTCACAATCACAAATGGCAGTGTTGGAGGTAGGGGTGGGCACAAAGTTCGGAACCAAACCGAACCGAAAAAAGGGTGTTCGATTCGGTTCATAGGATTAATTCGGTTTAAACCGGTTTAAAAAATCAAAAACCGAAAAGTTTTCGGTTTAAACCGGTTTTGGTTTTTCAAAACCGGTTTAAAACCAAAACCGGTTTGAACCGAATAAACCGCCTATATAAGTAAAAAAAAAAAAAAAAACCCCTAACCTTTTCTAATGTTCTTTACTTCTCTTTCTTAGCTGTCGAAAATTGAATTTACTGTCTATTCAATTTGTGATTTTTTTAAATGAATTATAAATTAAATATTATTAGCTAGGTTTTATTTGGGTTTTTTTGGGCTTGGGCTATTAAAATTTATCAAACTTTGGCTAAAATTAGAGTCCAATAGCCCATCAAATTTAAAAACATAAAAAAGACTAATTAAACTCATCAAACCAATAAGGCCCATTAGGCCCAAAACCGAAATGAACCGAACCGAACCGAACCGATTAAAATCAATTCGGTTCAGTTCGGTTACCATTTCTCATGCGGTTCAAACCGGTTCAATTTTGGGTGAACCGAAATATTTTCGGTTCAATTCGGTTTTGCCCAAAACCGAACCAAACCGAACCGAACCGTGCCCACCCCTAGTTGGAGGAATTCCAATTTCTCAAGAGTTGTGTTGCCATGTAGAATATAATTCTTACAAATTTGAGAATCACTTATCAACTACTCTGATCCTAACCCACAAATTATTTTTGTGTTTTGTTAGTTCCCTTTTTGAGTCAATTATTGATTTTACCTCAAGACCCTAACTTTTTAAGGCTCTAGTAGAATTTTTCAAGTTGTTGATGAAGAATAATTTAACGTGATGCAGAGCTTTTCTGACAAACTTGAACCACATGATTTCCTCAACATTAGAATTTTCAGAAACTTTACATCTTTCCTCCAGGAATGAAAAAACAAGTAGTTCTTTCTTCGAAAACAAAAAAAAAAAAAAAAAAAAAAAAAAATTGCAAATTAGAAGAAATTAAATTCCAAATACTTATAGCGGTCTGGCATGGTGGTGGCAGCAATATATAGCAGCTTTAGCACCAATTCAATATGATGGAATCGACTTGATTTCGAATTTTCGATTGGTTTTGGGATCTGTGGCGGGCTTGCACATCAAATCCTGTTGGTGATAATGTTTGAAATTCTGTTGGTCCTTGCTTGTATGCCAACCTATGTTAGGCTCCTTCAATAGCATAACATATATTTGGAACTTGAGCCCAACCCTGCAGCTATCTTTCACCTGAAAACTCTGTAATGAAGCCGTTCCTAAAAAAGGCAGCAATTCGGTCTTCCAAGAGCAGATAGTATTAGAATTTTTGAGGATTTCTGTAAAAAGGTGCAACACGCATAGTTCAAAAATAAGAACGCTCGATCTGTGGTCAGCTAGGAATAGGAAATCCACCGCTCAACTCAGCAACAGAAAATTGAAGCAGAATACAGCCTCCGTCCATAGCAGACTTCAGCAGAAAAAACACATCGCAGTAAATTTGGAGAAAATCGTTGGACAAACGATTCCTGTATGATTTTTTACCCCATCAATAACGTCATTTAAAAAATGTAGTACATATATGAAAGTTTGGGCATTGGTACTCTATGATACAAATTTATTATACTTACTATTCAAGTACTATCAACACAGAAGCATAAGAACTTGTCGAAGAGGAACACTACAGAAACGAAGAAAACAGAAGCAAAATCTGGTCTCTAGCAGAAGATAGCAATCTACAGATTTAGAGATGATTGCAGCTTCAATTTGAATAGAAGCAAACTCAAATAAACCAGATTCAAAAACACTCAGCTATCTACTACAAGCTGGGCCCGACAATACTGTACAACAACATCAATTAGAAAACATAGTTTGGATATTGGTACCCGGAGCTTCCTGACAATAAGATCAAAGTTGACCCAAATCAATTATACAACTTGCAATTTTTTATATCAAAAAATTGTCTTTGTCTCTCGAAGTTGCCTTCTAATATAGGGAATTTGATTGTATAGGTCACTTGCAAACCAATATGAGCTTTACCTTCGTAGTTCAACGAATTGGGATTGGACTGTCAAATAAGCTTGAAAAACATCTCACAAGTAAAAATGGAGAAGTAATTGTCAAAAGATTAGAAATTGCAGGATTAAGATGTAGAGCAAAATATTAAAATTTAAAGCAATAAAAAATCTGAATTTGTTTATTATAAGAAAATGTGAGTAACTGTTGTGCTATAATAAACTGGCATACATGGGATAGATGATAAGAATGAATGGGTTAAGATGAATTTTCAATTTATCTTAACGCAAAGGATGTCGACTATTCTGAATCACTTAATTATTTTCTGTTGATGATGTTGGAGTAAGAATGTGCTTAATTTTGACCTTTTGAAATTTCCGCACATTGCACAACTTGAGAGAGGGGACACTGTTTGATCTCTGTTGGTCCTCGCTTCCATGCCAACATACGCAGTTACAGCAGCTCTCCTAATAGCACGAAAAAATGTGGAACTGCAATCCAAACTTGCAGTCTCCTCATAACTTTGCAGCAAAGCCCCTTTAAAAAAGCAGAAATTTAGTCTCTAATATGAACGGATAGTATTAGCATCTCAAAAGGTATAAAATCAACTGCAAAACCAAAATTCCAGCATATGACACTGCACCTCTTGTGGTCCAGCCATAGTAGAAAATCTCTCAGCAGCATTATCACTAATTTAAACACAGAACCATAAGGACTTGTCTAGAAGATGAAAACTACATCAGGAACTCCAACTCAGAACATAAAACTGGAGTAGAATACATGCTCCGGCAAATGATTCAAATTAATTCTATACCTTATGGCTTCAAGAAGTTCCAAGAATCTTGCTGTACCATCTTCCTCTGGAAACACTGGAATGTAAATTGATGTCAGCAACTTCAACATTTTCAACTTTTAATTCAGAGATAAACACCATCTAGAGAACCCCACATTTGCAGCCTGAAAATTCCAAATTAGATTCATCACCTCATTATAACTCATAAGTTCAAGCATCTCATACCGGTACTGAATCCCCATGTTCAAGGTCTGTCAAGGGACCATTAGCTGAGGCATCCAATGCATGATTATTAGTTTTTGTTTTTCCTGCATTTCAATTACACTGTGAGATTTTTACATCAAAGAAATGACTTAAGTTATTGTCGTTAGATTGGTAGTCATTTACTCAATTTATCAAGTACGGGATATCTTCTAACTCTGCAGCAAAATTATTACCAAAATTTCAGAGATTTAGTCCATTAAAAGCAGATAGTAGCATGATCAAAATGTATTTGGGATGAAAAAATGTGAAAATACTATAGGGAAAACTATAAAGATACTTTAAGTGTTTGATAGAGGTCGAAAAGTGTTTGACAAAAGGTCTCACTGAGTTTTATAAGTAGAGAAAACAGAGCTTTGTTGAAGCTCCATTAATGGAGTTTTTCAGAGGAAATCTCTCTATATTATTGAAAAGAATCTGTTGCTAAGATTGTTATTATACCAGAGTAATCACACGCTTTGCGTGCTATTTTTTTTTTTTTTTTTTTTTTTCAATTTCAGAAGATTCTAACTAATTATATTCCACATCAGCATAGTTAGTTATTCACAGCAACCAACTAACTTTGACTGAACTAACCAAACGTTGACCTTCTTCTGTTATTGACTTCGCTCATCAGACTCATTGGACTTGTGCTAGTAACCACAGCTGCTTGATGATCTGATGAAGGCTATGTTTTCTTCACAAACAGAAGTTCCTCGTATCTTCGTGTATGGATTTCAGAAAACAATTACAGAGCATTACACGCATCCAAATGGTGAAGGGCCATTGATATACCTTAAGAGTGGAGACCTCAACCACACTGGAGCTCACAAGATCAATACTGTATATGCTTGTGTGTGATAGTGATGCTAATTTTTGGGATAATCATTTGTAATACTAATGGCAGCTGGAAGAGCTATTTGGGATTTTGAAAGACTATGTGGATAGGGAGAGTCCACTTTATTTTGCGGAGCGGCTTACGGAGCATTACAAGCGTCCAAATGGTGAAGTGCCATTAATATATCTTAAAAGGAAAGACCTCAACCACACTGGAGCTCACAACGCATTATTGCTGAAACTGGAGCTGGTCAGCATGGAGTTGCAACGGCTACTGTCTGTGCACGGTTTGGTTTGCAGTGTATTATCTACATGGGTGCACAGGATATGGAAAGGCAGTCACTTAATGTTTTCAGAATGCGACTTCTCGGCGCCGAGGTTTGTTCATTTGTTTACTATTTTGCAATTATTTTAAATTACTAAGTTATGTTTTAGTAATTTGTATGATATGTTGTGTCCTATATCCTTAGAGTGATTGGCCTTGCAAATTCTTTGACATGGACTTTTCGTTGTTGCTATCCTGGATAAGAACAAAATGGTCGCAGCAACCGAGGAAAATATTATTTCAGAATGATTTATTGTACTGATCATGTTTCAGGAACTTTTACTGCTCAGATAATTTTTCCTGCTATACTTTATTGTATTTTCATTGATTTAGCAAATTAGAAGAACCAGTTCCATGACTCCTCATCGATGATCTTTCTATTATTTAGTTTACAAACCTGACGTGTTGGTTGCATGTGTTGGTGGTGGTTCAAATGCCATGGGACTCTTCCATGAATTTGTTAATGACAAGGATGTTAGGTTGATTGGTGTGGAGGCTGCAGGTCATGGTTTGGATAGTGGTAAGCATGCTGCCACATTGACCAAAGGTGAAGTTGGGGTGTTACATGGAGCTATGAGCTATTTATTACAGGATGATGATGGGCAAATAGTTGAGCCTCATTCCATCAGTGCAGGGTAAGACTTTCAAGTTTTGTTGGACCAGTAACGTCAGTGTGTATCATTTGAATTTTATTTTAACCAACTGTATATAAATTTCGTGGCTTCAGCTTGGACTATCCTGGAGTTGGACCTGAGCACAGTTTTCTGAAAGATGAAGGGCGTGCTGAGTACTATAGTGTCACAGATGATGAAGCATTGGAAGGTATGATGTTACATTTGATACTTCATTTCAGGCTTCATTTCAGGGGTAGCTAATTACAGTTGCTACTTATTGTTTATGATCTATAACGATACCTTCCTTGAAATTTCAGTCTACGAACTGTCATTTTATCATGTGACTTTTGATTTTTGCTTGATCCTTTCACTTAAAAGTTGAAGTTACATGCCTTGAAATGATTTAAACTATCTTGTTCATGGTATCTGTTTCATGAATCTTCTGATCCTACTGCAATCTACTCATTTTATATTTTTCTTTAGATTTTCTTCTAAGAGCATCTGTCATCGGCATACACTATATTATGTGTTTAACTTGATAAGACAAATGTAAGGAATCATCTTTTAATAGATGGATGCACTGACAAATGTATTTCTTAGTGCATTTCTCATATGCATTTCATTTAATATTGTTGTTGTTTTGACCTACATAAGGGCATTGGCAAAGGGAACTTTGCTATATTTTTAATGGTTTTGAACTTCTGGTGGGACAAAGATGAATTCTTAAAGTGGCTAAAACTTCATTGATTGATGTGAATTTCTTATTTGTCTATAATGGCCTTATTTGACCACAATTTCTGAATCTGTGTTGCTGCTTTTCTCATCCATGATTGATTTTCTTTGCATGCAGCCTTAAGGCTAAGAATCTGACCCCCATTTTCATTGTTCTTTATCTTTGCTTTTTTCTCTGTTACTACTCTTTTGCAGGTTCAAGCGAGAGGACGATATATTTTGATCAACAGACCAACTTTTTCATAGGTTTAAGGAGGAGACAACATCTCTTATTCGACAAGTTCAACCAAATTGCCTTGTGCCTTACACAATCCAACCCGATCCAATAAATTCATAGAACGACCCCTTCAAGCATTACTCTTTCTTAAACCAATGGGTTATTGTGGGTTTAATGTAAGGGAAACCAAACCAAAACTTTTAGTTTATTGGGTTTTAATAACCTGACCCATTAATGATCCGATACAACAAAAAAAGATCTAAACGAATTTTTTTTAGTGGGTTTCTTTAGAATTAGTATGCTAGGTGTAAATCTTTGAGTTCTACATTAACTACATCTCCACTCTTGATTGAGTGGGCACACACATTTCTGTTCAAGTGCGGCCTTTATGTATAAAATCATAAAGTTTGGAGTAACCAGCGGTAGTTGTTAGGCTCTTGATCCAATTGGCTTTAAATTAAATAAATAATAATTTATTGAAATCACGAAACTAATGCTAAAATCCAGAAGAAAAACAAGAAAAAAAAAAAAAATCAACTTAAGATAAGTAAAGAGATATTATTGGATTCGAATGAAAAAATATATATATATAAATATATATATATCCTAAATGATAAGTAATATATTTACACATCCCAATTTAATTATATCCTAATTTTTCTGTTGGAAGGAATTTGTAATCTGGATAATGATCCATATTACTGTTTAATAAATCCAAACCAAAAATGCACACCCCTAGTTAGGGATGGGAATGGGGGCCCAATGGGGCGGGGGAGGGTCCCCCCACCCCCACCCCCACCCCCATTCCTAAAACCTACCCCCACCCCCGCCCCCAAACCCCATTTGGGGGAACTGGGGATGGGGGTGTTTGGGGGGAGGTTCCCCTGCCCCCACCCATTTCCCCCATTTCCCCCATTTCTATTCCTAAAATTTTTCAATCCGAAATTCGAAATTCGATCGGACCAAACTTTTGTTTCATCCTGTTTTAATATCCAATCCAATAATTAACAAAATATACAATCTAAAAAATATACAATCTAAAAAATATATAATTGATTTAATTTAATCCAAAATTAATACAAATAACTATAATAATATAGTGTTAGTAAATTACACTATAACATATAAAAGTTTAAACAAATTTAAAGCTTTCGATCAATCCAAAATATGAGTAATAGATTAATAGAATTATAGTTTTTTTTTTTTTTTTTTTAAGAAAATAAAATTAAAAATATATAAATAAATAAATAAAAAATATGGGGGAAATGGGGGATTTGGGGCCCCGGCCCCACCCCCACCCCTATTTAGAAAATGGGGGAATGGGGAAATGGGGTGGGGGGAGGTTCCCCCACCCCCACCCCAAAACCCCATTTGGGGGCAAATTTTGCCCCCAAATGGGGGCGGGGCCCCGTGGGGGTGGGGCCCCATGGGGGAAATTCCCATCCCTACCCCTAGTTGTAAATGATCCAAAATCTTTAATAAATCCTAATAATTTGCTGAGTCGGATAAAAGATTCAAATTACAGATAAAGTTGGTAGTTGTGATGGATTTAATGAATAAAAATTAATATAAATATAAACGAAAATAAAACAAAACAATTTTCGTTAATTACTAAATTAAAATAAATAATTACTCATTAAAAAAAAAAAAAAAAAGTGGAGGGAGACTACATTTATAGTGCTTGATATCATTAATAAATTCTGACAGAACCTGGGGATTTAATAAATGGTAAATAATATCATTAGAATAAATAAAATAAATAACTATAATTTAATTATTTCCCATATATAAAATAATTAATAGATATGTATTTAATCTACCAGAAAAATATCAGCCCAAATTTTAAGGGATTTTAATTTATCTTCATAAGTAAACAAATTTCCTATATAAAACACTAAGCAGAGTTATAATTTTATCTGCATATATTAAATTTCCAGCAACTCCATTACAATAAACAGATCAAATTCACAGTAGCCAACTTCAATTCTAATGATCATATCCAATATTTCTTCTATAAATACTCAGTGAGATTCGTTTAATTATTCTAGTTTTTTTCAAAGAAGAAATTACAGTCAACTGTGTAATCCATAATGGCTTCCTCATACTCTTACTTGACTTTTTTCTTGTTATTCCATCTCTTATCTGTTTCGCTTGCTTGTGACCACTCTGAGTTGCCATTGAAAGCTGCCAGTTTGGGAAATTGGCTTCTAACTGAAGGATGGATGAATTCTACCATGTTTGATGGGATTCCCAACAATGATCTTCTGGTAAATTTTTTTAAAATTTAATAACATTACACTTTTTAGTTATTTTTGTATGATTTTTTTGTTGTTCTGATATTTTAATCTGTTTATTTTTTTGGTAGGATGGAACTATAGTGCAGTTGAAGTCCACAAAGTTACAGAAGTACCTCTCTGCAGAACATGGAGGTGGATCAATTGTTGTAGCCAACCGAACCAAAGCCGATATTTGGGAAAGTTTCAGGGTTAGTTTTCGTGTAGTTAGATATATCTAATGACCGAGATTAATTTTTCGTGTAAGATGATAAATCATGTATTTTCATTGATGTAAACATATTTTTTTTTGATACAGTTGTGGAGGGTCAATGAGACATTTTACAATTTCAGAGTGTTCAATAAGTTATTTGTTGGATTGGAAAATCAAGGCCAAGGGAATGGAATTGTAACAGTTTCAAAAGCACCAAGCAGTCTCGAGACATTTGAGATCATTAGAAAAGATGGTGACCTGAATCGAGTTCGTCTGAGATCACCAAATGGGTTGTTTCTCCAGGTATTAATGAATTCACTCTGATGAATTGAAACAACCAATATTTTCTCCAGGCATGTAATTAATTGATTTGCATTTTAATATTTTGTGATCAGGCAAAATCGGAGACGGAGGTGACTGCAGATTATGAAGGCTCTAGTTGGGATGATGAAGATCCATCTGTTTTCGAGATGACGATTTCGGGTGGCTTACAAGGTGAATACCAAATCACAAACGGTTATGGTCCTAAAGCTGCTCAATTCATGAGAGTAAGTGTTTGATTAGATTTGAAAGAAGAACAGAGTTAACTTGTGTTGCAAGCAAGTGATTGGTAAATTTGCAGAACCTAACAGAATTGACTTGTATGAATCTGTGGTTGATTTCCAGAACCATTGGAAGACTTACATCACAGAAGATGATTTCAAATTCATGTCTGAAAACGGTCTCACTGCTGTGAGAATTCCTGTTGGTTGGTGGATCGCTCATGATCCAAACCCACCAAAGCCTTTTGTTGGAGGTTCATTGGAAACCTTAGACAATGCTTTCAAATGGGCATAGTAAGTACAGTTTGATCATTAATTCACAGAATATTTTACATGCTTTTCCACTTTATCGATCACCGTAGAATTAACCAATTCTTCCCATTAAAATGCAGTAAATATAGAATGAAGGTGATTGTCGATTTGCACGCACCCAGAGTTTCACAGAATGGTTATGCTCATAGTGCGACAAGGGATGGAATTCAGGAATGGGGAGAATCCGATATACCAGAAACTGTCTCTGTCATAGATTTTCTTGCATCAAGGTTGAGAATTTTAATTTTCTTGAACTCACTCAGGAATTTCTTGCATTAGAATTTGTTGATTTGCTATAATTACATGTAATTAAGACTTTGTACCTGTATGCAGATACGGTACTCATCCAAGTCTAGCGGCAATTGAGTTGATGAATGAGCCTCTGGCACCAGGAATGACTGTGGAAAACCTGATAAAGTATTATCAAGCAGGTTATGATGCTGTCAGGAAATACACCAACACAGCTTTCGTGATCCTTTCGAATCGTCTAGGAGGTGAGCAGAAAGAGCTTCTCTCGTTTGCTGACAAACTCGATCGAGCTGTCATCGACGTGCATTATTACAACCTCTTTTCAGACTGGTACAAGACCTTGTCTGTGGACCAGAACATCCAGTTTGTCTATAATCAAAGAGCTGCTAATCTCAGCGCTGTCACCACACCCAAAGGCCCTCTAAGTTTTGTTGGTAAGTTAGCTGCACTGGAGAATGACACTGAATTTTTACGGTAAATAAATCCTGGAGAGCATAAAATCACGTAATTATAACAATTTTTACATCTTTTTTTTTTTTTTTTGGGTAGGGGAATGGTCAGCTGACTGGGAAGTGAAGAATGCAACAAAGAGAGATTTACAGAGATTTGCAGAGGCTCAAATGCAGGTTTACAAGCATGCAACTTTTGGATGGGCATATTGGTCTTACAAGTGTGATGATGGTTCTACACACTGGAATCTCAGGTGGATGATCGAAAACGGATATATGAAGCTCTAGATCATCCATAGATTAAAAAGCTAGGATTCTTTAGGACCCTGAAATCCAGAAAAAATTAACCTCTGCTTATTAGAATCATCTTCTCTCAGAGTGGGAAGATGTAAATCTTTTTTTCTTTTTCTTTTTTCTTTTTCCTTTTTAGCTTAGCATTTGTCTTCAGTTTTTTATTCTAATAAGTACTTGATTATGAGACTTTATATTTATGCAAATAAATACAAATGGAGGAAGCAGTTTAGAAATTTTCAAATTGTTGATTCTCAATTCATGAATGTTATTCTTATATTTTTAGTCTTTCTCCAAGGGATTCAAATCATTTGTTAAAAAATGATATCCCAATTTGTGTATAACTAACCAAATTGGGTCATGTGTAAGCAATCATTTACATTTAATTTTTTTTTTTTTTTAAAACGTGTACACATGGCCCAATTTGGTTGGTTAGACATAAATTGGGACACTATTTTTTTATAGGTGATTTAAATCCTTCTGCAAGGCACACCTTAATAAAGCATTATCCAAGAGAGTCTCTTTCCATACTTGCATCACCAGCATCAGTACTCTTCCATTTTTAACCTTCAATCAATTATTTCATTAAATTGAGCGATCTTCAAACACATTCTTCATATAAATCAGGCTGTCAATTTTTATTTATTTTATGTTATTGTATAATGTTATTCAGAACCTAACAAGTAATATATATATAAGAATTGAAAAATATTTCTCTATAACATATACTCTTCTCTAGACAGTGTAGGAGATTTTTCTTTCAAATCTAAAATTTTCCAAGCAGTCTGAAATTGATTATGGTCAATTGGACTTAAACATGTCATCTGTGACCGTGAATGTTACATTATTTTCATAAGGATTCAGATATGACCTTATAGTATAAGCAAATTATTGAAGTGCTTAAATATTGAGCAAAAACCTGAAATAGCCCTAAAATTAAGGGTCTATTCAAAAAGGTCCTTTCTCAAAAACTTTTAATTTTTATCTAAGAGAAAATGTTTTTTGACAGTACTGCCCTTAGTGGATTTCATGGCTGGTACGTTTTTTTTGGGATTTTTAAATTTTGAAATAAAAATAAATGATTTAATAATTAAAAAACTTAAAACAGTAAATGGAAAGTAAACTGAACCAGTTTTTTTTTTTTTTTTTTTTTTTTTTTTTTTTTTTTTATCCCACCAATCACACACTCACACGTAAACTAACTTATTACTTAACCAAACGTTAACTCACCCACACCTACACCAATAACTCACCCAACGCCATCCCCACCCAATTCAAATCACCTAAACCCTAAAATCATATCAAACTTCATCAATTCATCACTTCATCTCTCTATCTTAAAAATAAAATAAAAAATAAAAATAAAAAATCAGACTTCATCTATGAGATTCAATCACCTTCACGGCTTCACCCAACCCCAAATCGCCATCATCAATTCATCACGACTCACCCTTCTTTCTCACCTTCATCTGAACTAGTCAACCAGACTCCCTCTCTCTCGTCTAAACGTCTCTCAATCTCGTCTTCCTCATGTTCTTGGGTTTGGATTTGTGGTGGTGGTGTGTGTTTGACTGGTGTGGTGGATGTGTGTTTGTGTTTGACTGGTTTGTGCCTTTGTGGTGGTGGTGTGGAGGTGGATTTTGAGTTTATGTGATGGTTGATTTGTTGGATGGTGGTGGAGTATCGGAGATCCACACTCCACATATCTCAGTTTTAGTTTTTCAATTTAACAAAAAAAAAAAAAAATTAAAATCTGGGATCTGGAAGACTGGAACGTTCAACCCAGGTTTTTTTTAAAAAATGTTGGAACCGCTGATTTGAACCGAACCGGAACCACTGGTTTCAGTCTGGTTTGAACCGAACGGTTCCGCTAAAAATTGAACCGGAACCGGAATCGCCCTAGTCCCGGTTCTGATCCGGTTCTTTAGTTCGAACCGAACCAGCGTCAGGTCTACCCCCAATGCTAAACTATTTATATCAATTTTTAAAATTTTGATTTAATTATATAAAATTAAATGGTTTTATTAATTTTTTAAATTTATTTCCAAGATTACCCTTTTGTTTATTTTTCAAACTTAATACACCCCATATATTTTTCAAGAAAATAAAAATAAAAATACATTGTATCTCCAATCTTTATATATAGTTCTCTTGCATCCATTCATAAGAATTGTTTTTTCTTCTTATTTTATGGTAAAACCATCTTTATTAGATGCAATTTTTTTTGTAGTCGATTGGATTGTTAGTGGTAGATTGTGAGTGTGGTTTCGTTTCGTCAGAGATTAGATTTTCTTAGTTGCAATTCTTGGTGCAATTTCATAGGTTTTTTTTTTTTTTTTTTTGTAAATAACATTAAACTAACTTTGGAATATCCAGAATAAAATCTACCAAAGAATTTATACAAATTATAGTATACTTGGAAAATCTGAAAGAAAAAAAATCTAGAGAAAAAAAAATAGCAAACATGGATTTGGAATTTGAGAGAAAAAAAACAAACAAACATGTAAAACAATAAAATCAATAAATACTAAACATGGGAAACATGAGATCAAGATCTTAAAGAAAATATAAACAAAAATAGTAATAAATCAATAATTACTAAACATGGAAAACATGAGATCGAGATTTGAAAGAAAATATAAACAAAAATAGTAAATATTCAGTTATTTGAAATAATCTATGTTATTAAAGCTTTTGTCATTAGGGTTTTGAAATGGGGAAAGTGGGGTTTTATTAGTTTTACTTTGTACAAGATTTTTTTAGTAAAAATTGTATGTCCCTTTAAGTAATTTGATAAAGGAAAAAAAAGAATACTAAATAATTAAAAAAGTGGGGTATAAATAGTTCAATAGTGGGTGTGCCAATAGCATCACTCTATTGAAAAACACTCATTTGTGTGTGGAAAGCACAAAGTTTTTTGGAGAGAGACACACGAAGCATAGTTAGAGATGGAAATAGGGCGGGTTTGGTGAGGGGAAAAACTCATCCTTGATTGCTTCATTTATACACAAAGTGTAGCCCTATTTCCATATCATTTTGAGTTCGTTTCTCGGGTAAAACCGGGTATTTAATATGATAAAATAAGTGTTTTAGGTATTTATGGAGTTCAGGGGCATTGGAGTAATTTTGGAGAATCAAAGTGAAAATATGAAGAATAGATTGAAGATTATGTGATTAAAGAAGAGTTGAGGGGTACCTTTTGTAATTTTCTAGCCAACGCATAGTAGCTCACCACGTCATTAATGAAATGGTGCGTTTCATGTTGGGTCGCGCCCGACCCGGCCCACGATCCGAGAAGCCCATCGAGTCAGTGCCCAGTTGCTGAGTGCACCCCCAGCCTCTCACTAAGCACACCCCAACACATCATGCTGACATCATCATGACATCAGCGTCTTCAACCTTGAGCAACCCATCTGCAGAAACCTTCCAAACTTGCCGCGGTTCAGTTGCCGCTTCCGTCAACCGTGAAAATCCCAGACCGCGGCAGTCCGTCTCTTTGTCGTTTTGGACGAAATTCTTGCCCCATTTTGGACCCATATATATATACATCTCTTCTTTTTATCAAAAAGGAGGAGGAGACACAAAAAGAAACGAAAATCACTCTCCAAAGAAAGGGAACTCTCCTACTCACCAAGACTCCATCTTTCCTAAATTCCTACACAATCCAAGAGACACTTGACACCAATCTATGATCTTTTCTTGTTCTTGGGAGAAAGGAAATTGAAGGAGCTTAAAAAAGGAGAGGAGCAAAAGGAAGAAGAGGTAGCTCTCCGTATAGTTTTCTCTAACTTTTTCTCTTTTATCCTTTGTGCCATGTGTTTATTTGAGATTATTTATTGTATGGCTATTAATTGTAATATGAGCTAAACTTTCATTGCTAGGATTTGATGAACCCCACCCATGAATATTTATATGTATTGACCTTTGTTTATTCATTTTGTGCAAGTGTGGTTTGTATGGGTATTTTTGTGTGCTTAAAGCTTTCAATTGATTGATTTCCTTTTTTTGAATGAATTTTTGTGGTGTGTTATGTACTGACCGGAGACGCACACCACGTGCTTGATAAAATGCCCTCTATACATGTCTAGAAAAGTAGACCTACTTAGGCTAGCGTATAGGATTCCTTAGTGTGACAAGGTTTTTAATGAACTCATTCATATATTCCGAGTAATCGAGAGATAGGCTTGAGTATGATTTTGGGTGCGATCTATTCTACTTGACCAAGATTGTAGGTTAATATTTGGGTGCATGAATCTATGAATTACATGAGCATGTTTTGGGTGAATAATTGAGTCTATAACGGAAATCGACATAGGGTGGGGTGTAGTCAAATCCTAGCATATTTCCCTCCATTATTACACTTGTGTTTATTTTCGTGTTATTTCTCTTTCGCAATAGCATTTAGCTTTATTTTAGTTTAGTTTAATTTGCTTAATTGGAAAACCAACTTTTTCGATTGTTTGAATAGCAAATAGGCTAGTCAATTTAGGTAATCGGTCACTCGATCCCTGTGGGAACGAACTTTACTTACTATTGTGCTACTCTCCGACCTCTTTCTATTGCGAGTGTCACTTGAGTGATAGTCAATCCCCACATAAAACCCCACAATAGATGGAGCGGGCGAGGTATGCTTTCCTCATCCCCATCTCATTTATTATATTTAATCGATTTATCAAAATTATTTATTAAAATAATAAATGTATGGCATAATATATAAATTAATTCTAAAAAAACTATAGAAAATCATCTCAGAAACAATGAAAATAAACATAAATCTCACAACTAAACAAATAAATTCAATAATTTTTAAACATAATCATCGAAAGAAAAAACTAAATAATAAATATAAAAATAAATAAAAATTATATTTTAAATAGGGCGGGGTAGGTCGGGGATTATAAAACTCATTCCCATCCCATACCCATTACAGGTTTTATTATTTATCCCCATATCCACTACATTCCCACCAAATTGAAACTCATCCCCATTCCTTAAGTGTGAGTCTCCGCGGGGCCCTATCCTTACGGGTTACTTTGTCATCCCTAAGCATCGTTTACAAACTAAATGAAGTGGTGTGTGGTGCAGTGGGGTGGTGTGGGTGGGTAAAGGGATTATGATTAGGGTTTTGTTTTATTTTTTAGTGTTCCTTTTTGAATTTAATTTTGAGTGATTTTGGGTCAAGGACAGCCGTAGGGAGATTTTTATTATAAATTAGTTTTCTTAATTTTTTGAAACCTTACCACTAATGTGGAACATAAGTATACTATCATCTATGCTAAGAAGTGATGTATTCTTAATTTTATTTTAAAAATTATATTATTTATATTTGCCATGTGTCCACTTTTCATAATTTTCAATTTCTGATTTTTTTTTAACAAAAAAATTTTGCTACATGTCTTGTTTGTAACTATTTACTTGAGAGGAAAAAAAATACCTTTGGGTCCGTTAATGTTGACTAATAGATGGACTATTTTGATATATTTCTGAAAAGTTGAAGACCAAAAGAGCTAATATGCCAAACTCAAGTAAAAAAGTAACTTTTCCTAAATCTTAGGGACCAAAGTGAAAATCTCGATTAAAAAAAATCAGAAATTAAAAATTAAAAAAGAGAGAGAATAAAAAGTAAAAATTGTTAAACGAAAAAAATAAATTAATAAACAAATGAAGGGAAAGTATCATTTTCCCCTCTATATTTTGACCTATTAGTAAATCTCCCCCGAGAGAAAATCAATTTGGGTGTTTTAGGGCACTTACTTGTTATGCTACGCAGCCCTCGTTTTTGTGCAGGAAACACAATATTATGCGCCCTTGCTCTGCGGCCATTGGACGCAGAATGGCTCTTGAAGCTGAAACAGTGCATTTTGATAAGTGGAGGTTTTGTGCCATTGTTCCGCGTTTAGGGGCTGCCGAATCAAGGGCGCATAAATTGGTCCAGAGAATCTTAGAATGTTTTGCGCCCATGAAATCTATGGCCATTGGCCGCATAATCACCTCCAGCTCTGCTTCTTTCATTTTTTTCACCACTTTCACCCAATTCCAATTATGCACAAATGGTTGCCTAGAAAAACCATCAAAACTCAGCTTGGAAAAACAAAAACAAATTACTTAGAAGCAACAAATCCTACATAATACATGAAAACATAAAAGAAAGCAAATTATTGAAATGTGCAAAACAGTAAATAGCTATGTACAAAGCGATGCTTCCCTTCATTGGTCTGGCTCGTTAAGGAGGATCACTTCCATGTTGTCCTCCATTTCTTGCTCCTAGTAGAACTTCATCCATTGCCCGTTCACCTTAAAGTTTTCCTTAGCATCGTTCTCAATCTCAACAACTCCGTGCGGAAAGACTTTCTTCACTATAAACGATCATGTCCATCTGCTCTTGAGCTTTCCTAGGAATAGCCTCAACCTTAAATTGAACAAGAGAACCCTATTTCAAACCTTGAATTCCTTGTAGACCAACATCTTGTCATATATACCACCTCTTCGTCTTCTCGTTATAAATTCTTGAGATCTCATAAGCCTCAAGCCATATTTCCTCCAATTCACTAAGTTGTAACAACCTATTTGCACCGCCTTCTTTCATTTCGAAATTCAAGGCTTTTATTGCCCTCCAAGCCTTGTACTCTAACTCAAAAGGTAGATGGCATGCTTTCCCGTAGACAAGCCGGAATGGCAACATGCCTATAGGAGTCTGTGAGATATGCCCATAATGCATCCTCTAACTTAAGGGCCCAATCCCTTATTCTCAAGTATCCCTTTGAGCTCTCAGTTCGAAATCTCAACTTGGCCATTAGCTTGTAGGTGGTAAGGGGTGGTTATCTTGTACTTAACCTCGTACTTCTTCAATAAGGCCTCAAACCGTCTATTGCAAAAGTGAAATCCTCCATCACTAACAATGGCTCTTGGAGTCCAAAACCTTGTGAAAATGTGCATCTTCAAGAACTTGGTGAATTCATTAGCTCCACATGTTTGGGTGGGTATGGCTTCAACCCATTTGGACACATAATCTACAGCCACTAAAATGTACCTATTTTCACATGACATTGGAAAAGAACCCATGAAATCCACTCCCCAAACGTCAAAGACCTCAACTTCAAGCATTATGTGCATTGGCATTTCATCTCTTTTTGTTATGTTTCTGATTCTTTGATACCAGTCACATGCCTCTACATAACTTTGAGAATCTTTGAACAAGGTAGGCCACTAAAAACCTGACTAGAAGACTTTTCTTGCTGTCCTTGATGCACCGAAATGGCCTTCACACCTTGGAGTGGCAATGGCTCAAAACCTCTTCCATTTCGTCATCGGGCACACATCGTCAAATGATCATATCACTACAAACTCTAAATAACAATGGTTCATCCCGAAAGTAATGCTTCAACTCTGAAAAGAACTTCCTTTGTTGATGATGATTCAACTCCATTGACACCACATTTCTCACTAAGAAGTTTACAAAGTCGGCAAACCAAGGAACTTTACCGCTCTCAACTACCAACAGCTGCTCATCCGAAAAGCTCTCGTTGATTGGCATATCAACCGTTTCTCCATCTCTTTCCAATCTTGAGAGGTGTTCGACAACTAAGTTCTCGATTCCCTTATTGTCATTAATCTCCAAATCGAACTCTTGAAGCAATAGAATCCATCATATCAATCTCGGCTTGGCATCTTTCTTGGCTATCAAATACTTGATTGCCGAATAATCCGTGAAAACTATCACCTTGGATCCCACTAGATACGACATGAACTTGTCAAAGGCAAATACTATGGCTTGCAACTCTTTCTCTGTTGTGGCATAATTGATTTGAGCTTCATTCAAAGTCTGACTAGCATAATAGATGACATGTAGACACTTTTCTTTCCGTTGACCCAATACGGCACCCACCGCATAGTCACTTACGTCACACATAAGTTCAAACGAAAAATTCCAATCCGGAGTACAAATAATAGGAGCCGAAGTCAACTCCTTCTTTAACAACTCAAAAGCTCTCAAACAATCCTCATCAAACACAAATAGAACATCTTTCATGAGCAAAGAACAAAGAGGCTTTGTGATCTTGGAAAAATCTTTAATGAACCTTCAGTAGAAACCCACATGCCCCAAGAAACTTTGAACTCCCGTAACCGAAATCCCGACCTTATCAACCTCAATCCCCTTTTCAGGAATTCTATGGCTTAGCACAATGCCTTCCTTTACCATAAAATGGCATTTCTCCTAATTCAATACCAAGTTTGTATCCTCACATCTTTGAAGAACCAAACTCAAATTGTGAAGGAACCCGTCAAACAAGGACCTAAAAACTGAGAAGTCATCCAAGAACACCTCAATGAACTTCTCAACCATATCGGGGAAGATGGCCATCATACACCGTTGGAAAGTCGCTAGAGCATTGCACAAACCAAAAGGCATCCTCTTATAAGCAAATGTCCCATAGGGACATGTGAAAGTAGTCTTCTCTTGGTCCTCCGGATCTATAGCAATCTAATTATAGCCTGAATACCCATCTAGAAAGTAGTAGTAGTTATGACCGGCTAAGCGCTCCAACATTTGGTTAATGAACGGTAATAGAAAGTGGTCATTCCTTGTAGTGGCATTGAGCTTCCTATAGTCTATACACTCTCCAGTCGGTCACCATTCTTGTTGGAATGAGCTCATTATTTTGATTTGGGACCACGGTAATCCCACCTTTCTTTGGTACACATTGCACTAGGCTCACCCATGAGCTATTTGAAATTGGGTAAATAATACCCGCATCAAGCAACTTCAGAATTGCAGCTCTCACTACTTCCTTCATATTCAGGTTTAGTCTTCTTTGGTGTTCAATTGATGGCTTGAAATCATCCTTCATAAGTATCTTATGCATACATATTGATTGGCTTAGACCCTTGATGTCGGAAATGGTCCATCCAATCGCCCTTATTTGCTTTCTCAATACTCTTACCAACTTATCTTCCTCAAGCTTGGACAAGAAGGATGAGATTAACACCGGGAGGGATGATGCCTCTCTAAGAAATGCATATCGCAAATTCGAAGGCAATTGCTTCAACTCCAAAACGGGAGGCTTTTCCACAAATGGTGGAAGTCTTGGTTTGCCCACACTTAACTCTTCAAAGTGCCATCTCTTTCTAAAGTTTGTCAAGGGAAAAGTGTCTTAGTACAAAGCAAATCCGGCCACTTCACTATCTTCATCTTCTTTGGTTGCACTCTCTCTAATACAAACTTGCAAGGGTTCTTTTGGATTTGTTTTCTTGAAAAATTCTTCCACTAGAGGCTCAATTACCTCCAATCTCATGCAATTTTCAATATCCACCAGTTTATCCATGGCCTTGGACATGTGGAAAACTACTTGATCATCACCAACCCTCAAAGTCATTTTGTCTTCCCTCACATCAATTAGTGCCCCTACTATCTTTAAAAATGGCCTTCCCAAAAGGAGTGGAATCTCCACATCTTCTTCCATCTCAAGGACTACAAAGTCAACCGGAAAATATAAATTCTCCATATTTACTAGCACATCGTCCATAACTCCTCTTGGATATTTGATTGATCTATCCGTAAGTTGGAGGGTAACATTTGTGGGTTTTACCTCTCCTACACCAAGCTTCTTAAATACCGAGAATGGTATCAAGTTGATGCTAGCTCCCGAATCAATAAGTGTTCTGCTGAAATTTGAAGTACCAATGGTGCAAGAGATAGTAAACTTGCCTGGATCTTTTAGCTTATGAGGAAGCTTGTTCTGCAAGATTGCACTACACTCCTCCATTAAGGCCACCATTTCGAACTCGTCTAGCTTTCTTTTGTTTGATAGAAGCTCCTTTAAGAACTTCATATAGATAGGCATTTGAGCTAGGGCCTCCGCAAAAGGAATGTTGATATGTAGTTTCTTGAACACTTCTAAGAACTTGGCAAAACTTTGAGCCTCCTTGTACTTCTTCATTCTTTGTGGACAGGGACTTGGTGGAACAAAGGCTTTGACTTGTGGAGGTGGTGGCATATCACTTGATGGTGTGGGTAGTTCACTAGCTTGATTCTCTTTCTAAACAACTCTCTCCTCAAGTTCCTCCTCAACTTTCTCTTCTTTATCATCCTTCTCATTAACTCCAACCTCAACTTCTTCATCAACTACAACTCATTCTCTCACATCAAAACCTTTATGTAGCTCAACCTCTTTTCTACTCCTCAAAGTGATGGCTTTACATTGTTCTTTGGGGTTTATGATTGTGTCACTAGGCAAGGCCTCTTGTTGTCTTGCTTGGGCACCTCTTGCTAATAGTCCCACTTGTACTTCAAGGTTTTGTATGGCAGCTTGGGAATGTTAAGCCAATTGGTCTATTTTGGTGTCAAGCTTCTTTAGGGCTGCATCTTGGACTTCCATACGGTTGTCCACTTTCCCCATGTAGTTGGAGAAAAGATTCTCAATGGTTGGTTTCCTTTCCGCTTGGTTATTGACAAATTAGCTTTGAGCATACTTTGAATTTTGCGCCCTATTCTGTGCCCTAGGGCGCCGAATTGCAATAAAATGAAGCTCTGTTAAGAATTTGGCGGCCCCTAACTAACCACAGAATAGGGGTGCCGAATCCAAGTTTCAAAATTACACTTTTATCCCAATATTTCTCTATTTTTACACTTTAGCCCCTGTGATGAAAAATAACCTGAAACACTTATTTAAAACGTTAAAAACCCAGTTTTACCCAGGAAACAAGCATAAAAGATGAAAGTAAAGAGCTACACAACGTGTAGAAATAAGAGTTATCACAACACCTTAGAAACAAAACGATGAAAATTTACAAAAACATTGCTTGTTTGATTTAGTGGATAAAATTGAATATCATAAACAAAAATTATCATAAAAAATTTCAAGTTTCAAGTGTTCTTTCTACATTAGAATTTTCAAAACCATGTGGACTTTACCGATGTCAATTTTTTATTTTTATTTTTTGAAAAGCTCCAATGTCAAATTAATTAGTAGTATATAAAGTGACTTGATTGAATATATATTAATGGAGTCATCACGACTTTGCAAAATTGATTTAAAGTCCACTTAAAGAAGCTAGGTTGATCTTTAATATCTTCATGTATGTATGATTAGTAGCACTACGACTTGATTAATAGTTAGTTAAACAAATATAAATAAGAAAACAGAAAATTTTCGTGCAGATAAAACTATCAGTTGCTTTTAGTGGTCAAAAAATATATATATATTATTGTTGGGCCTATATGTGTTTTTGGTCCAGTCCATGAGGAGCCCAAATCCAAATAGGATTAGTTTTACTTGTAATATAAATTGTGTTATATGAATATTGTTGAATCCGTATTATAAATGTGAAAGAAGAAGTATACAACCAAATTATTATTTTTACACAAAATATATACACCCATTTTTACAAAAATATATTTTATTAATATTTAATGTAAAGAAAAATGTTTATGAGTAGAGTTTTTCTCTTAGACTACAAAATTAGTAAATTACACGCGTTTGTTGAGATTCTATTAGAAATCCATTTGTTAAAGAACTAAATAATGAAATGAATTCTATTTGTTAAAAAAATAAAATTATGGAATTACATTATTTTAAAATAATTTTGGATTGGTATACAGATGTAATTATTAAAAAGTTTGAGAGTATTCAGCACTAAATCATAAGATTCAAAACTCCTGTTTCTTTAACTATCTAGTATAAAATAACAATAAGAGATGAGTAGATGATTACTAAGCCAATGTGACCCATGACCCCCAAGAAAAATTGAATCCGTGACCTTTTGACTGGCTGGAGCCGAAGGCTTTTACTGGGGATTATTTGTAATTATTCAAACCCATTAAGTAGATATTATCCTGCTTACTTCAGATGAATTAATAGATATTTAACTATATTTATATATATATATATATATAAATTTAGGCATCATTGAGATTTGAGAGTGTTGATTACAAATATCACAAAGCGAAAAACAGCTTTTTATTAAACCAATTAAACCAAGTTGCTTACAGCAACACCCCATTGCAGAGCTGTTGGGGACAAGAACCTGTCTTTTCAATGAATGATGGGCCATTTAAAAAAGACAGAAAAAATTTACATTGGATTTGGTTGCCATGGGAGCCAACTAGCTTTTCTGCATTTACAATGGGTTTGTTTCCAACAATATTATCCTCCACTTTTTCCAATGTTGATCACCACTTACCTAAAATAAAAACAAAATACTTTCTATTCGTCAGGGATTCTTAGTAACCGTTTAAACCCATTAAGTAGAAATTATCCGGTTTACTTCGGATGAACAAATAGATATTTAACTATATTGTTTATTATTATTTTTTTATAAAAATAAGGAATCATTGAGAAGGTTGATTACAAATATCACAAGCCAAAAACAGCTTTTATTAAACCAAGTTGCTTACTGAGCTGTTGGGTACAAGAACCTATCTTTCCAATGAATGAAGGGCCATTTAAGAAAGAAAGAAAAAAAAAATTAACATTGGATTTGCTTTTCTGCATTTACAATGGGTTTGTTTCCTCCACTGATTCCAATGTTGATCACCACTTCCCTAAAATAAAAACAAAATACTTTCTTGCAAAGAAAATGACAGTGTTATTCATTGTTGTTTTTGTCTCTAGAAACATACAAGGACTCAAACATAATTCCTTGTTTATTGGGACACTTTCCCCTCCGCAACCTCATTCGAATATAAAAAAACCTCTCTAAATATTAAATCACCTGTATAACTCCATTTTCATTATTATTATCTACAAGAAAATAGACTGCCGGCCAATCTGAACAAAATCCAGCGTACATGGATCCCGAAAGACAGCAGCTGTCACCTCCTCTTAGCTAGACACATCCCGACAACAACGACTTCTCTCTCACCATCTAGTTTACATGATGAATATGTATTCTTCAGCCCCGGCTAGCTCATTGCTTTGACTGAAAAAAAGAGAGCAAAACATTGGATTAGATTGAATCATGCAGGAACGCTGAGTAAATTCCAAGCATATTCTCAAATGATTTCGAGCCTAATAACATAAACTTAAGAATACTAAGAGAACAAACAAAGGTAGATCCTCTAAGATGCCAAGGTTAGGTAGATCATGGTAATCATCTAACACCATTGGACTGCTAGCTCAGACTGACCTATGTATCAACCTCAAAGTGATGAATAAGATGTCTAAAGTTTGGTAGGTGTCTATCTAACTGATTGGTCAAATATCACCTAAGGGATCAACCACCAGATAGATACCAAAAAAAGGGTGACAAAAGCATCATAATTTTGAGACAAATTTAGATCAAGAACAACTTTCAACTCCGAGCCATGACTTCACTGAAACTCCATCCGAAATTCAACGCACAAGTGGTTAACTGTCACAGGTGGGTTAGGATTCTGTTTTGTGTTCTGCGCCATCTCAACTGGATCTATGGAAGTTTCGAAAGGTGATAATAATTTTACTTTGGTTGGAAATTAGCTCATACTATGATTCTATGATAAGCTGAACCCATGGAACACCTTATCCTAAAATAAGTATCCTCAAAGACATGGAGGAGAAGCTTTCTAGTGTTTATCTTGGCATATTTGACATTCACAGTGCAAACAAACAAATTTTGTCAGTATATATATATATAGTCACAGGCTCCCCGGCCAGCTTTTTCTAACCAAATAAAAGTCATAAGGACATAATAGTCTTTCTGAAATGTATAGCAGCCATTCACTAGTTATTAACAATCATACTCAATTCATAAAGAGTGGGATAAATTACCTGGGAATACAAGAAGGTTCCTAAGATAGCGATTGCAGCTCCAAGAGCATTGACGGGCTGTACCGGTGTATGGAAGATGATAATTGAGGAGACTATGACAGATATACGTTTCATGGTGTTTCCAATGCTAAACGTCAAGGGAGAGATCTGATCTAGAGACATGTAAGACACCTGGTTGTAGAGATGATAGAACACACTTTGAGCTACCACCCACCTACCATGTAAAACAACAGCCACACAAATATCTTTAGAATTGGACAAGAAAAGAAGATAATAGAGCCATTACCATTACACAACAAAAACTAAACATGTGTACAATGATAGTTCATTTACTAATTCAAAGCTAAAACAAAAAAGAAACATGTGGATTTCAAAGCTGCCATGCAAGAAAATAAATGTCTAATGAAGGGTAATATGAAGAATAATCAGAGCCTTCAGTTGTAGTCATAGAGCTGATAATATACAAACTGAGTCACTACGAAATTAACCATCTTTTTTTTTTTTTTTTTTTTTGATGTTTAGTTTAACTGCTTGGATGCCAATCAAATCAATACACACATGAACTCCTTCTTCAGAATATCCGGTTCACATTCTATTTGCTAAATTTACACGGACTCGGACTTTTAAATCATCAAAGTGAATGAACATTCATTTTGCATCAAAACCAAGATCCAAATAAGTAGAAATACAGAGTCTGTCACATGCGATATGAAAGGAAGAAAGGGTCAAGACTTCTCCATATGGGATTTGACTAAACCCAAGATATGAAGATTTTCCAATCAGTTTTCAAAAACTATCGTTGAACAAGAGTTGGAAATTTAAGGTATTCACACTTGGTCAAACAAATTAAACAACTTTTTTCTAAAAATTTAGTTTTCCTCGTGTTTTTAACGATCCCAGCAGCACAGCAGCACAAAGTAATTTTACAACATTTCAATAAGAGTTTAGAGCAGCTGATTACCATATGAATTGTGGTCCGATTTGAGACATCGCTGTTTGCCAACCTGCTGCCCACATCTGTGGTCCCTCAACAGCTATTGCAAAAGGTGTGAGAATTAAGAGAGATAACATAGACAGACAAGCATAGTAATTCATCCCACTAACAGACTTCCCTTTCATGCCCCTCTTTGAAAATATGTTCCGGAAGACAAACGCCAAGTTTGATATCATGGCTCCCATAAAACCTGAAATACACAACCAACATAACATTACAGACCCCTAATAATCTTCTATAATTACAGAAATAACTTGATACACTAAACTCACGTAACTCACCAACAAAAGAATGCGAATCAAATTCATAATTTTGCAATTGTAGCCAAGGAAATTATCACTTTTCGAAGCCTTTCACAATAAAATTACCACATTAATCTTCTATTTAATTTTTTTTTTAACACCTTTTCAGCATTCAAACAAAGGAAAGATAAGACTGATTGAGTGCCAAGTTTTGACAGAAAGATAAAAGGAACAAAAAATCATATATATTTAACAATTCAAAATTTTCAGAAATGGAAGAGAATTTTTCAATACCAATCATGTTGAAGTTTAGCTCAGTCACAGCAGCTAGAGCACAACCCCCGATGATCGGAAGAAGGGACAGGTATACCGGCACAGGGAAGGTCTCACCCAAGAGAAACCTCGAAACCAAGACACTGAAAGCAGGCTCTCCACTCTTGATAATGTGAGTGAATGAAACTGCAACCTTAGACATACTCACAGTAGCAGCTACATGTCCAATTGTATGAGCCACAGCAACCTGTTTACAACAAAATTAAACAACAATCACTAAGATCACAAATTTGATTCAAAATTTCAAATCAAATTGGTAGCAAATCATAAACCCTAAATGTAATTCAAGCTACCAGATATTTAGATATTTTCACTAATTAGGACCAAAGACATCAAATCTAAAAACCCTAAAAAAACACTTTCTCAGCAACCAAACAAACTGTAATTATCTTCAAACAAGCTATAAAAATCCAAAACATCAAAAACCCACAAAACCCCAAAAACATCACTTTCATTTCCTACACTTTTTTTCTAGCAAACCAAACGCAAAACCCACAACCAGACTTACAGGGAAAAGAGTCTTCCAGAACTCGATATCGGTCTTGGGTGTCTCGGCGATCCCTGTCGCCCAGGAAATCAACATCATCAGCGATCCACAAGCCAGAGACAGAGTCGACGTCAACCACGGATACGGGTACGCATTCAACACCTTCTTGTTGTATATGTTGAACACCACGTTCAAAGCCCACCACGTCGCGAAGTAGAGGCCGATCTTCGCCTTCTTCGCAGCCTCCGATTTCGCCTCAGCCGCCGCCACCTCCTTCGGCTCAATCGGCTCCGATCGGTCAGCCTCGTAGGCCTCACATTTGGTCAGAGACTTCTTCGGTTTCAGTGGCTGGAAGCTCGATACCGACGAGAGATGGAACGGTTTCGACATTGAGAGTGTCGGTTTCCGTTCGGTTCTCGCCGCCAGAGCCGGCAAACATAACGATCTCTGCGTCTGTAAAAGTGGTTTCCTTCGAAAACCCAAATCCGACCCGTTAAACGCCGCCGCCGTAGCAGTCGTCACAGAGCTTTTTAAAGAGATCATTTTGACGACAACCCAGTTGAATTCTCAACTAAAATCGAAAAGGGCACTTTTTAAATTTCTCAAAGATCAAACTTTTAACAAAAAAATCTCAAAAAACCCCAAAAACAGAGAACAAAAAAATAACCAAAAAATAAAAATAAAAATTTCACAAATTAGAACAAAAAACCCAAACCAAAAGCAGCTAGAGGAATCAAAAACCAACAGTGATCAAAGCGAAAGAACTACAAAGACTGAAACTTTGGTGAAAATTTTTTTCTTTTTCTTTTTGTTAGGTGGACTCGTCGCGTATGGAAAGGACAAGGAGATTGCTTTGAAATCTACAGCCAAATTTTTTTTTTAAAATTTTTTTCTGTGCTGCTCTCTGAAATCTCAGTCCAAAATAAATATAAAAATTAAAAAAAATCTAAAAATTAATGTGACAAAAGTTACACAATCATGTGATTTATTATATACTTTATAAATATATTTGCATTAAAGTATTCGATCAAGTTTCCGAATCTGAAAATAGTCCTCTTTAGAGAAAAGTTGGTATGTGCGAGATCCGGATCCTGTGCGGGTCAATACGTTTACAACTTTGTTGCAATAACCAATCATAGATTGCCACCTCATCGTTTAGGTGGGACCAATAGTTGTCATAACTGCCCAAGTCGTAACTACCCACTTACAATTTGTGCAAGTCTTTTTAATGATCAAAATTATGTAGTCTTGTTTTTGATGTATTTAATTTTTAAATCCGACAACGACACCGACACCAACACCAATCAACCTGAGTTCTTCGGGATCCATCTACACAAATCACCCACCAAGCCACCAGTCGAATAAGAAGCTTATAGATCTATCGTAAATTTGTAATCTAGCTTACACCAATTGAATTTAGGATACGAAAAGATCGGCCGTTATAAATACAGTTCGAAATACAATTCTTCGAAAACTGACAAAATCAATTAATACAAATACAATTTAAAATGCAACTTTCTTAAGAATTTTAGACTTTTTCTCTTTCTTTTTATAATAACGTTCCTTTTCTTGAATTTCTGACTCCTACAGTTATTTGATCGAATTGTGTTTCTCTTACTAGGTATTAGGTGGTCTTTTCGCCAATCGGGGCGTAACTTAATTGGTAGATTGATTAGTTTGGGGTTTAGATAAATGATTCTCAGATCAACGACTCAAATCCTACTAATGACGAAAGCTATAAAAAAAAAATACTTAATCCTGAATTAATAAATATTATTAAAAAAAATAAAAATAAAATAAATAGGTGGACTTTTCAAAGATTTTGTAATAGGAAGTTTAGTTGATGTTGGTTTCTAAGCAAGTGCCTTAAATCTCTTAAAAAGTTTTTGGTCAAACAAATTTGTACATAGAAGCCACCTTTGTTTAACAAAACAAAACATTTTGACACAAAATTTAAGGGTTAGTGGTTAGTTGGTTACAGTCATCATACACGACTCTTTTTTAAAAAAAAAAAAAAATTATTTTTTCAAAAGTTATATTATATAAATTATTAACGGTTGATCATAGAATTTAAACAGGTGAAATTACATCTAATATTCATGTTTCGCATATGCTACAAGTATTACATTAATCAAACAATTGAAAATATATCATTCAATATACATTTGTGTAAGAAAATATGCAAATTTTCTCTGGAATGCATACAAATACGAGCATACTTATAGCATAAGTGTCACCTCATCACTTTTTAAATTGTCAATCATAACTGGTTGTATATACATAGCAAAAAGTGATGAGGTGACACCTTAAAAGTGATAAGATGGAACTTATACTACAAGTATACTTATATTTGTGTGTCCATCGGAGAAAAACCGAGAAAATGAGACTTTTGATATATATTTTTTTTTTCATTTTAAATTATTAAATTAAAATTGTCTAATCTAAGTATATAATAATTAGTACTTGAATGAAACATATAATCAATTAACTTAAGAATGCAAGTGATGGAATGATTCATTGTATTGTACTGTAATATGTGGATTTGACTCTTAACCCAATAACAATAGTTATAAAAATGAATTTTATTTTTTGTAAGTTATTATAAGCCGACCATACCAACACCGAGTGGTTAGTGGTCAGTGGTCAGCGGTCACCTCACCTACCAAGAAAAAGAAAAGAAAAGTTTGAGAACCCAAAAAGAGAAGATTTAAAAGTCTAGACTCTAAACAATCATCAATCATTTTGAACCAAGGCATATTCCTTATTCTTTTTCTTCGGTTATCCTTTGTCTAATAAAAAAGATGAAAACAATATGAGATTGGTCTGGTGGTAAACCCTTCATACTTATATAATGAGGTTACGAGTTCGAATCATCCCTCTTCCTAACCCTGAATTTATGTAATACTTGAAATATATATATATATAAAGAAATGCTTGATAATTAAGCTAATTCAGTTATTAAATTTTGACCCAAAAAAAAAAATTAATTAAATTATATTATGTAACAACTCTATTTTTTTTTAATCTGGCACAGAATGAATTATGAGTTTACCAGGATTAGTCGAGATTGAACAACATATTAGTGGTTCAAATATTTACTTTTTTTATAAAAAAATACAACTATTGTTGGGACTCGGTGAGATTAATTAAACTCTACAAACATTACCCAAAATACTACTCCCACTATCGGGGAGATGTTATATATGGACTACAACTCTCCTCTCACAACTGGAGAGAGTGCTGCTCTCACAAACCGGGAAAAAAAAAACCCCTCACACATACTTGTAAAATGCACATAGTAAAACTCGAACTCTTAACCACTAGGTGTGGAAGAGAGGTGCACAATCCTCTTTACTAAAAACTAGGAGGTTCCAATAAACACCGGAAAAACTCCCAAACATGGTAATAATTGCACGTGATGAAGAGTTTAACTCCACCACAAATTTGGAACAATAGACGTGTACCAATCGAGCAAAGATAGATGTACCGTAATAGCTATATTTGGGAACACATTAAAAAAGGATTCCAATTAAACCGAAAAGATTTCCATCAAAAAAAAAAATTAAACCGAAAAGATAAATTTGTATTAAATCACCATTTTCTCATGGTCTAAGCTTTACATGCAATTTACAAACAAATTAAAAATTACATTCATATTGATAATTTTATGTGACTAATCGCTTACGCTATATGATATGATATTATATATTTGGTATACAAAATGTGATACTAATGAACAGGACGTATGCATTAGGCCGCACTGAAGAACCTTCCTGTAAATTTTGATTATACAAGCACACATAATTTGGTTGTACATGCCTATCATCCTCTTGAAAATGGTAGGCCATTGGAGCTTGCATGATCATGGAAATTTTGATCATACTGATCATAGCAAAGCTCAAATCCTGAACCTGTTCGGAACGGTTTTCGAAGACGGAAACGAGGAAAATAATTCTCGAACTGTGTCATAATTAACTTGCCTGTTTAAGCAATTCTTTCCGTGAAAGTGATTATTGGTCTCCATTATATCTGTGAAATTCAGATAATAAGGGTACAATCCTGGAGGTGTGACAAAGGGAGGCTTTCATTTTTATTTTTTTTTAACGATAGCCGGAGACTTCAGAGAATCGGCAAGGATCTTTCAACTTTGTTACAAGAACCCGCTGGGATTTTATAATTTTGCTACGATGACATACCATTTAGAGGGAGATTCTTATGTTGTAGACGGGAAACATGTGAAATATTTCAAGTTTCAACAAAATTCATGGGTATTCTGTGTTGCAATATTACCAACCTCAGAGAGAGATCCAGTGAAGAAGAAATTGATGGGATAAATGGGCTTTCTTATAGGAGGGTAGAGGTGGGCCTTGATCGATTATTGGGCCTTTATTGGATATTTTAGGCCTCTTTTTTTTTTTACTTGGATCGATTTCAGGTGACATGCCCTGTCATGTCAAATACAACTTGGTGACGTGCATGGCCACATCACCTTACACATAAGCAGAGTACTTAAAATCGATAGATATACCGAAATATCCACCGATATATCCGTATTTTGGAGGGACCGATATCGAAACAGGCAAATATCCAATATCCTACAGAATATCCGGCCGATTTCGAAATATCCGTTAAAATCTCCCGATATTCCCGAAATATCCCGAAATTCCCGAAATTTCATGAATTTTACCCCGAAAGTCCAGGGATATTTTGCATATTATTAAAATAATTTTTTTAATCCTAAACAATTAAATTATTGTTAAAATAATTTAGCTTGAAATTTTTTTAGAAGAAGCATTAACAAATTTATAAAAATTTTCAACATAATAGTCAATTGTGAAATTATTGAGGACTTTAAGTAAAATTGAATAAAGAACCAAAGAGTGGACATGTAAAATATGTAAAATTTTGTGAAAGCAATATGAAAAAAAAAAAATTGTTTGTGACTCAAATGTGTAAAACTAATTCCAAATAGTATTAAATATGTACCAATCAATTTATAAATATATATAATTGATTTTTTTGTAACTTTGTGCCGACATTCCAAATAAAAGAATCTCAAAATTATTTGTGTAAAACATGTAAAAATAATCAAATTGTTTCTTTTGAGTTTTGAGTAGAGAATCTAAAGAAACTCAAATATTTTTATCAAAAAATAAAATATAAAATAAATAAGAACATAATTATTTTGTATGGCCCGTATGGTAGAGAATCATAATGACAGACTTTTGAAAAATAGTATATTGGGGATAATTCGGATCTTCTGATACATAATGTCCATGCGCAATTAGACACTGAAGCTGCAGGAATTGCTAATTTTGGAAATAAGGTAAAAAGTTACAATTTACAACCAATTTTATAATTTCAGTATTATTAATTCTTTGCATGTGAGTATTGTGTCATATACTCATATTAATATATATTATATACATATTGATCTCATGAATGTAGCTCACATACTTTAAAGATGGAAGGAAAAGTTTTGGTGAACGAGCAGCCATTGCAGCTAGAAGCAAAATGCAACTAGGTATATAACTTTTATTACAAAAATTTACATATTAATAATAAATAATAATATCATTGAAATAATATTCATACTTATAATACTTAATAATTTTTATTACAGCTGATTGGTGGGTAATGTATGAAAATTGTGCTCCATCATTAAGTGCAATAGCAGTTCGCATACTATCACAAACATCATCATCTTCTGCATGTGAAATAAATTGGTCCACATTTGCTTTAATCCACACAAAACAAAGGAACCGTCTTGCCTATTTTAAGCTTGAACAACTTGTTTATTGTTATTATAATATGAAATTGAAACTTAGGGATATGGCAGCTGAAAAAGATAAAGTAAATGAAACTGATTTTATGGATCTACTTCAAGTAGCTGCTGAAGCAGGAGACGATAATGAGAATCCTATTTTTAACTGGCTTAGACCTGCCTCCTTGGATGATGACGAGGGAAATCCTGATTCACATATTGCTTTGCATGCTCGAGAAATGGGAATAAATGTTGAACAAGTGATTAGAGAAGAAGTTGTTGTAGATCGTGGAGTTATTGTTACCAGCTCTTCCGATGACCAACATACCTCTAATGTAAATAGTGGAGGAAAAGATGATGGAGATGATGGGGATGGTGGGGATGAGGCAAGAGGTTAGGATTTTGGTGCAGGAGGTTGGAATGCTGGTGCAACAAGTTGGGATGTTCGTGCTGGAGGTTGGGATGTTGGTGCAACATGTTGGAATGCTAGTGCGGCGGGTTGGGATGCTCATGCAGGTAATTTTGATCAAACTCATGGTAGATAGCATGGAGGAACAAGTCAAAATGATGAAGATTCTTTGAATATGACTCTCTCCTCAATGAGTATAGACACAGAACATAGTTCTTTGGGTGATTCATAGACAATGTCAGGTTCTCATATACCATATTATAGTAGTTATGGTGGCTGCAATATATTTGATTATCCTTATCCACAAATGTCATATGCAATACCTATGTATGCAGATCAACAATATCCACAAAGTTGGGTAAATTCAAACTACCCAATTCATGGATCAGTTGGAAGAGATCAAGCAGCATATGTGTGGCATATTAATAACTACATTGAAAACTATGCAAGCACGTTTTCTTGGGAAATTTATTGTTCGAATCAAGATAGAAATGTATCTTATATATTTGAACCAACAAGGAATTCATTTTGGTTTTAAATTTCAGACACGCAATGTATTATTATGTATGAATTATTATTTATGATAGAATTTTGGAAGTGTGGAGCTATTACTATATATATTTTTTAATGATAATTTTGTTTATTAAATATTTAATCTCTTTATATTGTATATAATATTATAAAAGTGAAACAAAATATTATTCTATTAAATACTCAATTTTAAAAATTATATACAGACTCTATTTATGTTATAATTTATATTAAACTCATAACTATGCTAATTTATTATTGAAATATGATTCATTTGATGTATAATTACTTGTTTAAGCTTGTCCTAAAATTTCACAAAAAAAAAACTAACTTTAGATGTAAATATCCATCATTTTTTTAATTTTTGACAGAATATCCACCGATATCGATAATATCCCCGATATATCCGTAAATTTAGAAGCCCGACATTGATGCCGATACCGATATTACGTTCCTTGCACATAAGTTCATTTTTGCTCACCCCCTTGAAAGGGGTAAGGGGATGAGCATTACCCCCTCTCCACACGTTGACATGTGTCCATTTATTAATTAAGAGTTGAAAAAATTAACTATTAGACAATCTTCAATACATATGTCAATACCAATACCTATGCCAAATTTGGCACAAAAAAAAGTAAAATGTTATATTTGGCATATTAATTTAGCGATAGATGCTTCAATACCCCCGGCTCAAGAGACGAGTTGCCATGCCTAGCCAATAAATTTTGGACACATAGTCATGAATTCCACCATCTCTTCCTCTTATCGTTCTTCACAGTCATCTTCTTCTCAACATTTCCATCTCTGAATTTTTTTTTAAGTTCCATCTCTGAATTTTTAAAACCCAATAACTTCATGTATTTGGTTATTAAAAAAATATAAAGAAAATAAATTAAAAAATAACTAAAACTTGAAACTTAAAACTCTTATAAATATGTATTTCAAAAACTAAGCTTTATAAATCTAAAAACATATATTTTTTTTCCATTTAACAGCTCCAAACTCTAGAAACACAATCCCTTCTCTTCTCCAAACTCCAATAATTACGAAAATTGGGTGTCTCATATACCATAAACTATAGGAAAATTGGGTTTCCATTTTAATACCCAAATAAACGGAATCAAGAAAAAAGCTTAAAGGTTTCACAAATCAAAACATTGATTTTTCGATCAAGACCAAACCAAAGTGAAACCTTGAAAGTGGTGTTGTGATGAAAACGAAAGTGAGAGAATGAGATGAATAGAGAAACAAAATAAAAAATTGAAATTAGATTTAGGTTGCGATGAAGAATCAACCATTAAAATGAGAGTGAGTCTGCCATTGAAATGAAAGTGTGAGAGATCTTGAATGAGAGAGGATGACAGTGAGAGATTAGGTTAACTGGGAAAATTTTAGGATTAAAATTAGATTTAAGTTTACGAATTTCTAACTTGTCAAAATTTGTATGACATGTCAATAATAATTGTTGGGTTTGTAAAATAAGACTGGTGTCTAAAAATTATTGGCTTGGCGTGCCAACTCACCTCTTGAGCTAGAGGTAATGAAGCATAAGTCCGATATAGCATTGTGTTCAAATGCACAATTCTATTTAAAATGCTATTTTTATTATTTTATTAATTAAAATTATAAAAGTAAACACTTATCATTAATACATTAATTATTTCTTTTAAAACTCCAATACAAAGTTCCATTAATGCATTTACTATTTAATTTTAAAAATATATATATAATGGTATTTTTGTAATTAAAAATGAAGCATTTATCGGTGTGCCAAATTCAGTATATGCTATATTGTGTGCTAGCATATGTCAAATTTGGCACATCATTTGACACTGCATTAGAGGATGGTTTTTGCACACTGTGCTAAATTTTAACATTTGCACAATAATTTGACACAGCATTGGAGATGTTCTTATAAAGGCAAACAGATAAATTAATAATTAACAAATTGACACATGTCAACATGTGGAAAGGGGGTAATGCTCACCCCTTTCAAGGAGTTTTCAATTTTTTGTTTAAAATTACATATATATTTTGAAATAGATATACACTATATATGCAACAACAATTGCTCCTTGAAGTTTGGATGATGGATTTAAAGTTAGATGTAATGATTTTATGATTTTGGAAAGTAAAAATGTGTTCTTAGAGTGTTTGGAGTGAAGGTTCGTGCCAGAAGTCGTGAAAAAGAGAGGAAGTGAGGTATAGTATATATAGGTGTGAGAATCAAGAGAGATAACATAGACAGATAAGCATAGTAATTCATCCCACTAACAGACTTCCCTTTTTTCTTTTTCTTTTTTGAATAAAGAAGAGAACATTACACAGAAGAAAAGACAGGGCTGGGATTCAGCCAGAAAAGCTCCTTCACAGAGGAGAAGGCAGAAAGAGCCAGATCAAATGCCAAGGAATTCCCTTGTTTAGGAATTGCAAGACATTTACTACAACCAGCACTAACCATAAGCGCCCTAATATCATTAAAAATGAGTTTTGAGTCTCCAAAATACAAGTTCGACTCAGAGAGAATCGAATCCATTCCAGGGAATGAAGATTCAACAGAATCAAGTTGGAGCCCATAGAAATTCGCGAGCGAGAGACCTTCACGGACAGCCAAACTACCACCAGCCTCCACACTGAACCGACCCCTTAGCGTAAAAGCACGAGCCACCAGAACCTGGCCCTTATCATCACGGACAGCAGCACCTATCCCAATGGCAGACTTCCCTTTCATGCCCCATTGAAAATATGTTCCGGAAGACCAACGCCAAGTTTGATATCATGGCTCCCATAAAACCTGAAATACACAACCAACAACAAAGTTAACCAAAAATATAACATTACAGACCCCTAATAACCTTCTATAATTACAGATACATCAAACTAATTCATAATTTAGCAATTGTAGCCAAAGAAATTATCACTTTTCAAAGCCTTTCACAATACAATTACCACATTAATCTTCTATTTATTTTTTTTTTTAACACCTTTTCAGAATTCAAACAAAGGAAAGATTGAGTGCCAAGTTTTGACAGATAGATAAAAGGGAAAAAAAAAAATCATATATATTTAACAATTCAAAATTTTCAGAAATGGAAGAGAATTTTTCAATACCAATCATGTTGAAGTTTAGCTTAGTCAAAGCAGCTAGAGCACAAGCGATGATCGGAAGAAGGGGCAGGTATACCGGCACAGGGAAGGTCTCACCCACGAGAAACCTCACGACCAAGAAACTGAAAGCAGGCTCTCCACTCCTGTTAACGTGAGCCGATGAAGCTTTAACCGATATACTCATAGTAGCAGCTACATGTCCAATTGTATGAGCCACAGCAACCTATTTACAACAAAATTAAACAACAATCACTAAGATCACAAATTTGATTCAAATCAAATTGGTAGCAAGCAAATCATAAACCCTGAAAATATTTCAAGACAAAATATCAACTCAAAAAACCCTAAAAACACTTTCCCAGCAACCAAACAAACTGTAAACAAGCTATAAAAATCCAAAACCCCAAAAACATCACTTTCATTTCATACACCTATTTTTCTCGCAAAACCCACAACCAGACTTACAGGGAAAAGAGTCTTCCAGAACCCGATATCGGTCTTGGGTGTCACGGCGATCCCTGTCGCCCAGGAAATCAACATCATCAGCGATCCACAAGCCAGAGACAGAGTCATCGTCCACCACGGATACGGGTACGCATTCAACATCTTCTTGTTGTATATGTTGAACACCACGTTCAAAGCCCACCACGTCGCGAAGTAGAGGCCGATCTTCGCCTTCTTCGCAGCCTCCAATTTCGCAAAAGGTGCGAGAATTAAGAGAGATAACATAGGCAGACAAGCATAGTAATCCATCCCACTAACAGACTTACAGAAATAACTTGATATCATTTTGACGACAACCCAGTTGAATTCTCAACTAAAATCGAAATGGGCACTTTTTAAATTTCTCAAAGATCAAACTTTTAACCAAAAAATCTCAACAAACCCCAAAAACAGTGAACAAAAAAATAACGAAAAAAAAAAACAAACAAATTTCACAAATTAAAACAAAAAACCCAAACCAAAAACAGCTAGACGAATCAAAAACCAACAGTGATCAAAGCGAAAGAACAATAAAGACTGACACTTTGGTGAATTTTTTTTTCTTTTTGTTTGGTGGGCTCGTCGCGTATGGAGAGGACAAGAAGAGATTGCTTTGAAACCTCAGTCCAAAATAAATATAAAAATTAATGTGACAAAAGTTACACAATCATGTGATTTATTATATACTTTAGGCCACCTCCAATGGGACTCACATAAAATACAGAGAGGAAGGAATCGGTAAAACTTAAAATACAGAGAGGAAGGAAAACAACACAAACAAAACGACAAGCAAACTAAACTGGATTATCATCCGGGGTGTACCTCTCCACACAAGGAGGGTAAATCTCCATCCAAAAAAGATCATCTTCAATACTTAGCACCATTCTTGAAATAGTATGCGCATCCACATTCGCTTTCCTTGGGACGAAGGAAACCGATCCTAATGCAACATTACATAAGCAATCAATGATGTCTTGGATAACTAGATCAACATCAACAGAAGTGGAGCATCCAGCATTCACCAACTCAACCACCAGGAGGGCATCAGTCTCGATAACAGCAGGCAGCAGCCCGAGTCCCCCGCAGAGTGAATTGCCCTTAAAACTGCCACTGTCTACACCACTTTTCGAGAAAACCCAGCATCCAACTGCTGCGCACTTGAAGCCATCACCTGACCAACATGATCCCGAATCACCAATCCCACTCCCACCAGATTTCTCTTCCATCAATAGCTGCATCAGTATTCACCTTGTAAGTTGTAACACCCCTCCCTCGGTGGCTGCCATCTGATCCGCTCCTTTAAGACTAGTCTAATTTCCCTTGTATCCATAGTCCTGTCTACCCAGCCCATGGACCACTTGGTTCCTCAAAAGCCAAACTCTCCACAGAATAATACACAAAAGCCCCATCTCATGATTCTGCAACCTATTGAGACATGATAGGAAAAAATCATGGAAATGAACTCTGTCGTCACACTTAACACCCTTCATTTACTCACACCCGATTGCACTTTCTTCAAACCCGAACATCCCCACAAGGCATGTTCTTATTCTTTGAAACTATTTTCCCCCTTATGCATAACATATCTATGACTTATCATAAAAAGAAATACCTAATGGCTTGACGAATGTCAATGCAACGTTTGGAGATGATCTAGTAAACTTCATTACTTCCGAGATAATCTCGTCAGTATTTCCATGACCGTACACCCAAGAAATTCCCATTTTCTGCAAGAAATGTCCATTCTTTAGAAAAAAACCTAACCAAGTCAAGTTCATACTTGTCATCTCGAACCTGGAATAGCTCAACTATCTTGAGATTATATTTCAAATATGATGTAGTCCCGTTGGGCACGTTGGGCATTTTCCAGGGATCATCGGGTATGTTGGCATTTTCAAGGCAGCCTTGGACATAAGGGGAGAATTGGACTGTCAAGTGAAAACCAATTAGAAAGTATTAGTAGCAAGCAACAGAATCAATGAATTGAATATGAAGGAGAATAAATTAATAAGCAAATAAAAGATGATAAGTAATTACTAAAGGTGACAAACCTTCAAACAAAATAATGATATAGGAGGCTTACTCCTATATGTCTAATGAGACTACAAATGGGACATGGACAAAAAGAACTCATTTGTCAACAAACTGAAATAGGTATTATATATGCTCATACCCTAAAATGACCATCCACCGAATGCATTGGATTTCATATGGTATCTTTCAATTTTTTTGTTCATGTTTATACATTCTTCCCCATGAGACCTTAGTTATCAGCCTATAAACTACTTAAGTATTATCTTTCAAGAATTGTCCAGGAGAATGACATAAAACATTGTCTGGAAGGATTGTCTGAGAATGACATAAAGCATTTACAAGAATTGTCTAAGAATGATGTCAAGCATCTAGAAACAATCTCTTCTCTAGAAGTAAGTTTGAAGTTTACTTTTTATTTAGGATGATATCAATATGTCGTTGTGTTGAAGCAACCATTTTATTTCTTATTTTTTCTTTTTTCTTTTCCACCATGAAATAAGAAGAAGAAGAAAAAACTCAAAATAATAATAATAATAAGAAAAAATAAGTCATTCAATAGAGGTAAGAGAGAGACATATACAAAGACCAAAGAAACATAGTAGTTTTGGAAATAAATAAATAAAATTAATAAAAACATTTAATTTAATTTAATAAAATCAAAATTTTAAAAAAGTGGGATATAAATATACCGGTAGGGGTTTGTCAATATCACCACTCTTATTTTTTTTTAATTATTACAAATTTACAATAAATTCGGAATTTTGGAAAGGGGGTCACAACTCCTCAACCTTATGGCGACTGGTGAGTGAGTTTTAACTATGATTTGAGATTTTGATTACAACTTGTATACATGTAATTTCTAGGCTGTTGAACAAAATTTCCATTTAAAAAATAAATTCCTATCTCGTACAGAATTCTAAGCTATTTTTTCTTATACTAAAATATTGCAAAAAAGGAAAAAATCTTCCAAGCATATCTGAAGAGTGAAGACCCGAAACATATATGTGGAAAAGTATATGCCTATATATATAGAGAAAAATAAAACAAAATCCTTCTAATAATATTTAGGCAAAAAATAAAAGAATAAAAAAGAAGCAAAGATTTTAATTCTGTTCTTTGTTTCCATTTCGGACATAATATTTGTTGTCATCAGGTTAATAAATATAATAGATTTTGTAACTAAAAATTTTCAAGTACTAAAATTCCACACATGTATGATTCCAATAGATATCTATATTAATTGATTTTTTTTTTTTCCGATTAATACCTATATCTATTTGGAATCCCGCTCATCAATGCTGTTTTGTAACTGCTATAAATAAGTCTGCCATGAAACCTTCACAGGATCATCAATCATTTGTCCCTTAAATAAATGATAAAAATGGTGGCTTTTCCAGTAACTCCTCTGCTTCTTTGTCTCACTATGGTTTCCCAATTCTATATATTTCATTTCTTCAAAACCTACTACTACAGGATTCAGTCTCAAACTCATCCCGAGGGACTCTCCGGAGTCACCATTGTATCCTGGAAACCACACCAAGCTCGAAAGAATTCAAAGAATCATCCATTTCTCCAAGCTAGAGCTGCTTATCTGGATGCAGTTACTTTTCCAAATGCAACATTCAACACTGATAGCATTAGTCTTCAATTACTTCGAGACGGGTTCTTTTATATGGTCCAGGTCGGTATTGGAAACCCGCCTTTGAATGTCTTCCTGTTGATGGACACAGGAGGTGGCCTAATCTGGACACGGTGTCAACCTTGTCAGAATTGTTACGTTCAATGATTTCCCTACAATTCGGCTGCTTCATCGAGTTATCATCGGCTGCCATGTGATCATCCTCTCTGTCAAGGTGAAAGTAACCTTTACAGATGTGCGTAGATGATCAATGTGTCTACGCTATCAGCTAGGTGGTGGAAGCACAACAAAGGGTGTAGCCTCCCTGGAATCGTTCACATTTGCGAATTCTAGAGTTGTAGATAATGTGATCTTCGGATGCTCGAACGATAACCAGAATATCCAATTCACGCAGCCTGGAGACGGTGGAGCGATTTCAGGAATCATGGGACTCAACTTTTCTCCAGATTCATTAGTATCACAATTGTCTACTGAAATCGAAAAGCTGTTTTCGTACTGTTTGGTCCCTTTTACAGAAGCAGTGACTGCTCCAAGTGTTGTCAGGTTTGGAATTGATATTACCCTGCCTCCTGGAAATCTGCAAACAACAAGGTTTATAACACCTCCACCTCCACCTCCAGGATCAATTTATTATCAGTTGAACTTGATAGATATAAGTGTCGGTCAACATCACTTAGGTTTTCGCAGGATCTCTTCAGAATCCAGGAAGATGGTACCGGAGGTTGTATTATCGATTCAGGAGCACTAATCCCTCAAATGGATCAAAACACTGTTGGGAGAAATGTTTACAGGGCAGTGATGAGAGCATTTCAGAATTATTACAATGACTTGCACCTTGAGAGAATTGGCCGGATTCCTGAAGGACTTGCACTTTGCTATAAAATCCCTTCAGGATTTAACAATTTCGCGACCTTTACATACCATTTCAGAGGAGCTGATTACACTGTAGACGGGAGATCCGTGAATGTGTATAACACCAAAAAGGGCTATTTTTTCATGGAGATTCGGCCTGGAAATACGAGAACCATTCTCGGAGCTTTGCATCAGCAAAACAAGCGCAGCATTTATGATGCAAATTTTGGTGGAATCCAATTTTATGATGAAAATTGTGCCAATGATCACCTTTCCTGATCTAAATATCTGTCTCCTTTTTCTATGGTTTCCTTCCGAAATTTAATAAATATTGAATAAAAATAACACTAAGAATTGTATTAGTATTCTGTAGTTGCCTAATTAGCCACCATCTCAGGTTTAATTTAAACTGAAACCATAAATGAGAGTTGCCCCAAATTTAGCGAATCTCAAATAAAATTTCTTCAAACTCACACAAAATTAAAGCTAATCAAGATCTACAAGGGTTTCCTTTCATTACAGAAATATAAAACTAACATAAAATAATTTATGAAGCTGAATAATAAGATTACTCAAAGCATATATTTTTTTTTTTTAAGCCACCCACAAAGCAACCCTGACTCAAATTTATTAAAAGCCCTCACTTAAGGCAGAGGAAAACCGAGAACCCAACAAACGGACAAAAAAGGGGAGCCAAAAACTCGCTGATGCACCCTATTTAGTCATATCAATTATCATGTCATGTGGTATAGATAAGTGATAACCAATCAAATGAACATTTCACACTACATGACATGATTTTAGTAGTCGGGTACATCGAATATTTTCTCTATTTGTAGACTAAGATAAACTTGGAAACACAACTCACGGTCTCACAAGCAACTACTTCACCCGTTTAGTAGAAAACTTTCATGACTTATAGATATGATTTTCAGAATAAGTGTTACGAGAGGGGTAGCATACCAATCGTTCGTGTTTAAAGCTCTCTATGTTAGGCCTGCCTTGATCATACCTATTGTAACCTTTAATTGGCTGCTCCAGTTTTAACAAAAAATTTCCTGAAAAAAATCAAGTTTCAGGATTTTCTAATTTCTCTGTCATGCTTTCCTGATTCGTGTACACTAGTGGCAAGTTTCATATTCTGATTAAAATTTACTAGATAATATTTCATTTCAATGAAGAAATTAATGTTTCCACAGCTCACAATTTTGATAAATTTGGTTGTGTTCTCCAAATAATAAAAGTAAATGGAGCACAAAACCAGAACTATTATTCTTTATTTCTTCTCTATTTTATTCGTCAGATTTTTTTTAATGATTCGGAGATTGAAGACTACTGTAAGTATAGCTAGCACAAATGATTCAGATATGCCCTTTCAAAATGGCAGAGATCGAATATTTCAACGTCGTTGCTCTGTTGCGTGCTTTTCCGATTCGAAACCTTCAGGATTCAGCCTTAAACACATCTCCGGAGATTCTCCAGAGTCGCCCATATATCCTGCTAACCTCTTAATTTGAAAGGATTGAGAGATTGGTTAAATTCACCCGAGCTGAATCTAACTATGCGCAATTCCTTTCTACCACTCAAAATGCAACACCAGAAAGTGATTTATTTTTCGTTCCTCAACATAGCAATACTTTATTCTATATTGGGGAAGTTAGGATTGGAACACCACCGTCGAAGGTGTACCTATTGATAGACATCAGTTGGGGCCTAATTTGCATGCAGTGCCAGCCTTGCATAAATTGTTACCAGCAAAGAAATCCCATATACAAGAACAACTCGCGAGCTTCCCCTACTTACCGGAAAGTTCCTTGTGATCACCAATTGTGTACAGGTCCTGATGAGCTTTACACTTGTGTTAATGGGGAATGCATCTATGAAACCAGGTATGACAGTGGAGGCAGTTCAGGCAATACAAAGGGTGTCGCATCCATGGAATCATTCGTCTTTCTAACAAACCGTGGCCAAAGTACCACAACCATCATAACATTCGGTTGCTCCAATGATAACCAGAATTTCGCATCATTCCAGCGTAATGATTACATTTCCGGGATCATGGGATTGGACTTATCTCCAAATTCACTAAGCAATTGCAAACGGAAATTGGCAAACGATTCTCATATTGTGTCGTTCCTTTCGTAGAAGGAGTACCAGCGTCCAGCCCCTGGTATCCTGAGGTTTGGAGATCATATTCCCCCACCTAGACCAACCATTCAAGCAACACCCTTCCATTCCATACCTCCATTGTTTTACTATTTCTTGAACTTGATAGATATAAGTGTCGGGTTACGCAGATTACAATTGCCACCAAATGCCTTTAGACGTATTCCGGGTGGTACCACCATTGGTTTGTTTATCGACTCAGGAGTTCTCATCACTCGGATTGCTCAACACACGAATGGAGTCGATGCTTATGGTGTGGTGATGAGGTCACTTGAGGAATACTATGATTCCAAACATCTGCACAGAAGGGGTCGGAGAGGAGCCTTTCGATCATGTTACGATAAACAACCAGGCTTTGATGCATTCCCCACGTTGACATAATATTTCCAGGGAGCTGATAATATGGTAGATAGGAAAAATGTTAATTTTAACTACAACCATGAAGGTTTTTTCTGGTAGGAATAGTTCCAGGATGATACATGCCATCCAGATTACTTTACAACGATACTATTTACATTGACGATACTGCTTACATTGAGTAGCTTTGAAACGATATCAAATACAAAGCTCGGAAATTGTACTTAAGTTTCTGCATTACATTTCTTTCCAATGTTGTCTCTTCTACATATCAATGTTCATAGCTGAAAAAGTCAATACCATACATCTTCGAGTTAGGCTCAAGTGAAACATTTGAAGATGATCTAGGCAACTGCACTATCCGTCGGATAATCTTTCTGCGAATTTTGACAGATTCAAGCCAACTAATACTCAATTTTTGCAATACTTGTCCATTTTTTAGTAGAAATCTCACCAACTCAAGTTCATTAGCTCTGCCTTCAAAATCATGTAGCCGAACCATCTTGAGGTGATATGTCAAACATGAAATAGCCATTTCCGGGATTTTCAAGCATTCACTCCATGAGCACTGTTAAGTAAAAACAAATTAAAATACATGGAAGTAAAAAAAAAAAAAAATCAAGAAATTAAACCTAAAGGAGTATAAATCTCATAATCAAATATTATTAGTAAAGTTAACATCAAAAAATATATATTATTAGTTAAGTTGTCATCCGTTTAATGAACTAACAACCACTCCATAAACTACAAATGTAACACGGACCAAATCTATAAACTTCTACAGGATATATGATTATGCCCAAAAAGTAACCACCCACTAAAAGCATTCAATTCCTTATCTACTATCAATCTTCCAATAACAAGTAAAAAAAAAAAAAGACCAAAGAGTCTTTGATCACTTTGCATGTGGGTACTTATGCCACTATTGGTGTTTCTTGCTCAATAATTACATGTAAAGATTATCCAAGTTTAACTACTTATATCTTCTGAATGGACAATGGCACGACATATAGTTCTTGCATTGCAATATATTATTGTAAAGGCATGATTTGTTGTATCTAGAGTTTCAAAGTGTACCAAATTCCATTCAGAAAAAGTACAAATTTCTAACAAACTAGTGCAAACTTCCTCTTTTATTGCATGGCAACTACGCTAGACCTATAAATATTAAACTTTGAATATATTATACAAATAAGAACAAAATATAGAAGAGATTTTGAAATGATTGATTATTACTACAGTACTACTAAAATGTCAAATCCAATAAAAAACTTCACAAGATAAATTATGTTTAGCAAGACTAATAATTTGAGGTTTTAATTACCTGACCAAAATATATTGTAAGAGCTTGTAGATTGGGGGAGAGGTTGAGAAAGTTGATTATCGCTTGCTTATCCAAGTTCATGCACACCATTAGACTCAAAGACTTCAAATTATTGAAAGAAGTGGAGAAGAACTTTGGGTTAACAATTTCCTGGTAGAGAAACTAGATGCAAATATAAACCATAATACAAGGTAAGTGAAATTATTACAATAAAAATAAATAAATTCAACTACTAAACTAATGAATACATAATAAACGTTACTGATTTCAAGTTTAAGTAGTCTCATAGAACACCAATTGGAATTTAGATCAACTAATGCCTGCTTATCACTACATCATATCTATGACCATGATCAGAATTAAATATACAAGAAAAATATCCATAGGTTCAATCACCTGAAAGATCAGCAAAAAGAACAAGAATTGGCTGACGACTTTGATAGTTTTATACATAAGAGGTAACAAAATGATTAAAGACTGTAATTAATTGCCATATTTAAAGTTGATTAAGAAAATCGTAGAATATAAATAAATATTACATCGAATTAACAGAATGTAAGACGATGATTTCTAAATTTTCCTCTATTTAACTTACCAACCTCACTTAACAAAAACTCTTAGGCCCTCAAACGGAAAAAGTTCAGGAATGCAGTTATTTATTACAAAACAACGAATTCAATACCATGGTAACATTTCATTATGGAGCGAAGGTTCTATATTGCAAATAATATTCATTTTCATGCCGAAAAAACAAAGAGTTGAAAACAAATTTGTTAATCAAATCATTACTTTAACACAGAAAAAACAAATATGAACACGTACCATAAAAAAACCCATCGATAGTTTCAATGCTGTAACATTGCGAAATCCTTCAAGGATTTTACTCAATACACAACGACATTCTTCAGCTGTTGCATGCTTGGGGTCATGATAAAAGTAAATGAAAACCTTCTGTAAAGAGTTTACATCCTGAAAGCAGAAGTTCCATGTTGATGGAGTTACGAAATTCAAAGACACAAGTCTTGGGCATGCAATCTTAATCTCACAGTTGCCTAAACCATCTCCAATTCCATTAGGGTCATCTTCGTCACCACTATGTACAACCAGATTCTTTAAACTAGTAGAACAAATCTCAAAAACCTCGAAATTATAGAAAAAACTCTGTTCTATATTCAAATTCTCCAGAAGAGGACAACTTGAAATAAAATTTCCAAGCACGCTAGAATCTATAAAGATAACCATCCATAAATGGAGAGACTTGAGCCGGCTAAAACCAGCAAAAGTAGGCAGCTTCAAAATACAATGGGAGTCGAATCCCAAGCTTAAAGTAATCAATGATTGACAAGGAGGCAACTGAAATGGCACTCGCGAAAAAACGTCTAGAGAAAGCTCTTGAACTTTTCGCTGAGCCACTACAGTGATCCATCTATGAATTGAGTAATTATCAAGAATATTCAAGCAACAGAGACTGAATTTTCTAATAACAATTGAATTATCCTGAAACAGCAATACCCAGCTGACGAATTCTTTGAATTTTTCAATCGCTGTTTCACTAAGCAAACTTTCTTCCGTTTTTGAACGAAATGCATCAATATCAAAATCCAAGTAAGGCATTGAAACCCAAAAGTACCTCCATTTTCTCGAAACCGCGCTTGCTCTGACAACATCAATGGTTTCCAGGAACGAGAATATGTGATGAATGATGTGTTCCGGCAGATTGCTCAGTCTATCACCATCTCCGCCACCTTGCATTCCTGGAATTATAGGCTTCTGGAGAGTGACAGCCATTGGAATGATAAACAATGGAAAACAATTTCAACAGTTGATTTGGGGTTTTTGAGAGTGAATACTGACAACCATTGAATTGAGAAAACAAATGTAATGTCAGCTTCTAAAATTGATTTTGGGGATTTTTTGGGCTTTACGTTTTGAATTATAACCAATTAGTCAGTTGATCCAAGGTGGGTGAACTTAGTAACTAGTATCATGGGCTTTTTGGCCCAACTTACTAGAATATTTGCTTTCATAATCTCATCATTTCGTTTTTTTTTTTTTGTTTCCTCCACAATAACTCATGATTTAACTGAGTAATGCTACTTTACCTAAATTTGATATCCAAATTTGGTGGCCAAATGATGTGGCAGTACTCTAATCCATTAATTTAAATCATACAAATCTAATACAATATAAATCATGCAAATATAATGTCGATACACCATTTTGACACTAAATTTGGACAAAGTAGCATTATTGTTTAACTCTATAGAGATAATAAATATTTCTTTTGTAAATTTAATGAGATCGATTAGATTTTAGTTATATCGAATCAGATCAATATCATGGATAACAATATTCGAGAGTTTCTATTTTGGTTCATGGTTTCTTTTGGCTAGGTTCATTAAGAAATAGTGAATGATATTATCAATACACAAATGTAAATATATAACTTTTCGGGAATTTCAATTACGCTTATATTCATCACGATAGGAATTGGGTTCAACGTTCAAGCCTTCCCGAATGCCTTCCCTAAATTGTGGATAATCCCAATTGTGGGTATAATAATAATAATATGGGTCAAGCAACTATACATATTTAGTATACGTATTCCGGGTGGTGCCACCATTGGTTTGTTTATCAACTCAGGAGTTCCCATCACTCAGATTGCTCAACACACGAATTGAGTCGATACTTATGGTGTGGTGATGAGGGCATTTGAGGAATACTATGATTCCAAACATCTGCACAGAAGGGATCGGAGAGGAGCCTTTCGATCATGTTACGATAAACAACCAAGCTTTGATGCATTCCCAACGTTGACATGCTATTTCCAGGGAGCTGATAATATGGTAGATGGGAAAAATATTAATTTTAACTACAATCATGAAGGTTTTTTTCTGGTAGGAACAGTTCCTGGACGATACATGTCATCCATATTACTTTACAACGATACTATTTACATTGACGATACTACTTACATTGAGTAGCTTTGAAACGATATTAAATACAAAGCTCGGAAATTGTACTTAAGTTTCTGCATTACATTTCTTTCTAATGTTGTCTCTGACTCTCTTCTATATATCAATGTTCATAGCTGAAAAAGTCTGTACCATACATCTTTGAATTAGGCTCAAGTGAAACATTTGAAGATGATCTAGGCAACTGCACTATCCGTCGGATAATCTTTCTGCGAATTTTGATAGATTCAAGCCAACTAATACTCAATTTTTGCAATACTTGTCCATTTTGTAGTAGAAATCTCACCAACTCAAGTTCATTAGCTCTACCTTCAAAATCATGTAGCCGAACTATCTTGAGGTGATACGTCAAACATGGAATAGCCATATCAGGGATTTTCAAGCATTCACTCCATGGGCACTGTTAAGTGAAAACAAATTAAAATACATGGAAGTAATAACAAAATATCAAGAAATTAAACCTAAAGTAGTATAAATCTCATAATCAAATATTATTAGTAAAGTTAACATCAAAAATATATATATTATTAGTTAAGTTGTCATCCGTTTAATAAACTAACAACCACTCCATAAACTACAAACGTAACACGGACCAAATCAACATGTTTCAGTATAAACTTCTACAGGATATATGATTATGCCCAAAAAGTAACCACCCACTAAAAGCATTCAATTCCTTATCTGCTATCAATCTTTCAATAATAAGTTAAATAAAAAATAAAAATAAAAAGACCGAAGAGTCTTTGATCACTTTGCATGTGGGTACTTATGCCACTATTGGTGTTTCTTGCTCAATATTACATGTAAAGATCATCCAAGTTTAACTACTTATATCTTCTGAATGGACAATGGCACGACATATAGTTCTTGCAGTGCAATATATTATTGTAAAGGCATGATTTGTTGTATCTAGAGTTTCAAAGTGTACCAAATTCCATTCAGAAAAAGTACAAATTTCTAACAAACTAGTGCAAACTTCCTCTGTTATTGCACGGCAACTACGCTAGACCTATAAATATTAAACTTTGAATATATTATACGAATAAGAACAAAATATAGAAGAGATTTTGAAATGATTGATTATTACTACAGTACTACTACAATGTCAAATCCAATAAAAAAACTTCACAAGATAAATTATGTTTAGCAAGACTAATAATTTGAGGTTTTAATTACCTGACCAAAATATATTGTAAGAGCTTGTAGATTGGGGGAGAGGTTGAGAAAGTTGATTATCGCTTGCTTATCCAAGTTCATGCACACCATTAGAGTCAAAGACTTCAAATTATTGAAAGAAGTGGAGAAGAACTTTGGGTTAACAATTTCCTGGTAAAGAAACTAGAGGCAAATATAAACCATAATACAAGGTCAGTGCAATTATTACAATAAAAATAAATAAATAAAATCAACTACTAAACTAATGAATACATAATAAACGTTACTGATTTCAAGTTTAAGTAGTCTCATAGAACACCAATTGGAATTTAGATCAACTAATGCCTGCAAATCCTATTTCAGATTACCACTACATCATATCTATGACCATGATCAGAATTAAATAGACAAGAAAAATATCGAAGTACAATTCAAAGATTCTTTTAGAAAACATATCCATAGGTTCAATCACCTGAAAGATCAGCAAAAAGAACAAGAATCGGATGATGACTTCGATAGTTTTATACATAAGATGTAACAAAATGATTAAAGACTGTAATTAATTGCCATATTTAAAGTTGATTAAGAAAATGAGCTCTGAACTCAGCAACAACCATAAGGCAATCTGAGATCATGCCATGTTCCGTAGAATATAAATAAATTTTACAACGAATTAACAGAATGTACAATGAAGATATCTAAATTTTCCTCTATTTAACTTACCAACCTCACTTAACAAAAACTCTTAGGCCCTCAAACGGACAAAGTTCAGGAATGCAGTTAGTTATTACAAAACAACGAATTCAATACCATGGTAACATTTCATTATGGAGCGAAGGTTCTTTATTGCAAATAATATTCATTTTCATGTTGAAAAAACAAAGAGTTGAAAACAAATATCTTGATCAAATCATTACTTTAACACAGAGAAAACAAATATGAACACATACCATAAAAAAACCCATCGATAGTTTCAATGCTGTAACATTGCGAAGTCCTTCAAGGATTTTACTCAATACACAACGACATTCTTCAGCTGTTGCATGCTTGGGGTCATGATAAAAGTAAATGAAAACCTTCTGTAGAGAGTTTACATCCTGAAAGCAGAAGTTCCATGTTGATGGAGTTACGAAATTCAAAGACACAAGTCTTGGGCAAGCAATCTTAATCTCACAGTTGCCTAAACCGTCTCCAACTCCATTAGGGTCATCTTCGTCACCACTATGTACAACCAGATTCTTTAAACTAGTAGAACAAATCTCAAAATCCTTGAAATTACAGAAAAAACTCTGTTCTATATTCAAATTCTCCAGAAGAGGACAACTTGAAATAAAATTTCCAAGCACGCTAGAATCTATAAAGATAACCATCCATAAATGGAGAGACTTGAGCCGGCTAAAACCAGCAAAAGTAGGTAGCTTCAAAATACAAAGGGAGTCGAATCCCAAGCTTAAAGTAATCAATGATTGACAAGGAGGCAACTGAAATGGGACTCGAGAACAAACGTCAAGAGAAAGCTCTTGAACTTTTCGCTGAGCCACTACAGTGATCCATCTATGAATTGCGTAATCATCAAGAATATTCAAGCAACAGAGAGTAAATTTTCTAATAACAATTGAATTATCCTGAAACAGCAATACCCAGCTGACGAATTCTTTGAATTTTTCAATCGCTGTTTCAATAAGCATACTTTCTTCCGTTTTTGAACGAAATGCATCAATATCAAAATCAAAATCCAAGTAAGGCATTGAAACCCAAAAGTACCTCCATTTTCTCGAAACCGCACTTGCTCTGACAGCATCAATGGTTTCCAGGAACGAGAATATGTGATGAATGATGTGTTCCGGCAGATTGCTCAGTCTATCATCATCTCCGCCACCTTGCATTCCTGGAATTATAGGGTTCTGGAGAGTGACAGCCATTGAAATGATAAACAATGGAAAATAATTTCAACAGACAATTAATTGATTTGGGGTTTTTGAGAGTGAGTACTGACAACCATTGAATTGAGAAAACAAATGTAATGTTAGCTTCTAAAATTGATTTTGGGGATTTTTGGGTTTTACGTTTTGAATTATAACCAATTAGTCAGTTGATCCAAGGTGGGTGAACTTAGTAAATAGTATCATGGGCTTTCTGGCCCAACTTGCTAGAATATTTACATTCATAATCTCATCATTTCATTTTTTTTTTTTTACTCCGCAATAACTCATGATTTAACTGAATAAAAGCTACTTTGCCTAAATTTGATATCCAAATCTGGTGGCTAAATGATGTGGCAACACTCTAATCCATTAATTTAAATCATGCAAATCTAATATAATATAAATAAATTGATTATAATATTGGCATCAAATTTGGACAAAATAAAATTATTGTTTAACTCTATAAAGATGATAAATCTTTCTTTTGTAAATTTAATGAGATCGATTAGATTTCAATTATATCGAATCAGATCAATATCATGAATAACAATATCTGAGAGTTTCTATTTTGGTTCATGGTTTCTTTTGGCTATATGGTTCATCAAGAAATAGTGAATGATATTATCAATATACAAATGTAAATATATAAGTTTTCGGGAATTTCAATTACGCTTATATTCATCACGATAGGAATTGGGTTCAACGTTCAAGCCTTCCCGAACGCCTTCCCTAAATTGTGGATAATCCCAATTGTGGGTATAATAATAATAATATGGGTCAAGCTACTATACATATTTAGTATAGTTATAAGGTAGGTTGGTTATTGGTAATTGTATTATAATCCAAGGATTCATAAAAATAAAAAAATTAGAAAATTGAAGAAAAAAAAAAATCATTGTCATGACTAATCATCTAACTATATAGATTCTATACAATAAGCTAAATCATAAAGGGAAAATTGCACTAATATCTCCAACTTTAAGTGAAATTGCATTCTTAGAAAAAAAAAAAGATTATTTAAACGAACCGCCTCTGGATTTCATTGACCAAACGGTTTACTATGATTTTGAATCCAAAGCAAGTATGGGCTAAACAAATTTATATGATATCATGACCCTTTGAATAAATTTCTATGAAACTTTAACCAATTAACAATGTAATGTAATTAAATTTTAATAAGCAAGGGCAGTTTAGGCATGTGATCTTTTCATGTTAATAAATTAAACTTCATTCTAAGAATAGTGTTTTCCTCCATTGCTGTAAATTATTCATCGTCACTGTTGTGAAACCCTTAATAATACATACATCCAAAGTCCAGAAGAAATTCATAAAATCAAATGTCAAATTAGAAAAGAATCATGCTAATTTTCCCAAGAAAATGAAAAGAATCAAGTATTTCAGAAACTTAAAAGTTCCATAAGTAGTCCTTACTATTGCTTCCCAAGACAGGAAGACAAAATTCATATTACATAACATGCATACATCTCTCTCTCTCTCTCTCTCTCTCTCTCTCTCTCTCTCTCTGCCGGCCCCCACACTTTTCTTTTAAACTATTTTTCTTAATCTGCATATCATATATATGACTCATAGAATGTCAATACAACATCTGAAGACGATCGAGGAAACTTCATTACTGTAGAGATAAGCTTGTTTGGGTTTTTTAAACATTTTCCCCGAATACTCATTTTCTGTAAGACATGTCTATTCTTTAGCAAAAACTTTACCAAATCAAGTTCATTCTTGTTACATGCAACATCGATTAGCTCAACCTTCTTGAGATGATTTGTCAAACACAAAATATCCACATTGGGCATTCTGCAACTATCTGTCACATGATTAGATTGTCCACAGATAACCTGTGTGGGCCGTGTGGCACTCAGTGCCACAACATTATCGCCCCAATCTTCCAACTGTCAAGTGAAAAGCGATTAGAGTATTAGTAACTAACAAGAATCAAGGAATTAACACTGAAGGTGAAAAAAATTATAAGCAAATAAGAGATGAGAAGTAAATCTTAAAGGTGGCATCCTTTTCGCAAACTAATGACATAGGTTTGCTTCAAGCAAAAATGAGACTACAAAATTTTGGCACGGACCAAAAGAACACATTTGATTATAATCATCTACAGACTGTAATACTTATAAATGCCGTAAAGAATAAAGAGGACATCCGCTAAAAATACAATTCCATAAGATATTAATGCTCGGTAATTCACATGTCCTTCAACATGTGACCTTTCATATGACTAAGTTCAATCTATGTAGAACCAGCAAATTAGACACTCAACCTATGAATCTTTGATCATTTTGCATGTAGGTACTTTTGCAAGTTTCGCTAATTAAAAATTCCATAAAAATGGGCAATGGTACAGCATTTAGTTCTTGCATATGTGACATACAAAGGTTGCAAACCTTTATCCAAAAATGTACATATTTCTAATAAACTAGTGCAAATGCCCTTTTTATTGGAGGGAAACTACACAAGAGTGCATGGATGTATTGAACTCTATTCAAAGTCTAGAGGCATATAGGTCCAACTTTGATTGTATTGTACTAATTAGGACAAACTATAGATAGCACTGTGAAATGATCGATTATCATTACACTAATGACAAAGCCAATTAACCCAGAACATGAAAATTATGTCAAACAGGAAGACAAAATTTAGGTGTTGACTTTACCCTTGTGAAAATGATTGAAAGAGCTTCTAGATTTGGGGAGCGGTTGAACAATTGGATTGTAGATTGATCTGATTCATCCACGCTCACAAGCAGTGTTAAAGACTTCAAATTATAGAATGCCGCAGAGCACACTGGTTTAGCAACTGGCAGGAGGAGAAACTAAAGATACAACAAGAAGAGAAGAGATGAACCATTATGCAAGGAAGTGCCATTATCACCAGCGAAGTTAGAATCCAAGTAGAATTGCTTATTAACAGTTTGAATGTAATCAATTGCTATATTTGAGGTTTATTAAGAAAATCTGTACCCAACTTGCAACAACTACTAAAACAACCCCATTTAAGAACACAAATAAACACAAAAAGGAATTAGGAATTAGTAAACTACAAATGGACATTAAAGCTAGTAAGACATTTCATATGATTGCAGTTAAGATTCATTGTTGAAATAATATTTCAGTTCATATTGCAACACGAAATACGAAAAACATGCCCCTAGAAAGGCTGCCGATAGCTTCAGAACTTTAATATTGCAAATTCCTCTAAGGACGCTATCCATAAGATGATGACATTCTTCAACCGTTCTATGCTCAGGTCCATGATTAAAGAAAATGAATACATTCTGTAAACCGTTTGTGCCTGGAAAAGATAAGCCGGATGGCGTACCTAAAAGATTGAAAGACACAAGACTCGGGCAAGCAACAATAACCTCACAATTGAATAAACCCTCATCAGCTGATGCAAGAGAATCTATGGTCAAATTCTTCAATCTAGGAGCAGCAATGTCAAGAATCTTGAAATCGTGAAAAGTACAATCATCCATAGTCAAATTCTCCAAAACAGGACAGCTGGAAACAAACTTTCCAAGCAACATAGAATCCAAAAACTCAACCATTGATAGATTTAGAGACTATAGACGGGTAAAACCTGGAGATTTGGGCAGCTTCAGGACACTATATCGATCAAAACATATCTTCAAATCGACTAACGATTCACAATTTACGATGCAAAGAGGCAACTCCAATGGTGTGTCTGAGAATAATCCCAGATATAGTTGTTGCACGTTTCGCCATGCCAGAACATTCATCCATCTATAAATTGTGTTATCATGGCGAATCTTCGAGTAATACAGAGAAAATTTTTGAATATCAACCGACCAATCTTCTTTATTTTTGAAGAAGATGTAGGAAACTTCTTTATTTCTCGGATGATCTCCCTACGATTTTCAACACCTCTACGCCAGGTAATACTCAATTTTTCCAGTACTACTCCTTTCTTCAGCAGAAACCTCACCAATTCAAGTTCATTCTCACTGCCTCTAAAATCAAGTAGACGAACCGACTTGAGATGATATGCGCAACATGTAACCTCATCAGGGATTTTCCAACATTCACTGCAATCCAACTGTTAAGTGAAAAACAGATTAAAGGACTGAAAGAACACATTTGATTATAATCATCTACTGACTGTAATACTTATAAATGCTGTAAAGGCGTAAATGTAATGAGGACACCGCTAAAAATATAATTCCATAAGATATTAATGCTCAGTAATTCACATATCCATCAACATCTGACCTTTCATGACTTGGTTCAACCAATCTAGAACCAGCAAATTTGGCGCTCAACCTATGAATCTTTGATCATTTTGCATGTAGATACTTTAGCAAGTTTCGCCACTTATGAATTCCATAAAAATGGGCAATGGTACATCATTTAATTCTTGCATACGTTACATACATGGGTTGCAAACCTTTATCCAAAAATGTACATATTTCTAATAAACTAGTCCAAAGGTCCCTTTTATTGGAGGGAAACTACACAAGAGTGCATAGATGCATTGAACTCTATTCAAAGTCTAGAGGCATATAGGTCCCAACTTTGATTGTATTGTACTAATTAAAACAAACTATAGATAGCACTGTGAAATGATGGATTATCATTACACTAATGACAAAGCCAATTAACCCAGCATATAAAACTAATGTACAACAGGAAGACAAAATTTAGTGTTGACTTTACCGATGCGAATATGATTGTAAGAGCTTCTAGATTTGGGGAGCGGTTGAGCAATTGGATTATTGATTGAGCAGATTCATCCACACTCACAAGCAGTGTTAAAGACTTCAAATTATAGAATGACGCAGAGCACTCTGGTTTAGCTATTGCCAGGAGGAGAAACTAAAGACAGAACAACAAGAAAAGAGATAAACCATAATGCAAGTGCCATTATTACTAACAAAATTTAACTACAAAAACTAAACATAATAAAAGGTGATAATATCACATTTAAGTCTCAAAAAAGAAAACAGAAACCAATTGCAATTCATTACAGGCCATAGGAAAAAAGGAAAATAAAAAAAGTAAATCTTCAACAGAAAAAGCCCAATTCTCATTTCCTGCCATATCATGATTCATGATTCATGACTGTATCCAAAAAATAGAATACATATACATATACATATACATGTACATATATATATATGAATATTTCATATATATATATATATATATATAAAACATAAACCAAATAGACAAATAGATAAGAATTTGATTAAAATACCATGAAGACTTTCTTTAGGAAAACTTATGATCTAACCTAAACCAAGCCTATGTTATTAAACTACACTCCCCAATCCCCATTTAATCAGGAGCCAGATCACCAGCAAAGTTAGAATCCAAATAGAATTTCCTATTAACAGTTTGATTGTAATCAATTGCTATATATATATATTAGAGGTTTATTGAGAAAATGAGTACCCAACTACAAATAAACACAAAAAGGAATTAGGAATTAGTAAACTACAAATGGACATTAAAGCTAGTAAGACATTTCATATGATTGCAGTTAAGGTTCATTGTTGAAATAATATTTCAGTTCATATTGCAACAAGAAATACGAAAAACATACCCCTAGAAAGGCTGCCGATAGTTTCAGAACTTTAATATTGCAAATTCCTCTAAGGATGTTATCCATAAGATGATGACATTCTTCAACCGTTCTATGCTCAGGTCCACGATTAAAGAAAATGCATACATTCTGTAAACTGTTTGTGCTAGGAAAAGATAAGCCTGATGGCGTACCTAAAAGATTGAAAGACACAAGACTCGGGCAAGCAACAATAACCTCACAGTTGAATAAACTCGCATTAGCTGATGCAAAAGCATTTATGGTCAAATTCTTCAATCTAGGAGCAGCAATGTTAAGAATCTTGAAATCGTGAAACTTACAATTATCCATAGTCAAACTCTCCAAAACAGGACAACTGGAAACAAACGTTCCAAGCAACATAGAATCCAAAAACCCAACCATTGATAGATATAGAGACTGCAGACGGGTAAAACCCGAAAATTCGGGTAGCTTCAGGACACAATAACATATCTTCAAATCCACTAACGACTCACAATTTACAATGCTAAGAGGCAACTCCATTGGTTTGTGTGAGAGTAATCTCAGATTAAGTTGCTGCACGTTTCGCCGTGCCATAACATTCATCCATCTATAAATAGTGTTATCATCGCGAATCTTCAAGTAATACAGACAAAATTTTTGAATATCAACCGAACAATTTTGAGACAACAAGACTCCATCGACAAAATCTTTGAATTTCTTAACGGTTGTTTCGATGGACCATTGTTCTCCTAGGAGTGACCAAAAAGTGTTGATATTAAAATTCAAGTGAGGCATTGAAACCAAAAAGTACCTCCATTTTCGAGAAACCGAGCTCGCTCTCACAACGTCGACGGTATCAAGGAAGGATAATATGTGATGGATGATGTGTTCCGGCAAACTACTCAGTCTATCACCGTTGTCTTCGTCGACGTTTGAAGTTGTTGGGATTTTACAGTTTCTGGGAGTGATAGCCATTGAATTTGGAAATCGGTTTGAGAAAGTGATGTGTTGGTTTTAGGGTTTTATATTCCGATTTAGGTTTTTTTTTTTTTTTTTTTTTTGGCGCCAAAATATGTGACTCGATTCGTTAATGAAAATGGGCCATGGGATGCTCGGCCCAATCTAGTAAATAAGCCCGTTTAGAGCGGTTTCTTTTAACACGACTAGTCAACTAGGTTAGCTAAAATAATAGATATATGGTTCAAATTTATGAAAGGGAGCCGATATTGACTAGGGGTGGGCACAAAGTTCGGAACCGAACCGAACCGAAAAAAGGGTGTTCGGTTCGGTTCATAGGATTAATTCGGTTTAAACCAGTTTAAAAAATCAAAAACCGAAAAGTTTTCGGTTTAAACCTGTTTTGATTTTTCAAAACCGGTTTGAACCGAATAAACCGCCTATATAAGTAAAAAAAAATAAAAAAATAAAAAAACCTTAACCTTTTCTAATGTTATTTACTTCTCTCTCTTAGCCGCCGAAAATTGAATTTGCTGTCTATTCAATTTGTGATTTTTTTAAATGAATTATAAATTAAATATTATTAGCTATGTTTGATTTGGGTTTTTTTGGGCTTGAGCTATTAAATTTTATCAAACTTTGGCCTAAAATTAGAATTCAATAGCCCATCAAATTTAATAACATAAAAAAAAAAAAAAACTAATTAAACTCATCAAACCAATAAGGCCCATTAGGCCCAAAACCGAAATGAACCGAACCGATTAAAATCAATTCGGTTCAGTTCGGTTACCATTTCTTATTCGGTTCAAACTGGTTCAATTTTGGGTGAACCGAAATATTTTCGGTTCAATTTGGTTTTGCCCAAAACTGAACCGAACCGAACCGTGCCCACCCCTAAAATAAATAAATAAATAAATGCTTATATTATTTCGTTTGTAATGCGGCTTCTTATATGTCCTCAATTATTGATACCCATAAATATGATAAGCACACTTATATTTTAATAAAAAAATTAATTACAAAAATATCCCAATATGAATTTACCAATAAGGACAAATTAGTTTAATTAAAAATAAACAAAATACTATTTACACTCATTAATTACACATATATCTTTAACTATATCACTTTATTAAAAATAAAATAAAATAAACGTCCCTAATTCAACCTCAATTCTAATATATATATTTTTTTTAAAACGAGAAGAACAAAAGCCCAACGGAGCCAAAAATTCACAGAGCATTCTCCAAGATCAAGTCGCCACCAAAACTGGTAATGCTATATCAGGAACATCATTTCAAATCTCTACTAGGTTAGATTGTTTTAAGCACCTATGGTTAGTTATTCTTTCTTTATCTAGTTATTCCATTTCGTGTTATATTTAATATTATTTATCAGTTAGAATCACAGGTAAAGTTTTATCATTGTACGCAATAACGAGTGCAAGGAAGTTTTCTAGTTTGACAGGAGCTGCGCAAATTATGTGAGGAACATCCCTCAATTTTATTGTAAGCTAGCTAATACGAGATTTTGGGTTCATTGCGGTCGACTACTACTGATTCTGGCAATTACGATAGTATATAATTTTCCTTCAAAAATTAAAATAAAATTGGTGGTGGTGGTGTGTATATATATATATATATGTTTTTTTAACCTGCGAGAAAAATCCATCATTCCATCTTCTTCAAGGTCAAAGAGTTAAGCTGAGTGATTGAAAACATTTTTGCCAAACAAATATAAAGAAAATAGTTTCTGAAACATATATCCAACACAAAGATCTGTTCTTTTTATAAATAAATGACTGTAGAAGATGAAGAACAATGGAAAGTCTGTGATTTAAATATTAATAAATAATAATTGTAAGATCCTTGCAGTTCGAGACTTTTGTTGATCACATCACAATTTCTTCACTATGCATTCCATAAACCCGTTGGGTCCCAAATTTTTAGTGGGATCTATTTGGGTATTCAATTATTCATAGGACATGGAAGCAAAATTTATCATTTGTAAAATTGGGTGTGTTAATAACTTATGAGAGTTTATAAATAAATTGTATTAAAATGAAAACATTCATTTAAATAAAGGTGCTATTGATATTAAGATGGGTGTTTTTAGTAATATTTTAATTTTAAATTTTAAACATGGATATACTTATAAATATGAGTGCGCTTATCATTTTTATGGGTGTCAATATCCATACCCTTTATGAAAACAAGAGCATCTCCAATGCAATCATGGATTGTGAAAAAATTGGATGACAACTAGAATGGATAGACATTGAGTTCAAATATACTTCTCCAATACAACTATCACCATTCAATGTCAAGCTGATGTGTCAAAATAAATATTAGACATTGTCAACATTAGCGTCTACTTTTAGACAGTCTATTGCATAACTATTTTTTCGGTTGACTCAGCAAATATTTAAATTTGACATTAATTTTTCATCTATTTTTTGGTAAGGAAATAAAATTAAAAAAAAATAGTAAAAAAAAAATAAAATTGGACACGTTATTAAAAAATATGTGTTTTAAACAAAAATATTAGAGACCAAATTTTGAGTTGATTGTTTATCAAGTCTATATTTAAACCATATATGAAACAAGTCCTTTGATCTTGCTTCCATGTCAACAATTATTGGCATGCAAACTGCTTTTGTATTAGAGGTTAATTGATAAGATTATGTGGCCATAAATCTTATAGTTGGGGGTAAGAAACTATAATATTTAGCATTTCCCATGAAAAATGATTAAATAAAATGATTTTGTTGAGAATTATTGAAATTTAATTGTTTTAAGCTATAAAAAATTAATGATTTACCCATACTTTATCAGAAATCAAAAATCGAGTTTAGTTTTCAGGTTCGATTAAATCTGGTCTATTTGGGTAGTTTATGAAAATGAAAGTCAAATTGACAAGTACATTTGGATTTATTTCCTTGATAATTTTGATACTTTAATACATTTTTTCACTTAATAAATGGATTGAAGTTAATGTTGGAAAATCCTTGATGAGGTTACATGTTCCACATATCATATCAAGTTGGTTCGTTTACTTGATTTATTTTGGAGACAGTGAGAATGAACTTGAATCGATGAGGTTTCTGTTTAAGAAAGGACAAGTATCGAAAAAATCGAGTATCCATGTAGAAGAGATTCTTCAATTAGATGTTTTAGAGGTAGACCATTATAGTATTATACGAGTAAAGCTTTTAAAGAAAAGTTTGTCGTTTAGTTGTCGATTAAATTTTTTTTTATAAAACGACAAAAAAAATTTGAAAAAAAAATAAAAATTAATTGACGGAAAAAAAAAAAAAAAAAAAACCTATTTTAACCGGTAAGGAAAGTGGGAAACTCTTCCAAACGGGTACCGAGTATCATCTTAGGGAGGTTTAGTGTAATTTACTACTAAATAAAAATAAAAAGGTTATTTAAGGCTACCTTTTTGAAAGCCCGTGTATTTGTTTCATATTGTAGTTCAAAGCCAACTTTACCAAGATGGGCCAAAAAAGCCCATGAAACTTAATTATAAATAAACCGACCAAAACATAAATTTGTCACTCTAAACCCTAAAACCCTATCAACCCTAAAATCAAATAATTGTCTCTTTGGACGCAGAAACCCAATAATTCCACTATTCCAGCAATGGAAGGTGAAGGTGATAGACTGAGCAGTCTGCCGGAACACATCATCCAACACATATTCTCCTTACTTGATACCGTCGACGTTGTTAGAGCGAGCTCGGTTTCTCGAAAATGGAGGTACTTTTGGGTCTCAATGCCTTACTTGAATTTCGGATCTATCGGTTATGATTTCAATTCCCGGTTTGAAATAAAATTCAATGATTTCGTCAATTGGGTATTGAGGTCTCGAAATCGGTTGGTTGATATTCAAAGATTTCGTATTTCGTACTTATATTTGAATGCGAATTACGCGTTTTATAGATTGATGGATACTATTACTGGGTTTAACCTGCAAGAACTTGATTTGATGATTCGATCCAAGGATCAAATTAAGTTGCCCCGATGCATTTTAAATTGCAAATCATTAGTTTCGTTGAAGTTAAGTTTTGATCATTATAGTCTTGGTACATTCCCGGGTTTGAAGAATTGTATATTTCCAGGTTTTATCAGGCTCAAGTCCCTGGAGCTATGTTTTGTTATGTTTATGGATTCTTTGTCACTTGCAAACTTTGTTTCAAGCTGTCCTTATTTGGAGAATTTGAGTGTGCATGAATGCACGTTTGTTAATGACAATATTATTAAAATTACTGCTACTAGTTTGAAGGATCTGAGCATCATTCTTCCTTGGGGACAAAAATGGAACCAAGAACGCGGAATAATAGAACAAGTAAGAAATTATGGGCTAAAGATTGCTTGCCCAAATCTTGTGTCATTGACAGTGGTAAATTTAAGGTCACTCAAATTTTCGTTCTAGGAAACGAACTCTTTACAGAAGTTGTTTATGGACTTAGATCGTCAGGATGATAATTTAAAGGTTGAACAATGTTGTCATGCTTTGAGTAAAATGCTAAAAAGAGGAGTTTGTAATGTGAAAGCTTTTACTGTATCAGAGGTTTTTCTAGAGGTATGTTTTCATATTCTCATCCTGATATTTATATTCTATTTTACATTTTTTGTATTCATTTTTCTTCTTAGATTTAAAATGTGAAATTGGTATATTTTGTTATCTATAAAGCATTAGTAGTTAACTTTTGTTTGTCATAATTGCAATTCCTTAGCATTATGATTTATCTTTTTCTGTTTGTACTGCATTTAGTATCTCCACCAAGCAGTTGATATACCAGAGAGCTTCTCCCCTTCATTCAATAATTTGAAGTCTTTAGCACTAGGCATCATGCGCACTGAATTCAACAAGCACTCATTCATCAACATGCTTGAATGCTCCCCAAATCTGGAAACTCTTTATATTTTCTTAAAACTGGTAATGTCCCCAAATCTGGAAGCTCTCTTAATACTGTATATATATTTTTAAATTCGTTATGTCAATGCCTAATCGAGTTTATTTTTCTTGTTTGACGTATCATGGGCATTGTCAGTTTAATCTGTCATCAGTCTAGTAGTAGTTCAAGCACATCACAGTGCCGTATATTGTTTATTTTATATTAGATATGATAAAAAGGACCACATTTTGTATGAAATTTTTTCAGATATCGATTATGATTTAGGAAATTTAAATGTAATATTGAGCATGAGCATACAGCCTATTTAAGTTTGTTGACAAATGGGTGCTTTTGTTCATGTCACATTTGTAGTCTCATTAGACATGTAGGAGCAAACCTATATCATTATTTTGTTTAAAGGTTTGTCACCTTTAGTAATTACCTATCATCCTTTATTTGCTTATCAATTTATTCTCCTTCATATTCAATTCATTGATTCTATTGATTGCCACTAATACTTTTTAATTGGTTTTCACTTGACAGTCTAAGTTTCGCAATGATTTTCCATTTATATCCAAAGATCATTGAAAAATGCCCAACGTGACTACATCATGTTTGAAATATCATCTCAAGATAGTTGAGCTATCCCATGTTCGAGATGACAAGCATGAATTTGACTTGGTCAAGTTTTTTCTAAAGAATGGACATATTTTGCAGAAAATGAGAATTTCCTTTTTGTGCGATCATAGAAATAATGACGAAATTATCACAGAAATAATGAAGTTTCCTAGATTGTCTCCAAACCTTGCAGTGACACTCGTCAAGCTGTTTCATATTTCTTTGGATGGTAAATAATATGGTGGTTTTTGTAACGCATAAGGGGATAATAGTTTAAAAGAATAAAACATCAAAAAAGTGACCGTTCTATTTTAAGTTTTAGTGGTTCCTTTGTCTCGGTGAAGGAGTTTTCTTATTCATTTCTATTTGATAAAATCTGTTATGCACTCTTATTGAAATCTATAAAAATTTTGGATTTTGGATATTCAAGATCTATAGTTTTTAGTTTCTTTGCATGTTCATGGTTAATTAGCATGATTGTTTGTTAAAAGTACATTTATTCAACGGTGAATATTCCAATAGGTTGTCAAATACTAGAATAGTATTCTGGTAAATTTGTTAAAGGATTCTGTTTCTTGTGTTTCTTGTTTGAATGGAATCTACTGAGTTACCTTCTTATAGGTTCATTAGGGTTTTGTATATGATAAATAACAAAAGATATACCGAAATATCTATGATATATATACATAAGATCAATTTCATTCCAGGTGAGGATTGCAACAGAAAATATATTCTATTTTTGGTAGAGTCCACTGTGGTGGCCTAATAGTTCAAATTATAGAATCAAATAGAGAACCACTCTGGTTTAGCAACTGCCAGAATTGATTTTGGGGATTTTAGGGCTTTATGTTTAGGTTGATTTTGGGGGATTTGGATCCAATTAGACAATTAATCATATAGTTTGGCACCAAAGTTCCTGACTCAGTTGATCGGTACGGGTAGGTGAACTTATTCCCTTTCGGCCCAACTTAGTAACTTTTTTTTTTTTTTTTTTTTTAAACAGCCCATCTTGGTAACTAGTCTCAAATTTACTACATAATATTCCATGGACCCTTCTCATGGGCAAGCCCATAAATGTAATCTTTGTCTGGAAATTTCAAGGTGGCAATATTGCACATTGTGTCGTGTTTATATCAACTCAAACACAGCCTGTTAATTTGTTGCTCAACCCAAACGCAATATGTTACGTTTATTGTGTCAATGGTTGAAACCCAAATGTGAGACCTATTAAATAAATGGGTTACCCGACAAGATCTATTTAACCTGTTAATTTATAGGTTATGATAATTAACAATCGGTTGCCGATTGGAGTGAGAGATACCTTGTGGAATTGTAAAAAAAAATAGGCACATCCTTGGTTTTCAAGTTTTCACTCCATGGGCACTGTTAAGTGAAAACAATTAAAATACAAGGAAGTAATAAAAAATATCAAGAAATTAAACCTAAAGGGGTTTAAATCTCATGAGATCAATATATATATATATATATTGACAGTATTTATCTATTTAGACCAGATATTTTTTGATCTCATGAGCAAATATTATTTTCTCGGGCAAGCAACGATAACCTCAAAGTTGAATAAACCCTCAGCAGCTAATGCAAGAGCATTTATGGTCAAATTCTTCGTAATGGATGAGGTGTTCCGGCAAACTACTCAGTCTATCACCATTATCTTCGTCAACGTTTGAAGTTGTTGGGATTTTACAGTTTTTGGGAGTGATAGCCAAAATATGTGACTCGATTCGTCAATGAAAATGGGCCATGGGCTGCTTGGCCCAATCTAGTAAATAAGCCCGTTTAGACCAGTATATTTTAACACGACTAGTCAACTAGGTTAGCTAAAATAGTAAATATATGGTTCAAATTTATGAAAATAAGAATATCTCCAATATAATCGTGGATTGTGAAAAAATTGGATGACAACTAGAATGGATAGACATTGAGTTCAAATATACTTCTCCAATACAACTATTACCATTCAATGTCAAGCTGATGTGTCAAAATAAATATTAGACATTGCCAACATGACGTCTACTTTCAGACGGTTTATTGCATAACTATTTTTTCAGTTGACTCAGCAAGTATTTAAATTTGACATTAATTTTTCATATATTTTTGGTAAGGAAATAAAATAAAAAATATAATAGAAAAAAAAAAATTGGACACGTTATTAAAAAATGTGTTTTAAACAGAAGTATTGGAGACCAAATTTTGAGTCAATTGTCTATCGAGTCTATACTTAAGCCATATAGGAAACAAGTCTTTTAACATTATTGTCATGCCAATAATTATTGGTATGCAAGCCACTTTTGTATTAGAGATGCTCTAATGATGAGAATATAGAAAATTTCGCTTATATCCTCAAAATATAGGAGACAGTAAAAATTTCGAGAATGATATCATTATTTACTTCATTGAGGTTAATTGATAAGATTATGTGGCCCTAAATCTTATAGTTGGGGGTAAGAAAAATATAAAAGTTAGCATTTCCCATGAAAAATGATTAAATAAAATGATTTTGTTAAGAATTATTGACATTTAATTGTTTAAGCTAACCCATACTTTATCAGAAATCAAAAATCAAGTTTAGTTTTAGGTTCGATTAAATCAGGTCTATTTGGGTAGTTTATGAAAATGAAAGTCAAATTGACAAGTACATTTGGATTTATTTCCTTGATAATTTTGATACTTTAATACATTTTTTCACTTAAAATAGATGGATTGAAGTTAATGTTGGAAAATCCTTGATGAGGTTGCATGTTCCACATATCATATCAAGTTGGTTCGTCTACTTGATTTTGGAGGCAGTGAGAATGAACTTGAATCATGAGGTTTCTGTTTAAGAAAGGACAAGTACCAAGAAAAAATCGAGGATCCATGTAGAAGAGATTCTTCAATCAGATGTTTTAGAGGTAGACCATTATAGTATTATACGAGTAGAGCTTTTAAAGAAAAGTTGTTTATTGTTTGGGTGCCAATTAAAAAAAAAACTCTATCAAACGACACAAAAAAATTGAAAAAAAAAAGTTAATTGATTAAAAGAAAAAAAAAAACTATTTTAACCGGTAGGGAAACTCTTCCAAACGGGTACCGAGTATCATATCAGGGAGGTTAAAAAAAAAAAAAAAAGGGTTATTTAAGGCTACCTTTTTGAAAGCCCTTGTATTTGTCATATTGTAGTTCAAACTTGAAAGCAACTTTACCAAGATAGGCCAAAAAAAGCCCATGAAACTTAATTATAAATAAACCGACCAAAACATAAATTTGTCACTCTAAACCCTAAAACCCTAAAACCCTATCAACCCTAAAATCAAATAATTGTCTCTTTGAACGCAGAAACCCAATGATTCCACTATTCCAGCAATGGAAGGTGATAGACTGAGCAGTCTTCCGGAACACATCATCCAACACATATTCTCCTTACTTGATACCGTCGACGTTGTCAGAGCGAGCTCGGTTTCTCGAAAATGGAGGCACTTTTGGGTCTCAATGCCTTACTTGAATTTCGAATCTAATGGTTATGATATTGATTCCCGGTCTGAAATAAAATTCAACGATTTCGTCAACTGGGTATTGATGTCTCGAAATCGGTTAGTTGATATTAAAGGATTTCGTAAATCTTACTTATATTTGAATGAGAATTCCGCGTTTTATAGATTGATGGATACTATTACTGGGTTTAACCTGCAAGAACTTGATTTGATGATTATATCCAAGTATGAAATTAAGTTGCCCCGATGCATTTTAAATTGCAGATCATTAGTTTCGTTGAAGTTAAGTTTTAATCATTATAGTCTTGGTACATTCCCGGGTTTGAAGAATTGTATAATTCCGGGTTTTATCAGCCTCAAGTCCCTGGAGCTAGGTTTTGTTATGTTTATGGATTCTTTGTCACTTGCAAACTTTGTTTCAAGCTGTCCTTATTTGGAGAATTTGAGTGTGAATGAATGCACGTTTGTTAATGACAATATTATTAAAATTACTGCTACTAGTTTGAAGGATCTGAGCATCATTCTTCCTCAGGGAGAAAAAGGGTACCAAGAATGCTACCAAGAACACGTAAGAACTGAACAATTAAGAAATTATGGGCTAAAGATTGCTTGCCCTAATCTTGTGTCGTTGAAAGTGGTAAATTTAAGGTCACTCAAATTTTCGTTCCAGGAAACGAACTCTTTACAGAATTTGTTTATGGACTTAGATCGTCAGGATGATAATTTAAAGGTTGAACAATGTTGTCAGGTGTTGAGTAAAATGCTAAAAGGAGTTTGTAATGTGAAAGCTTTGAATGTATCAGGGGTTTTTCTAGAGGTATGTTTTCATATTCTCATCCTATTATTTATATTATATTTTACATTTTTTGTATTCATTTTTTTTTTTTTTGTAGATTTAAAATGTGAAATTGGTATATTTTGTTATCTATAAAGCATTATGATTTATGTTTTTCTGTTTGTACTGCATTTAGTATCTCCATCAAGCAATTGATATACCAGAGAGCTTCTCGCCTTCATTCAATAATCTGAAGTCTCTAGCACTAAGCATCAGGCGCGCAGAATTCAACAAGCACTCATTCATCAACATGCTCGAATGCTCCCCAAATCTGGAAACTCTTAATATTTTCTTAAAAATGGTAATGTCCCCAAATCTGGACGCTCTCTTAATATATATATATATATATTTTTAAATTCGTAATGTTAATGCCTAATTAAGTTTATTTTTCTTGTTGGACGTATCATGGGCATGGTCAGTTTACTCTGTCATCAGTTTAGTAGTAGTTCAAGCACATCACAGTGCCGTATATTGTTTATTTTCTATTGGATATGATAAAAAGGACCACATTTTTGTATGAAAATTTTTCAGATATCGATTATGATTTCAACATATCATTGCCCTTCTGGATTTTTGAAGTGACAAAAATGTAAATGTAATATTGAACATGATACACTTGAAAGATAGTACTAGAGTAGTTGATAGGCTGAAAGTATAAACATAAATGGAAAATTGATACAACATGAAATCCAATGCATTCTGTGGATGGTCATTATAGGGCATGAGCATACAACCTATTTCAGTTTATTGACAAATGAATGCTTTTGTTCATGTCACATTTGTAGTCTCATTAGACATGTAGGAGCAAAGCTATATCATTATTTTGTTTAAAGGTTTGTCACCTTTAGTAATTAATTACCTATCATCTTTTATTTGCTTATCAGTTTATTCTTCTTCATATTCAATTCCTTGGTTATGTTGCTTACCACTAATACTTTAATTGGTTTTCACTTGACAGACAAATTTTCGCAATGATTTTCCATTTATGTCCAAAGATCATTGGAAAATGCCCAACAAGACTACATCATGTTTGAAATATCATCTCAAGATAGTTGAGCTATTCCATGTTCGAGATGACAAGCATGAATTTGACTTGGTCAAGTTTTTTCTAAAGAATGGACATAATTTGCAGAAAATGAGAATTTCTTTGGTGCACGGTCATAGAAATACTGACGAAATTACCACAGAAATAATGAAGTTTCCTAGATCGTCTCCAAACCTTGCATTGACATTCGTTGAGCCATTTCATATTTCTTTGGATGGTAAGTCTTATAATTGTTTTTGTAATGCATACCGGGATATTAGTTTAAAAGAATAAAACATCAAAAAAGTGACCATTCTATTTTAAGTTTTACTGGTTCCTTTGTCTTGGTGAAGGAGTTTTCTTATTCATTTCTATTTGATAAAATCTGTTATGCACTCTTATTGAAATCTATAAAAATTTTGGATTTTGGATATTCAAGATCTAAAGTTTTTAGTTTCTTTGCATGTTCATGGTTAATTAGCATGATTGTTTGCTAAAGTACATTTATTCAACGGTGATGAGTCCAATAGGTTATCAAATACTAGAATAGTATTCTGATATATGAATTGTTGTAATGTTTTGACAAAAAAAGAAGAAGAACAATATGGAGTTGGAGAAAGGATCTGTTTCTTGTGTTTCTTGTGTTTCTTGTTTGAATGGAATGTACCGAGTTACCATCTTATAGGTTCATTAGGGTTTTGTATATGATAAATAACAAAAGATATACCGAAATATCTATGATATATATACATAAGATCAATTCATTCCAGGTGAGGACTGCAACAGAAAATATATTCTATTTTTAGTAGAGTCCATTGTGGTGGCCTAATAGTTCAAATTATAGAACCAAATGGAGAACCACTCTGGTTTACCAACTGCCAGAATTGATTTTGGGGATTTTAGGGTTTTATGTTTAGGTTGATTTTGGGGGATTTGTAACCAATTAGACAATTAGTCATATATTTTGGCACCAAAGTTCCTGACTCAGTTGATCAGTACAGGTAGGTGAACTTATTCCCTTTCGGCCCAACTTGGTAACTTATTTATTTATTTAATTTTTTTTTTTAAACAGCCCATCTTGGTAACTAGTCTCAAATTTACTACACAATATTCCATGGACCCTTCTCATGTGCAAGCCCATAAATGTAATCTATGTCCGGAAATTTCAAGGTGGCAGTATTGCTTATTGTGTCGTGTTTATATCAACTCAAACACGGCCTGTTAATTTGTTGCTCAACCCAAACGCAACATTTTATGTTTATTGTGTCAATGGTCGAAACCCAAATGCGAGACCTATTAAATAAATGGGTTACCCGACAAGATCTAGTTAACTTGTTAATTTAAAGGTTATGTTTTAATCATTATAGTCTTGGTACATTCCCGGGTTTGAAGAATTGTATATTTCCGGGTTTTATCAGACTCAATTCCCTGGAGCTATGTTTTGTTATGTTTATGGATTCTTTGTCACTTGCAAACTTTGTTTCAAGTTGTCCTTATTTGGAGAATTTGAGTGTGCATGAATGCACGTTTGTTGATGACAATATTATTAAAATTACTGCAACTAGTTTGAAGGATCTGAGCATCATTTTTCCTCGGGGACAAAACGGGAACCAAAAACGCTACCAAGAACATGTAAGAACAGAACAATTAAGAAATTATGGGCTAAAGATTGCTTGCCCTAATCTTGTGTCATTGAAAGTGGTAAATTTAAGGCCACTCAAATTTTTGTTCTAGGAAACGAACTCTTTATAGAATTTGTTTATGCACTTAGATCATCAGGATGATGATTTAAAGGTTGAACAATGTTGTCATGCGTCGAGTAAAATGCTAAAAAAAGGAGTTTGTAATGTGAAAGCTTTGAGGGTAAATTTGTTTTTTTGACATGTGTCCCATGGCATGGGACAACGTGTTGTATGGTCTTGGCTAATATTACATTAATAGTAGTATAGTACATGTATAATCATTTTTTTGTAGCTTAACTATAAGAACCGATCGAGTTTCATCGAAACCACCAAATAGGGTTTGTATATGCAAGGGTATATATTATAACTATTCAATACCAATTGAGAAATGAATCATATATGTAGCTACACTTTCATGTGTTTTATTCTTCTCTCAATGATTTCACAAAAGAGTAGGAAGATAGTATGTAACAAAGCCTCGCAAAGCATGCCTTTTTCTGTAGACAAAACAAAGGAAGAATATGGAAAGAACTAAAGTTGAGGAAATCCCTGTAATGAGAAATAAACCACCGAATCTCTCGAGGCTTAGACTGCTGGGATTACTGGAGGAATCTTGGTTCATATAAGCTGAAGGCTGATTACCACTAAACCAATAATCTTCTAGCATTTTAAGCTTCCCTTCTTCTCTTAGACTTGCAATTGCCCTTGATATGTTCGGGACCAGTGGTGAACCCCTTGGAAAAGCCTACAATATCCAAGTATATGCTTTAATTAAAGCTCTGATAAAAACTTAAAAGATTAGCATTATAAGATCCCAATTTCTAATTAAAGTATACTCACAAAGCCAAAACCATTGCTTGAAGGAGGATTTTTGGGTATAACCATCGTGTAATGAGCAGGATAATGTGCACGGACTATCTTGATGTAAGGTATTTCGTCTAGAATGGCAGACACCCCACCTTTTTTACTCCCCTTTGATAAAGCATCGGCATATTCTACTGGAGAATTATATTCCTTCAGCCTGGAATCTTCTAAATTTATGTTGTTTGTAGCTCCTCCTGTAAATGAACGGGACCCTATATAGTCATTTGAACCCAACTGGATTTGTTGAACGGTTAACATAGAAGTTAAAGTGGCCGTGTAGCTTGAACTCAATATAAGCACTACAAACACCCATATGATCACTACAAACTTTGACCAGTTGCTCAACAACCTCTCACCTGAAATGTCAATTTATAATCAGAAACAGGATAAAATCATCATCAAAAGATTATTGCATCAGAGTAAGTCTGCATATAAGCTTACTATGGGCAAATACAAGTGTTGAGAAGGAATACCAAAACACCATTCCGATTTGGTGAGCTAATGAACCTTGAAATTCATCGTTGATAGGATGTTCAATAATCCACACCACGAAGCCGGTGAAGACAAAGAAAGCAGCACTGGTCAGCCAAAGATCAGCCTGAAGCGGCTTCAAGAAAATCCACATGTTATCATTTTGATAAGTAGGCATTATCATCCCAATTCCCATGTCGGAGAATGGCAAAGTGAAATCCACATACAGTGATCTGTTGGCAGTGATTGATATATCTCCCACGGCAGCATCAAACCTCTAGTGGATCAAAAATTAATATTACATGTAAATTACAGAATATTGATAATAATTCATGACTAGAATTAATTTTCCATGAAAAAAATGCTAACCATACCTTGAGATAAACCTGATGGAGAAGATCATTATAAGATCCAGCTATACTTCCGTTGGCATATGCGAACGGTATAAACTCATAAGTTACTTCATATGTTAGAGTGGCCATGGCAGCCTTGAACACTTCTATACAGAAGCCACTTAAAATCGTTGCATTAGATTGTGAATCGTGAACCACATTCACCAATTCCTTAAACGGAGATTGCGCTGGAACACCGATCCTCAATACCTTAGAACTCATTTGAATCAGCTGACGTTTTGGAATGGTTGCAGATCCTCCGGGCCATATGATGACTTCAAGGTCACTTATCGATGGTGAATTCGATTCTTTTGTAATATTCCCAGTTTCAGATGTCCAAAATCCAACTCTTCTCAGTCCTTTTCCTACGACATTAACTATTTCGAATCTCCTTGAAGGTAGTTTATTGCCATTACTTAGTTGAAAATAACCACTTAAACCCTTGAACCTACTCTTCATTATTTCCTCATAAAGCATCAAACCACCTTGAGAAATTTCAGTACTTTTCAGTTTTTGTGCTGCTTCTGCTAGGGCCCAAATTGCATCATACGCCAGAATCCCGTAAGGATCTAATTCCAATACCTCAGCATTCGGATGATCAATATAAATTTTCCTTCTCCACCTTAAAGTGAAGTTATGGAGCTCCTTCGAAGCCGGAATGTATGGCTTCAAACCCACAACTCCTTGCATGGACTCAACCACTAAAGTATCCATTGAATGAAAGAAACTCATAATTGTATCAGTAACTATCCAAACATATCCTTCACTCATCATTTCTAGCTTCTTAACTTTCAAAAAGAAGTGAGATGCAAGAGAATGAGACATGTGCACAACAAATACTTTTGTTTGGAAAGTCTTTATCATTGAAAGCTTTTCAATGATATGTTCATCAGAAGATGAAGGTGGGATGCTGATTCTATGAGCGATATGAATATTAGCATCCTGTGAGGAATCAAACATGTGAGGAAAGAAATCTCTCCCACCGTTGTTATCTTCATAAATGAGGATGGCATCTTTCCATTTGAAGGCTTTGATGAGAGTAGCTATGCCTTTGGCTTGATCATGAGCAATTTGAATAAAATTAGAGTAGTTGAACAAGGTTAGAGAAGGACCACTTGCAAAGAGAGAAATAATAGGAATTTTAGCTCTGGATCCTAACTCTGCTAAGATTTGTGCTCCACCACTTGATGTCTCTGTAATGATGATTGCTTGCAATGTGACATTCTGTAAAAGATTCAAGGCTGCATTTGAAAATTAATGAATGAAACCATATATATATATATATACAAATCACATTAATATATATATATATATAACATAATATGTAAAAATATTATCTAACCTGCATGTAAAGCAAGAATAGAATCGCTTTTGGAATCCATCCAGTGGAGAAGTACCCTTGGTTTATTATTGAGAGCACAGAAATCAGAAATGGCCATGGAAATGCAGCTGTGGCTAATCTTCCCTGACCATGATCCCATATCAACTATCACTCCAACATGAACTTGTGCCACAGAACTCAAACTAATATTATTGACTTCTTCATCAGGTTTTGATGGGTTGAGAAGGATAAACAAGATCATTAGATGGAAAAAGAAGGCCTGGTTATTAAGCTTCTTCCTCTTAAAATCCATTACAATTCAATGGGGTGTGCATGTTATGTGTTGTGAGATTTTAGTAATATATAATGTTACTTCTTATCAAAGAAGATATATAGTCACATAGTTGATTCTATATTAAAAGATGCAATTCCAAGAAGCAACACAATTCCCGGCAATTGCGGGGTTTTTCCAGGAATTATCGTAGAAAACTAAAAAGAATTACTAGTCCAAATCAACATTGCATTACTCAATTTACTCTGAAAAAGCCTACAGAGTAGTTTGAAAAACCTATGAAGTTGACCATCATATATTCAACAACTGTCGAAGTAAATAGAGTAAACCATTAGACCAGAACAAAAAATTCCTTAATTAAATCATGTAAAACGTGGAGTCGAAGTTGTTGACTCCGCCTAGTCGTTCCAAACATCACCATTGTTCGCCACCGCCGACGAGTTCAAGAGAGAGAGAGAGAAGAGTTGAAATCTAGAAACAGTGGAAGAACAGAGAAAGAAGAAGAAATTAAATGTGGGTTGGTGGTACGTGATGTAATATTGTACAGTAAAAAAGAAATTAAAAAAATGAATAAACTAAGAAATAAAAAAAGTTTCACCGCGTAGGCAACTTCTAGTCCGTCTAGGTGGAGATACTCCTTCCATAGTCCCATCTAAAGAATTAAGCTCCATTTCTTGATTCGTTTTCCCATATTCAATTTTATTATGGACTCTCAATAAATCCGCAAAAGAGTATTCTCTAGGTACAATCTACTTTAGAGTGGCGATAATTATATCTCTCAAAAATTGTATCTACACCCTTTTCGTAATCACACCTATTAATTTTTTTAAAAAAAAATCTTTAATTTGTAATGAAACCCTACTTAATGCCAAAAATGCCCTTTCTTTAATTGTACTGTGTTATATTTTTGTAAGAATACACTACTTATAACTATTATTATATTATTTAATCAACTTTATTATTATTTCAAATTTTGTTGTTACCTTTAATTCTCTTACTATTCTTTATCTTCCCTACTTCTTTTCTCTTATCGATTTTTTAAAAATCAAACTTCATTTTTTGTTAAAAATCCAGTTAAAGTTTTTTTTTTTTTTTTTTTTTTTTTTTTTTTTTTTTTTTTTTTTTTTTTTTTTTTAATATTAGAGAATCACTTTCTATTTTAGAGAGTTGTTGGGATGTAAGATTTGTACTATGTCCCAATTGATGTGTAAGCAGATATGTGTCAAATGATATTTTTTTTTTTAAAAAGATAGGTGTTCAATGAAATTGAAGAACATCTAATATATATATATATTGACAAGAAAGAACATCTAATATTGATAATTAAAAAAAAAAAAAAAAGTCTAAAAATGTGTTTGCAAGAAATAAAAAAAAATATAGATAAAAGTCTGTATATATACATAATGATTTTGTTCTTTTAACAAAAATAATAAAAATTAATTTAAAACTTACTTTTTTGACATCCGAATTTCTCTCATGATTTTGATTCATGTTCCATACTTAGCAATCAGTTAGTTTTCCTTACAAAAGATTGAAAATATATTTAAAAGGGAATCTAAGGTTTATTAAAATAGAAAGAGTTTTTATGATATATATTAATATCAAACCATTAATAGAAAAAAAAATTACAAGAGATTAAAATAGGAAACTAATTTATAATTACTGGTAGGTGCACTAACAAACAATTAGTTCTCTTAATAATTTTATTCAAGGATTTTTCAAAAAAAAAAAAAAATTATTCAAGGGTATTATTGGATTTTTGAAAACATACTAATTTAGGGATGTACATACAGTTTGTAAGGGATACAAATATCATCACTCTCCACTTTATTGTTATCACAGTTTTAATGCTAGGGCTTGAGAAGGAAATGCATTTTCCTTTGGCCCAACAAGATATTAATGGGCCGAAAAAAACATTGGAATCAAAAAATCTTTACAACCGAAACCACCTTGCAAGAAGAAGACATCAGATCAGATACACAACGCTAACAAAAGTACTTAGATTGGATTTTTATATTACAAGTCCATCGATGGGCGGTACTTTTTTCGTTGAAACTTAGGCGGCGTTACATGTCATTTTCAGATTTCAGACCTTATTCAGTCTTTAGAAAAATTCAGATTGTTCAGTCTTTAGATAAAAAAACAAACAACCCCTAAGACTTGGTTCATACTAATCTTATTACATGTCATTTAAGTTCAGATTTCATTCCTTATTCAGTCTTTAGAAAAATTCAGGACTATTCAGTCTTCAGACAAAAAAACAAACGACCCCTAAGACTTGGTTCATACTAATCTTATTGATAATCTCCATGTTTAATTGATCAATATTCCATCTAGAAAGATCGTGGCTGGTTGGGGGGGCTGTTTTTTTGGGGTTTGCTGGCTTGTTCCTGGCTTTGCGTTTGAGTGTTTCCTTTCTTTTTGGTTTCCTGGTCTTTTTGCTTTTCTGCGTGCTTGGCTTTGGGTGCTGCTTGTGGGCGTCCTGTTTTGCTTGTGGTTTTGTTTGCCGTTGGCTTTGTGCCTTTGAATAAATTGCCTTTTCAAAAAATATTCCATCTAGAAAGATGGGGTGTTCTTGTAAATATGAGGATTGCTTTTAGTGTTGGACATAAAGTTAAGGTTGATTTCTTTGTATAAATAAAGAGATTGAATAGTCTCAGGTTGACTTGTGAGATAGTATAATTAGATTGGAAGTTGTAAAAGAAGCAAGAACTACTATGACTTGCTCAAAATTTGACCAAGGTTAGGGCACTTCCAAGTTTCTAAGGAATTTACAAGAACGTTACATTTTCTTGGAGAGGGTTGTTGGAATAATAAGTTGTCTGAAATTACAATTCTTCAAGCCAAAAAATGTAGAGAATGGCAAGAGCATGAGTTGAAGAGAGTCCTGTACGAGGAATTGACGCTGTCGATGGTCAGAGGGTTCACATTATTGTTTGAACTTAATTTGAAGAGTCCTCAGAAGATGATGTATGTACTAGTTGATGGACTTTTAGACCTTGATTTTTTTTCATCATATTAACCTTTCCATCTTTTCTCAGTTTTACAATTGCCCTAGACAAATCTGGAACCAATGGACAACCTTTATGAAAAATCTCAAAACCGAACCCACAACTTAAGGTATATGGTATAGGTGTGAGAGGCGAACAACTGAGTCAATCTTATATTGTCTCGAAATGGGTTTTTATATAAAAGTAATGTAGCCACATTTTCTTCGTAAAGGATGATGTAAAGAAAACAAAAACCAAAGAGATCACCAGCAAAGTTAGATCGAATCCAAAGAGAATTTCCTATTAATAGTTTGATTGTAATCAATTACTATATTAGAGGTTTATTAAGAAATTGAGTAAACTACAAATGGACATTAAAGCTAGTAAGACATTTCATATGATTACAGTTAAGGTTCATTGTTGAAATAATATTTCAGTTCATATTGCAAAAAAAAAAAAAAAAAAAAAAGCAATTTATGCAACAAGGTTATTTAAGTCTAACTTTTTGAAAGGAATGAAAGCCCATGTATTTGTTTCATATTGTAGTTCAACTTCAAAGCCCAATAATTGTCATTTTTTCACTTAATAGATGGATTGAAGTTAATGTTGGAAAAATCCTTGATGGAGGTTACATGTTCAAGTTGGTTCGTCTACTTGATTTTGGAGGCAGTGAGAATGAACTTGAATCGATGAGGTTTATGTTTAAGAAAGGACAAGTACCGGAAAAATCGAGGATCCATTTGGAAGAGATTCTTCAATTAGATGTTTTAGAGGTAAACCATTATAGTATTCTACGAGTAGAGCTTTTAAAAAACAGTCGTTTGTCATTTGGTTGCTAATTAAAAAAAAAAAACTCTATCAAACGACACAAAAAAATTGAAAAAAAAAAATTTAATTGAAAAAATATATATATTTTTTAGCCGGTAGGGAAACTCTTCCAAATGTGTACCGAGTATAATCTCAGGGAGGTTTAGTGTAATTTACTATAAAAAAAATTTTACAAAAAAAAAAAAAAAAAAAAAAAAGGTTATTTAAGGCTACCTTTTTGAAAGCCCATGTATTTGTTTCATATTGTAGTTCAAAGCCAACTTTACCAAGATGGGCCAAAAAAGCCCATGAAGCTTAAGTATAAATAAACCAACCAATAAATTTGTCACTATATAAAACCCTATCGACCCTAAAATCAAATAATTGTCTTTTTGAACGCAGAAACCCAATAATTCTACTATTCTAGCAATGGAAGGTGAAAGTGGTGGTGACGGTCAAGGACGGAGCCAAGTGAGGATGAGAGGGGGCCACTGCACCCCTGAAGTTTTATATATTTTTAAAATTTACCCTAAGTTTTCATATTTTTATGTTTTTACCCTTATTTCATATTTCTTGAAGTTTTACATTTTTAAAAATAAATCCCGTAAGCTTTTAGATTTTCATGCTTTTGCCCTTATTTGATATTTATATTTTTTTAATTCTTTTATAAATTAAGTGTTAGTAATTTTCTCATAATCATGTAGAAAATATATTTGATTCTAAATATATTATTGTTATTTCTTTATATCTCAAACATAAATCAAATCACAATATATATATTTTGTTATGTCAATTGTAATTTTTTTCTTATCAAAATTACACTTACTCAATTCAATATTAACTAATTTTATTATATCCTTAAAATATTTTCTCTCTCTCCAAAGCTAACTTATCTCACACTAGTACCGATAAGTTATTTATATAGCTTTTTCTTTTAAAAAAAAAAAAATGTGTTGATTTATATAATTAAAACATGTCAAGTAAACATAGTCATATATTTATATTTAATTATTAAGAAATTTTATCAAGCATACTTTTATAATTTTTAACAATTAAAATATTTTTTGGATATTAGAAAAAGACTAGAATAATTTTTGACAGTGAAATTTTATCATCTTAAATGTTTTTTTATAAATGCACAAATTAAGATAATTTATCTCAATAAAATATTAATATTAATTTAAAATAATTAATGAAAAAATTAATGTTTTAAAATATAAACAACATTTTTTTTTTTAATTAACCTCTAAGATATATATCGATTTAACTTATTATTTTATGGTGCCCCCTAGAACATAATCCTGGATTCGTCCCTGGATTGACGGTGACGGTGATAGACTGAGCAGTCTGTAGGAACACATCATCCATCACATATTCACCTTACTTGATACCGTTGACGTTGTCAGAGCGAGCTCGGTTTCACGAAATTGGAGGGACTTTTGGATCTCAATGCCTTACTTGAATTTTGAATCTAACGGTTATGAAATCGATTCCCGGTCTAAAATAAAATTCAACGATTTCGTCAACTGGATATTGATGTCTCGAAATCGGTTAGTTGATATTAAAGGATTTCGTAAATCTTACTTATATTTGAAGGAGAATTACGCGTTTTATAGATTGATGGATACTATTAGTGGGTTTAACCTGCAAGAACTTGATTTGATGGTTCTATCCAAGGATAGAATTAAGTTGCCCCGATGCATTTTAAATTGCAGATCATTAGTTTCATTGAAGTAAAGTTTTAATCCGGGTTTGAAGAATTGTATATTTCCGGGTTTTTATTGGGCTCAAGTTCCTGGAGCTATGTTTTGTTATGTTTATGGATTCTTTGTCACATGCAAACTTTGTTTCAAGCTGTCCTTATTTGGAGAATTTGAGTGTGCATGAATGCACGTTTGTTGATGACGATATTATTGATATTACTGCTACTAGTTTGAAGGATCTGAGCATCATTCTTCCTCAGGGAGAAAAAGGGTACCAAGAACGCTACCAAGAACACATAAGAACAGAACAATTAAGAAATTATGGGCTAGAGATTGCTTGCCCTAATCTTGTGTCATTGAAAGTGGTAAATTTAAGGTCACTCAAATTTTCATTCCAGGAAACAAACTCTTTACAGAATTTGTTTATGGACTTAGATTGTCAGGATGATAATTTAAAAGTTGAACAATGTTGTCAGGCGTTGAGTAAAATGTTAAAAGGAGTTTGTAATGTGAAAGCTTTGAATGTATCAGGGGTTTTTCTAGAGGTATGTTTTCATATTCTCATCCTGTAATTTAATTATATTTTACATTTTTTGTATTCATTTTTTTTCGTAGATTTAAAATGTGAAATTGGTATATTTTGTTATCTATAAAGCATTATGATTTATGTTTTTCTGTTTGTACTGCATTTAGTATCTCCATCAAGCAATTGATATACCAGAGAGCTTCTCGCCTTCATTCAATAATCTGAAGTCTTTAGCACTAAGCATCAGGCGCGCTGAATTCAGCAAGCACTCATTCATCAACATGCTCGATTGCTCCCCACATCTGGAAGCTCTCTTAATATATATATATATATATGTATTTTTTAAAATTCGTTATCTCAATGCCTAATCAAGGTTATTTTTTTTGTTTGACGTATCATGGGCATGGTCAGTTTACTCTGTCATCAGTCTAGTAGTAGTTCAAGCACATCACAGTGCTGTATATTTATTTTATATTGGATATGATAAAAAGGACCTCATTTTTGTATGAATTTTTTCAGATATCGATTATGATTTCAGCATATCATTGCCCTTCTAGAATTTTGAAGTGACAAAACACTTGAAAGATAGTACTTGAGTAGTTGATAGGCTGAATGTATAAACATAAACGGAATATTGATACAACATGAAATCCAATGCATTCAGTGGATGGTCATTATAGGGCATGAGCATACAACCTATTTCACATTTGTAGTCTCATTAGACATGTAGGAGCAAAACCTATATCATTATTTTGCTTAAAGGTTTGTCGATCACCTTTTGTAATTACCTATCATCTTTTATTTGCATTTTATTCTTCTTCATATTCAATTCCTTGGTTATATATGTTGCTTACCACTAATACTTTAATTGGTTTTCACTTGACAGACTAATTTTCGCAACGATTTTCCATTTATGTCCAAAGATCATTGGAAAATGCCCAACGAGACTACATCATGTTTGAAATATCATCTCAAGATAGTTGAGCTTTTCCATGTTCGAGACGACAAGCATGAATTTGACTTGGTCAAGTTTTTTCTAAAGAATGGACATATTTTGCAGAATATGAGAATTTCCTTGGTGCATGGTCATAGAAATACCGACGAAATTACCACAGAAATAATGAAGTTTCCTAGATCGTCTCCAAACCTTGTATTAACATTTGTCGAGCCGTTTCATATTTCTTTGGATGGTAAGTCATATGATTGTTTTTGTAATGCATACCGGGATATTAGTTTAAAAGAATAAAACATCAAAAAAGTGACCGTTCTATTTTAAGTTTTACTGGTTCTTTCTTTATGTTGGATGTGATTCAATGTTATGTAATAATGCAAATATTCTCATCCTGTCATGGAAAACAATTAGGATGGCCACTTGGTCAAGGAGTTTTCCGATTCATTTCTATTTGATATAATTTATTGAAATCTATAAATTTTTTGAATTTTGGATATTCAAGATATAAAGTTGTTAGTTACTTTTCAAGTTCATGGATAGTTAGCATGATTGTTTGGTAAAGTACATTTATTCTGTTTCTTGTTTGAATGGAATCTACTGAGTTACCTTCTTATAGGTTCATTAGGGTTTTGTATACGAATTTGTGGTGCAAGCAAGACCAGTACTGCCTCATTCTTCATATTTCTTTTCATGTGTTTTTTTTCTTCTTCTCCTTTTGCAGGTAAAAGCAATTAACATTTCAAGTTTTCTCATTAAAAATCATTTATACCATATTTATTTTTTCTTTGCTTAAACAAGACTTTTTACACGAGAAAACTAAATGACGAAAGATATACCACGTATATATACATACACACACATAAGATCAATTCATTCCAAGTAATTTCAAAATGGCAATCATGTCGTGTTTGTACCAATTTAAATATAATTTACATTCGGAGTTTTCCGGCAATAGTGTTTAGAGTGGTAATATTTTCACTCCTTTAAAACTGTATCTACCCTCTCAAATTTATATATTTTCAGAATTCCAACAATACCCTTAAATCAAATTATTTACATTTTAATAAAAAAGGTATTACTTTTTTAAGACTATTTTTTTTTTTCAAAATTTTACTTACTAAACTAAATTAAAGAAAAAAAATATATATATATATATATAATTATAAAGAAAAACAAAAATTCAGATCGAAAAGTGGAGAAGATTTTCTTCTCCCAAACTTGAAACTACCAAAAAAAATATTATAATCAAGTCTTCAACAAAATCCACAAGCATTCTCATATCAATATAGGTCTCCAAAGCACTTTTCATTCCCACATAAATTGTACCTAAAATGGATGAATAAAGAAAAATGACCAATTCCTACAGATCTAAAATAATTCGTCGCACACTCTTCAGTGATTAAGTTGTCACAGACATACTCTTAGGGGCCGTTTGGTATGGGGGTATCTTGGCATGGGAATGGGAATCTGATAGGATTCCCATGTTTGTTACTGGGTTTGTAATTTCAGATTCCTGGGAATGTGAATCCCATGGGAATCACATTACCCTCCAAGAGGGTAATGTGATTCCCTCCCCAACAGGTGGGTTTCAGATGCCCCTCCATCTGATTCCCACCGTGGGACCCACCTTATTAATTTTTTTTTTTTTTTTTTTTTTTTTTTTTTTAATGTTCTTCTTCTTCGATCTCACGCAGATCACACTTCTTCTTCTTTGATTTTCAATTTTCAATCACACCACCTCTTCTTCTTCTTCAATTTTCAATCACACAAACCCTTCAATTCATCCCCAAATCCCAATCTTGTCCAATCAAATCAATTTTCAAAAACCCAAACCCAAACCTAAATCGATCAATTTTAAAATCGAATCACATCATCTGGGTTTGCTCGATGATGACGACGCCGACGACGACGAACTTCGACGATGACAAGCTTCTTGGCGACTGCGAGCTTTTCGGCGAGGCGAGACGAGCTTTTTGACGACGGTGAGCTTCTCTTCTCGGCGACGGTGAGCTTCTCTTCTCGGCGACGAGCTTCTCGACGACGAGAAGATGAAGAAGAAGACGAACTTCGGCAATGAGAATATGAAGAAGAAGACAAGTGATCCAGTTTTTTATTTTTTGGCTTCCTGATCTGGTTTTGTTCACAGCAATGAAGATGACGATGACGTGTAAATGTGTGATGTTATTTGTTTATTTATAATTTTTTTTATTTTCAAATTAATTTTGACATGTTTTTTTATATAAACACAAAAACATTCCCATACACAACCAAACACAATTATCTAACATTCCCAGGAATCGAACATAATATTCCCATGCACAACCAAACACATGTATACAACTTTCCCAGTAATGTGATTCCTGGGTTTCACATTCCCAGGAATCACATTATTTTGATTACCCCATACCAAACGGCCCCTTAATGTCATCCTGAGGGCAAGTCACAAAATCCACATTGTTTCCATTAATGTGGTGAACTCAAAATTTCAAATGCCCATTGCCGTGCGACACAGTTTTTTTTTCATTTATTTATTTATTTATTTATTTATTTATTTAATATAATAATTTTTAAAGTTATTTATAATATTTTTTTTTCAAGATAAAATAAAGGACATATTTAAGATAGAAAATAAAGAACATATTTAGTAATATGTGGGGTGTGCTTACAAAAAATAATATTTTAATGACGTGTAAATACAAAAAAGGGTTGTACATATAAATTTGCAGGGAGCCAATATGTTGATCTATTGTTTATTGTGTCATGTTCATATCAACCCAAACACGGTCCATTAATTTTTTGCTCAAAATTTTTTTTTTGAGCTCAACCCAAACACGACCCGTTAAGCTTATCATCTTAGAGGTTGTAACTCAAACACGACCTATTAAATAAGAGTGACGATATTTATACCTCTTAACAGCTGTATGTACACCCCTATTGTAATCACACCCCATTAGAAAATTTAAAAACACATTAATTTGTAAATAAACTCCACTTAATGGTAAAAATACCATTTCTATATTTCTATTTTATTATATTTTTGTAATTACACCTCACATATAACTATTTTATTATTTAATCAACTTTATTATTATTTTAAAATTTGTACAAAAAAATGAGTACAGTGTGAGCCATGCATAAATTGTTACTATCAACGATCTCCCCGGTACAATTCGCAAGTTTCCTCTACTTATCAGAGACTTCCTTGTCCTAACAATTTGTGCTGAGGTTCTAATTAATAACCATTTCTCCTATACAAATGGGGAATGCATCTATACTATGAGCCATGGACACGAAGGCCATGCCATGTCATGTTGTGCCGTGCCGTGCCGTGTCATGTCGTGCTTGTACATATATAATCGAGAGTAGATATGTCTCCATTTGCGTAGAAGGCACGCGATTTGGGGGAATAAAATTACTCCAAATGTTTTTCTTGATTCCTCTTCATGTATGCTTCAACATACAAAGTAATGAAAGTTTCATATCTCATTTTCAACTTCAATGTAAAGGCTTCAAATGCATAAAAAGGAGAAAAGAAGGCACACCAACGGTGATTGTGAACTCGTTGAATTGATAGACACCGGCAGTGGCCTAATATGGACACAGTGTGACCTTGCGAACAATATTGTTACGATCAAGGATCTCCGTGATACAATTCGCGAGTTTCCTCTACTTATCGGAGACTTCCTTGTCCTAACAATTTGTGTCCACGAGTTTCCTCTACTTATCGGTACAATTCGCGATGTTTGTTTTTGGTTGTTGTTTTGCTTTGTTTTTGGGTTGCCCTCTATGTTTTTTGCTGCTGTTTTTTTCCTTTTGCTTCCTGCTATGACGCTGGGCGTTTGTATGTTGTGGCCTGTGTGTTTTTGCCCCTCTGCTTTTAGGGGGGGCTCTGTTTTTGGCTTTTACCTTGAATAAAGTTCTATAGTTCAAAAAATAATAATAATAATAATTTGTGTCCAGGTCCTAATAACCATTTCTCCTGTAAAGATCATGGGGAATGCGACTATGTTATGAGCTATGGCAATGGAGGCAATTCAGGCACAACAAAGGGTTTCTGGTCCCTGGAATCATTCTTATTTGCTGAGGTCGCTATTTTCCCCGGTACAATTCTCTATTTTCCTCTACTTATCGGAGACTTCCTTGTCCCAACAATTTGTGCTCAGGTCCTAATAACCTTTTCTCCTGTACAAATGTGGAATGCATCTATACTATGAGCCATGACCACGAAGGCTATGCCGTGTTGTGTCGTGTCGTGTCGTGCCATATCGTGTGCTTTTAAGGTCAAATTACCATGAAGACGACATGTTTTTATTCTGCATGTAGATCTTCTACTCGTCACATAAATGAAGCCTCTCATGGTTAGTTCTTCTAAGTACATGTCAGCCGTTGTCTCACTGTTTTCTTCAATAAAACCTTCAGCTATCCACAGCTGATATAACTGCATGCTGCTGATGTCATAGCTTGGAGGAAAGACAGCGAAATAGACAAAGCGGGGTTTCAAGTAATCAGGTACACTCTCAAGCACAAAGAGGTGATTTTATTGTTCTTGAAATATCTTTTCTTGTACATTAGTATTCCAGCATCTGAAGAGCATCTTGCTTATCTTTCCCTAATAATATTCCTAAAAGGAGCGTGATGGCGAAAGGCCAGCCATTGCAAATGACTTTCAAAGATCTCTTAACAGTCTCTAATTCAAGCAAATTGCTTTCATTGCTAAAATCTCCATAAGTTAGCATCTCTAAACTCTTTGTATCGTTTAGAGGCCTTAAACTGAAAATGTGGCTCCATTCACCATACTCTACCAAAGAATGAGATGTTGCCAGTACCTTACTTCCATTCCCATCATCAGGAAAAACATCATCCAATAGATCAGGGTACCAAAGATTAGTAATCTGTAAGTACAATAAGATACCTCTTGTTCCTAAGGTAATCACAAAAAGTAGTTATTAACTTCATCTCATCATCATTTTTCCATTATTTCTTGCAACCCAGAAGACGGCATCAGAGACTTCAATATAGCATCCAATCCCATAACCACTGTACGCAACAAATGTAATTGCGGAAAAAAAAAATTACACAATTCCCTAAAGGCCATGCCGTGTCATGTCGTGTCGTGTCGTGCCGTGCCGTGTCATATCATCTGCCTTTGGTTGCTCCAACAATTACATAAATTTCAATCCATTCGTGGGTCTCATTTCTGGGATCATGGGATTGGACTTATCTGCATATTCGCTCAATTCTCAGTTGCAAGCACTGATCGGCAGACGATTCTCCTATTGTATCATTCCTTACATTGAAGATCCAACCTTTAGTATGTTGAGGTTTGGGGATGATATTCCCCAACCTAGACCATGAAAAACAATGAAGGTGTTTGATTGAGGCAGTAAACTGTTTGATGAAATGCCTTAGAGAGAAAAAGAAATTAAAGCTTTGTAAATCTACATTAATGGAGTAGAGAATAGAGTCTCTCAAGAGACTTTTCAATATATTTGTGTTAAATGAAAATGATCAACAAGCCTAGTATTTATAGTTACTAGAGGATTCTAATCACAAGGTTTACATGAGTTGGATGATTTTTTAACAAACTAACGTTGACGGAAGTATATTACCGAGCTATCAATCAGCTGGTTGTTACTTGTTACTAACTTCTGTTAACTAATATAACAGAGTATAACTAACTTTATTCCATTTTATTAACCACCACAACTTGCTGCATCATAGTCAGCTATTAACAGATGATGATGATTATTTGAGCTCTAATTCTCTGTAGCTGATCTCAGAACATTCCAAGTCTTTTTGATGCTCAACATTTGACCTTGAAAGGTTCACCACTCCAATATCTTTCCATTTACTTTACTATTTTGGCCAAGTTGGGATTAGAACACCACCGGTGATTGTGAATTTGTGTCATGCATAAATTGTTACAATCAAGGATCTCCCTGGAACAATTCGCTAATCTACTTATCAGAGACTTCTTGTGTCCTAACAATTTGTGCTCAAGTCCTAATAACCATTTCTTCTGTACAAATGAGGAATGCATCTATACCATGAGCTATGGCTAAGAAGGACATGCCGTGCCGTGTCGTGCCGTGCCGTGTCGTGTCGTATCATCTATTGGAGAATCAGTAATCCAGCTGTCTTTCCATGACGTTAATAACCTTATGTGTACAGTTGTCTAATTCTATTTGAATTGTATCTGTTGTTCATTCCTATCATTAGGAGAGTTTCTATTTCATTATAACTCACCACTGATGTACATTATATATTTTTATTTTTCTATCAATGAAATCGTGAGCAGCTTTCACACAAAATACTTCACCTATTTACATGGTATCAGAGCTTTTGATCTCTCCCTAAATATATATATATTTTTTTCTTCTCTTCTTCCTCTCCGCCAATGTCAAACACTGATATCTCCCCTGCCGACAGCTCTTCCATGACCCCTCCTGCCATCATTAATGTCACTCCAGCAACGTCAACAACCCTTCGCTCCAATGAGTTTCACTTAATTACCATCAACATCTCCGCTCAGGCTCCGCTCAAACTCACCACCACCAACTACATGTCCTGGAAGATTCAGTTTCAAACTCTCTTCACTGGATACGATTTGCTTGGCTTTATTGATGGCACCAAACCTTGTCCACCGGCCACCGTTGAAGTCAATACTGTCACCACTCCGAATCCTGCTTGCAATATCTGGATCCGACAGGATCAACTCATCCTCAACGCCATTATTGGTTCCCTTTCTCCTACCATTACCTCTTTCGTCGCCAGAGCCAAAACATCAATGGAGGCGTGGACGATTCTTGCAAATACCTATGCCAAACCGTCTCGTGGACGTGTCAAACAAGTCAAAGCCCTTCTCAAAAATTCCACCAAAGGTACGCAGTCAATCACTGATTTTCTTCACTCCGTTAAGGCTCGAGCAGATGAATTGGCATTACTTGGTGCCCCGGTGGATGACGATGACCTTACTGAACGAATCCTCGATGAACTTGATGACGACTACAAGGAATTGGTCCGTGCGGTTCAGGCTCGGGATAATCCGATCACCTTTGATGAACTTCATGAGAAGCTCTTAACCTTTGAGGCTTCTCTTCAGAATAATAAAAAGGAGCCACCTATCTTACCTGCAACAGCCAATCATGCATCCAAATCTGGCTCTAATTGGCGTCCTCAACATGGCACTTCTCCATCACGCCAATCCTCTCCCAATCCATCCAACTGGCGGCCACATTATTCCCACACCAATCGGTCTCAATCTCATCACACTGGTTCATCAAACCGTGGCTTCACTCAGGCTCCGCGTCCGTATCTTGGTCGCTGCCAGGTCTGTGGAGTCCAAGGTCATTCTGCCAAGAGGTGCCCTTCCTTTCAAATGGTTCCTATTCCGTCGTCTGGTTCAGGTTCGACACAGCCCCATCACTCCCAGCCAATGCCGTGGCAGCCAAGGGCCAATTATACTGCACATGCGGCTGCTACAAATTCTGCATGGTTGCTTGACAGCGGAGCTTCCCATCATATGACAGCGGATTTGGGCAACTTATCTCTCCATGCTCCATATAATGGCTCCGATGATGTTATGATCGGGGATGGCACAGGTCTCTCAATAACGAATAAGGGCTTTACATCTCTTTGTGCTTCTAATCGAAATTTTAAATTGACTAATGTGCTTTGTGTGCCTAATATGAAAAGGAATTTAATTTCGATTTCACAATTTTGTGCTACTAATGTTGTTTCTGTTGAGTTCTTATCTTCTTCTTTTCATGTGAAGGATCTTCGTACGGGGGCAATCCTTCTGAGGGGCACAACCAAGGATGGCGTGTATGAATGGCCGACTTCCAGTTCCGTGTCCTCACCAGTCCTGGCTTTCTCAAGTGTCAAAACTTCGTCCTCAGATTGGCACCATAGATTGGGTCATCCGGCTTTTAATATTTTACAACATATTGTCTCTAGCTTTAGTTTAGATTTGTCCTCTCCTATGTTAAAGAATTTTTCATGTCATTCTTGTCAATGCAATAAAAGTCATAAGCTGCCATTTTCTCATTCGTCTATTGTCTCATCTCATCCTCTTGAAATCATATTTTCTGATGTATGGTCGTCTCCTGTTGTCTCACATGATGGTTTTAAATATTACGTCATTTTTGTGGATCACTACACTAAATACATATGGTTTTATCCACTACACAGGAAATCGGGGGTTAAGGACATTTTTGTTCGTTTTAGGGCTATAGTGGAAATTTTTTTTAAACACAAAATCGTCACCCTTTACTCCGATAATGGTGGCGAATATGTGTCACTCAGGGATTACCTTGCCACAACTGGTATTTCCCATCTTACAACCCCGCCCCATACACCAGAACACAATGGTTACTCTGAAAGGAGACACCGTCACATTGTTGAGACGGGACTTACGTTATTGTCCCATGCTTCTCTTCCCTTGCCCTTCTGGTCTCATGCATTTGCCACAGCTGTTTATCTCATTAACAGAATGCCCACTCCTACACTTAGTATGTCATCGCCTTATGCGGAAATTTTTGGGTCGACGCCAAATTATTCAAAACTGAAAATATTTGGTTGTCTCTGTTACCCTTGGCTTAGGCCATACTCGTCTCACAAGCTGGATAGGCGTTCCTCTTCTTGTGTTTTTCTGGGTTATTCGCTATCTCAGAGTGCATATTTATGTTACGATCCATCGTTGTCGAAGATGTTTGTCTCTCGTCATGTCAAGTTTGTGGAGTCCGTTTTCCCCTATAAGTCGTTAAACACCACCATGGATCGTCCTACCTCATCAACTATCCACTCTTGGGTACCGTCACTCATCTCGGTGCCACCTACAAGTTCCAGTCGGCCAGCTGTCCCTCCATCCTCTGTTGTGCCATCTCACGGTTTGTCACCAAATGAGGTCTCCTTTTCTAAGTTGCAAGATGATACTCATCAGCCACAACTGCATTCTGCACCTGTCACCGTGAGTTCTACTGCCCTGCCGTCACTGCCATCTACTTCTGCACCGTCACTGCCATCTACTTCTGCACCGTTGGGACCTGCTGTCCTCCTTCCGCCGACTGCTCCTCCTTCTGCTGGGCTGCCCGTCTCGACTCCCAGTCCTGGCTGCACTGAATCATCTCCTTCACAGCAGCCTTCATGCTCATCTTCACCATCTTCAACGACAGGTACAGCAAATATTAATCCCCTTGTTTCTGTTCCAGCTGCAGTACCTCAACCCCAGACCGGCCATCACATGACTACCAGGGCCAAGAATGATATTCGTCGCCCAATTCAGAAACTTAATCTTCACTCACAGCTGTAGTCTTCATCTGATTTTGAGCCAACAACAGTGACTCAGGCTCTTAAGGATCCTAATTGGCGTCGGGCCATGTCAGAAGAATGCGATGCTTTGGTTAAAAATGGTACTTGGGACCTAGTTCCACCGGATTCGACTTCTAATGTTGTTGGGTGCAAATGGATTTTCAGGATCAAGCGCAAAACGGATGGTTCTATTGAGAGGTTTAAGGCGCGTCTGGTTGCTAAAGGGTTTAATCAACTCCCAGGTGTGGATTATTTTGAAACTTTCAGTCCTGTTATCAAGCCTACGACGGTGCGTCTTGTTCTCAGTATTGCAGTCAGTCATGGGTGGTCTCTGCGTCAACTAGATATCAACAATGCGTTTCTTCAGGGTCATCTTTCAGAGACAGTTTTTATGTCGCAGCCTCCTGGATTCATCGACTCCGACAGACCATCATATGTCTGCAAGCTCAAAAAGGCTATCTATGGCCTCAAGCAGGCACCGCGTGCGTGGTACCACGAGCTGCGACAGTTCTTACTTTCAGCAGGGTTCATGAATTCTTATGCTGACACCTCTCTGTTTGTCCTCAATAATGGTGGTAACATTCTTTATCTTCTTATCTATGTTGACGATATCATCCTCACAGGCAATAACTCTGCTCATGTGGATCAATTTGTTGACCGTCTTGCTCACCGATTCTCTTTAAAAGATCTTGGTCCTCTTTCCTACTTTTTTGGTGTTGAGGTGATTCCGCACAAGAATGGTATTCTACTGTCTCAACGGCGTTACATCATGGATCTTCTCAATCGTACAAATATGTCTGGTGCCAACCCGGTACAAACTCCCTTGCCAACGAGTCCACCGATTAGTCTTCACTCAGGTACACCACTTACTGACCCTACCACATATCGAACAGTTGTTGGGAGCCTTCAATATCTCTCTCTTACTCGTCCGGACATATCCTTCGCCGTCAACAAATTATCCCAGTTCATGCATCTACCTACGTCTGACCATTGGGATCTTGTAAAGCGCCTTCTTCGGTACTTATGTGGAACTCTGAATGAGGGTGTTATCATTCATCGCCAATCTACAATTTCACTACATGCTTTTTCTGATGCCGATTGGGCTGGCAACAAGGATGATTTTTCCTCCACAAGTGCACATATTGTCTACCTTGGACGGAATCCTATTTCGTGGAGCTCCAAGAAGCAAACCACCATAGCTCGCTCCTCCACAGAGGCTGAGTATCGATCTGTTGCTGCCACTGCTGCTGAGCTCAATTGGATATGCTTCCTACTAACTGATCTTGGCCTCCCATTATCTACTGCACCTGTCATCTATTGCGACAATGTGGGAGCCACTCAACTTTGTTCCAATCCGATTTTCCACTCTCGAATGAAGCATGTTGCTATTGATTTTCATTTTATTCGGGACCAAGTTCAGTCAGGCAGTCTGCGGGTCGCTCATGTTTCTTCCAAAGACCAACTTGCAGATGCGCTCACTAAGCCGCTATCTCGTCCTATCTTTCAATCACTCAAAGACAAGATTGGCCTCTCTTGCCGTGGCCTATCTTGAGGGGGCATATTGGAGAATCAGTAATCCAGCTGTCTTTCCATGACGTTAATAACCTTATGTGTACAGTTGTCTAATTCTATTTGAATTGTATCTGTTGTTCATTCCTATCATTAGGAGAGTTTCTATTTCATTATAACTCACCACTGATGTACATTATATATTTTTATTTTTCTATCAATGAAATCGTGAGCAGCTTTCACACAAAATACTTCACCTATTTACATCATCTGCCTTCAGTTGCTCTAACAATTACATAAATTTCGATCCATTTGCCGTGTCGTGAGGAATACTAATTTAGAATGATCTCAGATTTTATCAAACGTGGAAGCAAATTAATAATACAAAGTAAATGGGGAAAAAAAACCAGAAGGCACTCAGATTTCTCAATTTTTTATCCATATATGCCTTCATGGTGATCAGGATGGCAACAGAAAACAAACTAATTAAGTTGACTGTGTGACATGTTGATCTTCAGAGTTACTTATTTTGCAGTTGCTTGTGGAAGACCAAATTGACAACTTAGCTAAAAAAAAACTGATCAAAGATATTATTTGTATTGCATGTGATCACAAGCTAATTATGCCAAAGTCGATCCAAACTTAATTGGTCACAATAATATTACTAGCTAGTTAGAGTGCATATCAACATCAAATTTGAACATCTTTAAACGTCTTTATTTTCATGAATTGTCACATTTTTAAACAATAAAGAGTAAAAATTGTATTTTTACACATTCTGTTATAATTGACCATTAGTTTTTTAGTCAAATAGACCAAAGTGATGTGTTTTGAAAAAACAAGAGACTAAAGTGACTAATATAGTAAAAACGTTTGAAAATGTGACAATTCATGAAAAAGTAAGAATTTTAGAGATAATACCCCCTAAAAAGGTATTTGAGGGTAGTTAATGTTGGTAGATAGGGTTTTGGTTTATTTTTAATTAAATCATTGTCCTTATTGATCATTTTGTTCAAGGATAATTTTGTTAAAAAACAATTAAACAAAAGAGCAAATTGCACCAAACTCTTCTGAGGTTTGCCATTTTACATTTGGAAACAAGTAAACAACTTTATTATTAATCTACACTCACATCTAGGAATGACAATGGGGCAGGTTCGGGCGGATTTGACAAAATCCAAACCCAAACCCACGAAATTTTGTGTCTACCAAACCCGCCTGCGAACCCGTGAAAATAAATGGGTTCGGGTTCGGGTTTTACCCACGGGTTTGGGGGACACCCAAACCCACCCACGAACTCGTGAAACAAGCAAGTCCACAGGTAAAACCCATGAACCCATGAACCCGTGAACCCGCCGATATATATATTTTTTTTTGAAAATTATTTCTATGTTATTTAAACATATGAAATATTATAATTTTAAATAATAAAAACACTTAATAGATTGAAATGTCACATTTTATTCTCTATATAATTAAAAAGTTTTTATTGGAATTTAAATTTATAATATTTTAAATAATAAAATATTATATAATTTTTATTGTTCGCGGGTACGCGGGTTCGAGTATGGATTTTTTTCCAAATCCATACCCAAACCCAAACCCAAACCCGTGACGGGTATAATTTTCAAACCCAAACCCGCCCACGGGTACACTTATCCCAACCCAAACCCTTTTTAAGCGGGTTGGGTTCGGGCGGGTCCCACGGGTTCAGGTTTAATTGCCATCCCTACTCACATCCCCTACCTTTAGTCAAACTTGGTCAAATTTAACCATTGACTAAGTTTGACCATTAAAAATACCAAAATTCCACTTTAATATTAATTAAAAATTTAAGAAGCAAAAAAATATAAAAGACTGAAATGCCCCTCGTATCACAAAATTTTTTTTAAAAAAATTACTTTAGAAAAAAATATGAAAGAATTAATCCTTATTTTTAGAAAAAAAAAAATTCTAAATGGATCTTAAACAATCCATCAAAAAGTTGAATTGTTGAGATTAATAATTGAATTAAAAAAAAAAAATCAAATTTTCAAATATTTAAAATTTCAAAAATAAAAACAATTTATATATATATATAAATTTTAAAAATAAAAATAACTGAAAATATATATATTAAGAAAACGCGTCTAGTAAGTTAACTGATTGGTATCAAAAATTGTAAATTTCCTATTATTTTTTCTATTGTAATTTTTTTAATTTGAATAAAATGTGGGTCAATAATTAATCACAACTAATTACCAAATAACTAGTAATTTAGAAATAAATGTTAATTTTTATTAAATATAAACATCTTGAAAAAAAAAATCTTTCAAGAGAAAAAAAGGGAAAAGGAGAAATTTTTTTTTTTTTTTTTTTTTTAAATACTGACTGTTGATCTATTCTTGGAGGAGCAAATTGGCAGCTCAAAAGTTGGAAGAGGAGGATCTCACCTCCCTTGGCCTTTGAGGAGTAGATCGGTTGCACCTCTTACTTTCATGGAGATTAGGATGGAGAAGAAAGAGAAGAAGATGAAGAAGAAGATGATGATGATGAAAGAAGAAGGAGACGAAGAGAAGAAGAAACATTGAAGGTGAAAAAGGAGAAGAAAAAACTGTGCATTAAAAAAAAAAAAAAAAAAAAACTAAATGGTAAACATATTAATTTTTTTTCTTCATGTTTTTAAATTTTAACCCAGCTTTTGTTTTTCATTTTTATTTATGTTTTTGTTAATAAAATACAAAATGGTTAATGAACAGGAATTGAAAATCGTTTTCGAAAAACGAAAACAACCTAAAAATCATTTATCGGACAACTCCTAATGTTTTAGGAGACTATTTTTTATTTTCTCTCTAATTCTAAATGAGTAATACTAGACGTTTCAAAAAAAATTTCCAAATGATATAGCACGTGAGGTATCAAAATCACATTAACTTACTATATAATCTCATGATTTATAAGATGTTGACACCTTAAGTGTTATATCATTTGGGTAAAATTTTGGGAAAAAAAAATTAGGACGTCTAGCATTACTCATTCTAAATACACCCACCTATATTGAGGAATTAAGTCAAGCTTTTGGTGGAAAATTTGTCCCTCCATAAAATTTAAGATTGGATTTGTGATGATTGTAGGGGGTCGACCTACAATGGAGATAGATCGGGTTATGTTTCGTTAGGCCCAATGCAATTTGGGTTGAACCGTCAGTGATGTTGTCGCTTGGTTAATATCCCTACAATATAAGTTGGTCGATCGACTTGACAATGTTTTGTGTATCGAACCTGCAAAAAAGAGATCAAGAATAGAACAGATATAGATAAAAATGAATGAAAAGAAAGTGGGATTGGATCGTTAGCCTTAGGTATGCTTGAGTTGAGCAACAGTATAATGATTGTAAAAACTTGGATTCCGGTGGCCGGGATTCTTAGGTGCAGAGTTTCAGTACACTCTTGTAAGCTTTGTTTTATCTCCCCCTTCAAAGTAAAAATGCTCTCCTATTTATAGGATTGAACTTGGTAAATCATATCATGGTGGTATTGTGGGCAAGATATTTGGAGATACTTTCCCCAAATATCTCGCTTAGTGGGCATGTAGTCCAACTGTTGGCTGACTTGGTCTTCAAACGACCAAGTCAGGCTGCTGCCTTTCTTGTTAGGTTACTCAATTCTGGGCCAAAGTGAAAATGAGCTTGGGCTTTGCATTTTGGGCCTATGGGTCATTTTTGGCTATCACAATGATCTAATATTGCAATGCCCTAAATCTGATCCAGTCCAATATAATTACAAAATACTTAAATCCAATCTGAACCGGCCCAATAGACCGGATTCATATCAAGCAAATCTTAATATATAATTTGTTAAAAAAATCATAAAATTAATAGAATCAATAATTAATTCATATGATATTTCAAATAAAATTAACAAACTAATAGTTATTATTATTTTTATTTATTTTTTTTGAAATATCACATTAATAAACTAGTATTTAACATAAAAAAAAAAAAAAAAAATACATGATTGTATACTTCAAAGTTCAAAAACTTTAACAAATTATAAACTTTCCGTTTCAAAAAAAAAAAAAAAATTATAAACTTTACACATACATTTTAAACACAAACATAAATAAAATCATTCAAAAGTTTGAAATGAAAATATAACCATTTATCGTAACAAAATATAATAGTATCTAAAATTTGTTTAATGTTCATTCATATAAAACAAAATAAATTGAACTAATTTATATTTTGGCAGATTTTAATATAGAAATCCAATACCCGAACCTATCAAATGGATTTCAAAATTTAGTATCTAATCTGATCCAGCCATATCCTCAAATCTGATCCAATCCAATCAGATTTAATGGATCCTAATGGATCCTATTGGATTTGGATTGGATTGGATCCGATCCAGCACACCACCTATAAACCCCCAATCAAACCCCAATCAACCAAAACATAACACCCTAAAATCAGATAATTGTCTTTTTGAACGCAAAAAACCCAACGATTCCAGCAATGGAAGGCGGCGTCGACGATGAAGTCGGTGTAGACGGTGATAGACTCAGCAGTCTGCCGGAACACATCATCCGTCACATATTATCATTCCTTGGTTCCATAGATATTGTCAGAGCCAGCGCTGTTTCGAGAAAATGGAGATACATTTGGGTCTCAATGCCTTACTTGTGTGTCGATATTCCGTATAGAATGAAATTCAACGATTTCGTTGACTGGGTATTGATGTTTCGAAATCGGTTAGTTGATATTCAAATATTGCGTATTTCTGACTTAAATTTGGAAGAGAATTATGCTTTTTATAGATTGATGGATGTTGTAACTGAGTTTAACCTGCAAGAACTTGATTTGATGATTAAATCCAGGGATAAAATTGAGTTGCCCCAATGCATTTTAAATTGCAGATCATTAGTTTCTTTGAAGTTAAATTTTTCTAGACTTTCCGGTACATTTCCGGGTTTGAAGAAATGTATGTTTCCAGGTTTTATCAAGCTCAAGTCTCTGAAGCTATGTTCTGTTATGTTTATGGATTCTTTGTCGCTTGCAAACTTTGTTTCAAGTTGTCCTCATTTGGAGAATTTGAGTTTGGATTTTTGCTCGTTTGTTGATGACAATATTATTGAAATTACTGCTGCTAGTTTGAAGGATCTGAGCTTCATTCTTCCTAAAGGAAGCATGGACTTCAAAGGTCCAATAAGAAGAGAACAAAAAATAAAATTTGGGCTAAAGGTTGCTTGCCCGAATCTTGTGTCATTGAAAGTGGTAAATTTAAGGTCACACGAATTTTCGTTCCAAGAAATGAACTCTTTACAGAATCTGTTGATGGACTTGGACTGTTATTATAATGGTTTAGAGGTCCAACAACGTTGTCATGCGTTGAGTAAAATGCTAAAAGGAGTTTGTAATGTGAAAACTTTGAATGTACCAGAGGTTTTTCTGGAGGTATGTTTTCATATTCCCACCCTGTTATTTTAAACAATGATATATGAGTAGTTAAATATAATTGCAATTCCATAGCATTATGATTTATATTTTTTTCTTTATACTGCCTTTAGGATCTCCACAGACTCCACCTAGCAGTTGATACAGAGTGCTTCGCCCCTTCATTCAATAATCTGAAGTCTTTAACACTGCGCATCAATGACACTGACTTCAACAAGCACTCATTGATCAACATACTCGACTGCTCTCCAAATCTGGAAGCTCTTAAATTTTTTTTAAGACAGGTAATGTCAACGCCTAAGTTTACTTTTCTTGATGGACATATCATGGACAGGGTCAATTAGCTTTGTCATCTGTCTAGTAGTACATCACATCGCCGTATATTGTTTGTTTTATATTGTATGATAAAACGGACCACATTTTTGTATGAAAATATTCAGACATCAATTGTGATCAACGTGTGTCATTGTCCTTATGAATTTTTGAAGTGATAAAATGTAATATTGAGCGTGATGCACTTGCAGCAAGTTCTTTGTTTGCTTGTTCGTGTCACATTTGTTAAGTCTCATTGGACATGTAGAAGCAAACCTATTTCATTATTTTGTGTAGTAATTACCTATCATCTTTTATTTACTTTCCAATTTATTCTCCTTCATATTCAATTCTTTGATTTTGTTGCTTACTACAAATATTTTAATTGGTTTTCACTTGACAGACCGGATGTTTTAGGTGGACTAATCACAATAGTCCCTGGAAAATACCCAACAGGACTTCATCATGTTTGAAATATCATCTCAAGATAGTTGAACTATTCCAAGTTGGAGATGACAAGTATGAAATTGACTTGGTTAGGTTTTTTCTAGAAAATGGACATGTCTTGCAGAAAATGAGAATTTCCTGGGTTAACCGTAGTCCAATTTTCAGTAATCGAGTTTACGGTAATGGAAATAAAGACGAGTTTATATCGGAAGTGATGAAGTTTCCTAGATCATCTCCAAACATTGCATTGACATTCGTCGAGCCTGAGAAATTAGTTAGGATGTTATGAACACCACAACCGCGGGAGATCATGCTTGGGCATCCTCATCCGGTTTGCTTCCATCAAATAGTTCTAATACCGACGCTTGGTGCAATTAATACTAAAGTTTGTAGCATGTACAAACTGATATAGTTGGTAGTATTACAAAAGCATTGCAAAAACTTTTATCAAAAACTGGGTTAAAGTGTTCAGTTTAGTTGTGGTTGTTCGCAAATATGTTATTTTTGATGAAAGACAAAAGATAAGCATTTTCTTTGTTAGAAGATCCAGAAGACATGTTGATATGGCTTCGTGATGAGAAAGAATAAATAGTTTAGCATCTTTTATTGTGTTATGTTTTTATTAGAAGTTGTGATGTATTTATGGATATTTGTTCGGTGGTTGTAAAATGTACTATTGGCCTAGCTATATGTTGGTTAATTGAATTTTTAAGTTTAATATTGTTAATTGATCTTAAAAAGTAGTTGTAGGTATGTTTATTGTTTCAAGGAGTAATTGCACAAATGTCCCCTGAGTTTAGGCCTAATTATATACATATGGATTTTTTACTAAATATTACACAAACATCTCTTACCATCAGTTGACTTCCATCCAAACTAACTGTTGATCATATTTTTTAATATTAACAGTCCAAAATACCCTTAGTTACTTATTTATACTTTATTTTGTTCCCCTTAAAATAAAATAAAATATATAAAAATGCAAATAAAAAACTTTTATTATATTTTTTTCAAACAAATTTTAAAAGACAAAAATATATAAAACAAAAATTTTAGAATTTAAAAAAATTTAGAAAAAGGAATAAAGGAAGATTTTAAAGAAAAGAAATAGAGAACAAATCTCAAATACGCAATTGTTGAGACTTTGATCCACAATCATGTAAAACAAAACTAGATTTTAAGTTTTTTACTTTAAAATACAATCAATATTGATGATTGAAATTTGAATATAATTGTAGAATCTCATTTATTGCTAAAAATATTGTGGCTTGAATGGAATCCTATTGATGATTGAAAATTGAATATAATTATGGTTTGTTGGTTTATAAATCATCAACAATGATTGGGGTGGGTTGTTTTTGCCTCTGTCTTGTTGGAGCGGGGTTTCTACTGTTTTTTGTTGTTTGGTTTTTGAATAAAATCTACCTTTAAAAAAAAATAAAAAAAAAATCATCAATAATGATTGTATTTTAATGTTAAAATTAAAATCTACTTTTGTTTTTCATGATTATGGATCCAAGTCCCAGCATTGGCGTATTTGAGATCGATATGTTCTCCATTTCTTTTCTTAAAAATTTTCTATTATTCTTTTTTCTAATTTTTTTAAATTCTAAATTTTTTGTTTTACATATTTTTGTCTTTTAAAATTTGTTTAAAAAAATATATAATTAAATGATTTTTATTTGCATTTTTATATAATTTATTTTATTTAAAGGGGAACAAAATGAAGTATAAATAAGTAACTGAGGGTATTTTGAACTTTTAATACTAAAAATCTGGTCAACGGTTAGTATGGATGGAAGTCAACTAATAGAGGATGTTTATGTAATATTTGTTAAAAAGTCCATATCTGTGTAATTAGGCCTAAACTCGAGGAGGTTTGTGCAATTACTCCTTGTTTCAATTGTCTCTCTAGTTTTTTTTATTTAGGACTAATTGCACAAATGTACCCTAAGGTTAGGCACAATTGCAAGCACATGGAACTTTTACCCATAATTGCACAAACGTCCCCTGCCGTTAGTTGACTTCCATTAACTCTAATCGTTGACCACAATTTTAACCTACAATAACTAAAGTGCCCCTAGTTACCTATTTTATTATTTAAATTAATAATTAAAAAACGAAATAGAAAAGACAGAAAAAAAAACAAAAAAAAAAAAAAAACAAAATCAATCATTTTTTTTTCCTTTTTCATTTTTTCAACCTTCAAACACAATCCAAAATTCTCTTTTTTAAGCCCAAAATTAGAGAAAGAAATGCATTACAATTTATAGAACTCTCGGTCCCACCAAGAAAGCATCATCTCTTATCATGTATAAGACTTGACCGAATTATATGAATTTTGTCTTTAGGAAAAATGCTTTCAATCTTGAAATTGAAACAACAAAACTCGTGCTGATAACGTGTTCTAAAATGAATAATAATAAACAAGAACACAATAAAACATAAACTTAAAGTAGATGAAGAGGGAAAAATAGCCCAAGAGAAAAGAGATTACAAAATGAAAAGACAATATCATAACACTCTATAATCATCATAAATTGGATCATAAAATATGGGAGTTAAGGAGATAGTGGGGAGATGAAGAGTTTGCAATACACTTGTATGGATTCTATGAATGCGGACATTCACTTAAATAATATTTTTATAACACTTTTTAACTTTTGACACTCCATTTTTTTTTAAACACTTCATCATAAAAACATAATTTGTATTATTTTTTTTATAACATTTTGTTGCAAAATATTTTTTCTCTTAATATTGAAATTGGTAAGTTTTTTTCTTCATTCAACTCTTTTTTCAAAAATTTTAAGAGTCAATGTGAATTTTTTTTTTTCGAGCAAGTTCACATCAAAAAACTTTTTTGGGCAAGTACACATGAATGGATGGTTTTGGTGGTGATGATGATGATTAAGAGTTTGGTTGTGTTCTAGAGAATTTGTTTTTATCAAATCTAAATTTTGATGATTTTTTTTCCAATTTTTTTGTTTTATTTTTGTTCTTGGCGACTGAATGATAACTTCTTTTTTTTGTCAAATCTGGATTTGATTTTTTTTTTTTCAAATTGTGATTTTATTTTTCTTTTTGGTGTTGCTAAAATTGAATGTTGATAATTAAGTTTTTTTCTTTTTGATTTTGGTTTTTGATTTTTATTTTTTTGCCTAATCTGATTTATTATTATTATAATGACGATGCTTGGGGTGTTTGTGAAATTTTGTTTTATTTTCTGCTGATGTGCTAAGATTAAAAGAGAAATAAAATATTGAAAATAGTTTTTCATTTGAGGGCAAAATAATTTTATGGTTTGTGAAACACAAAAAGATTAAAAAAAAAAAAAAAGTAATTATTATGTAGTGTATTTAGAATTTCTTTATACTTTTTAGTAATTTTAATTAGGAAAAAATATTCATAAAATAAAAAATTTTAAAATGGAGCACGGATAGATATTCCGGGGGGATTGACAGCAGCATCACTCATTATAAATTTATAGAACTCAAATAATGTATTACTAAAAGGGTTGAGAATGGAAAATTGGAAAGGGTACTTGATTCCCCTTCACTGGAGAGAATTAATGAAAGTTGATTTCTTTTATTTTTCATTACCGAATCCCCTAAACATATAGACAAGTAAAAATCCTTTTAGCTTTATGAATTAATTAGTACATGTTACAAACTACTATATACACAAATTACAAATTAATTACTAATCGATGATGAAAGTGAATAAAAAAATTATTTCCTTTCACTTTCCAGCAGCACGTAAATAGAGTAATGAAAATCAGAAATTAAATTTCTGATTCCAAACGCACCCTAATATTAAAGAATTTAGATCCTCTGTTGATCTGATTTTTTTTTCTGACCTTACCTAATCTCATGACACATTAGCATTACAATGAATGGGTGGTTAGGATATAATTGTTTTCATAACCACTTTATGAGCAACTAATCACATGCTTTAAAAAGGTCAGGAAAAATATTATATGATCCAAATCCCATTCCTATTTCCGAACATATTAGTAATTATGAGAATTTAGATATATTTAGGAAAGTAGAGTCATAATAGGAAAAAGGAAATTAGAATTAGACCAGGGAATCCCAATCTAATTAGGATAAAGACTTTATAGTTGTATATATATAGAGAGAGTATGTATTGTTGTGAAAACACAGAAACTAGAGCAAAACTTGCAGCAAATCTCTTTTTCTTGTTCAATTTTTCAATATTTCAATATTGTAGAGTCATGATGACTACTCATGAAATTAAGATGGAGAATGGTATAATGGTGAAGACGGAGGTGGTATATAACAATTGTAATGGAAAAGAGATCCTACGGCATTTTTTGAAGCAGATGTACGAGACCAGTGACATGGTTGTTGGGTTCGACATGGAATGGTCATCGTTTATTAAAAATTATAGCAATTTATCTTTAGAAACAAAAGTTGTCTTGCTCAAGCTCTGCAATGGAGTCGGATGTGTGCTTATAAAACTTGATCAAGGAGATACAGTTCATACTCCATACCTCAACAAACTTCTTGCCAATGACGACATTATCTTCGCCGGTGTTCATCTCAAAGAACGCCTCAAACAGCTTCGAAAAACGTACGGGTTCGAAATAAAGAATGCGGTTGATTTGAGCGTAATGGCAGCTAGTGTGCTTCACCAGCCGCGCCTTGGCGCATACGGTGTCAGACGTTTGGCAAGTGAAGTATTGTGTCAACCATGGAAGCCAAGGCCCCTGAGCATTACAGATGAAGGCTGGACCAACAAACGTGTTAATAAAGATCAGATTGAGTGTGCAACTGTTGATGCTTATGCCACCTACAAGACTGCCAAGAGGTTGCTGTCTGAAGAAATTGTTCCTAAAACATTTGATTTTATATCTTTGTGATTGATGTATCACAATTTAGCTATTTTATTTGGATCTAATAGATTCTTTTTTCTTTTATTTTATGGAATTTGTTTTTGAGTTTTAGGATTAGATTATTTGTCTTGTGTCAACCATGGAAGCCAAAGCGCTACACTTTGGTTACAGAAATTTCTCAATGAGGAAGTCAAAAATGGGTGGCAATTTCTTCTCTATCTTATTTGGGTTCTGTACAATATGAAGTTCATTTCAATCTTTCTGCTCTTTTGCCCGCTTTTCTTTTTTTTGGGAGTCTTGTAAGTTGATTTACAGGCTTCGATGATGAATTTGGTTCATCAACTAATCTGATCTTTTTCCTGACCTCATCTAATCTCATGAGTCATGACATATAAGCATTGTAATGAATGTGTGGTTAAGATGTGATTGGTTTCCACAACCACTTTATCAATAACCAATCACATGCTTTAAAAAGGTCATGAAAAAGATTATATCAGTAGAGGATCCAAATCCTTCGATGATATAACGAACATGGGGATCATCTTTCGGAATTGTTGATAGCAATCTTCTTGCTGATTGACGGTCTCCTGATGCCAGAAAGGCCCGATACATCCTACAAACAATCCAGTAACAAAAAACTAGTAAGTGAAGCAAAACAATCTAGTCCCTATTTACAGATATTGAAACAAAAACAATCAAGACTTACAGTAAATAAGATAACATATCGTAAGGCAGACCAGCATTCTGATACTCTATCCAAATCAAAAGAGAGTGAAAGAACAGTCTGCAGCAAGCCTCAATCCAATAGTCATCATGCAATTCCTCCAGCAGCTGAATCAATCCACTCAATTCCTCTTAATGGTCCTTTTGAAAATCAAAAAGACAGGCTTGGAATTCCTTTGGGCCCAATTTTTTTTTTATTTTTTATTTTTTATTTTTTTTTTTAAGTAACTAGTAAAATCCCACATGTTGTTTCTTTTCGCCAAATCAAAAACCAAAATTTCGCACGGTCTCGAATCGGTAACTAAAATTCATGCAATCATACCACATAATATAGAGTAGAGTATATATCCTCTGACAGTTGCTTTCTGGGTTTACCTGCATAAACATATTAAATAAAAATCAAATACCAGAAAACAAATCATTCAATAACCGGTAAATCCACTCTAATTGGCTCCCAAAGAATACAGAAACAGTTTTCAACTACCCAGAAACCAATACAAAATTAGACACAAAACCCACAATTTTGTTTGCCCTTTCAATTCATTCCCTCAATTTTCTCAGCAACCAAACGACCCAAAAAAGAAAAACAAAAAACAAAAGGCTAAGAGCATCTCCAACAGACTCCCTTAATGACATCCCTTAGCTTAATTAAGGGGGTCTGTGTATTTTTGCAGCTCCAACAACTCCCTAAAGGACTCCCTTAATTGTGTTTTGGTGGAGTTCACTCCCTTAATTAAGGGGTGTTTTAGACTCCCTTAAAGTGAGCTCCACCTATTTAAAATTATTTTATTTCTTGAAAAACTCTATATATTTTATTTGATTAAACGGCCCCAAAAAAAATGTAAAAAAAAAATGTGGGTTTTTTCTGCGATGATGTTTGAAGATAATTCCACAATCAAGTAAGTCTTTGATAGCCTCCATGGGGAAGTCCTAGTGCTCCCCACCCAATTAAGGCACGCCAAGTAGCGTGGCCAACCAATCACATATCGGGTGGGACACATTAGGATCGTCTCACTCTAGTTTTTGCATTATGTCAGTGCCATTACTAATTAATTTTAAATTGATAACTTTCCATTGTTCAGACCAGAGAAAGGAAAATGATAACCAAACAGTGTAATATATATATTCTACATGTATATGTTTAGGGACCATTTTTCTTCTAGGTGTGACCAAACAGTGTTGATACTGAAATTCAAGTTAGGCATTGAAACCCACAAGAACCTCCATCTTCACCGAGCTCGTTCTGACAACATCAATGGTTTCAAGGAAGGAGAATATGTGATGAATGATAGATTCCGGCAGACTACCGAGTCTATCATTGCAATTAATGTTCCTGTCTTTTACAAATAAAATATTACTTTGACACGGTCAAACATTAATGTTGGTGGCCCTTATCTTACGGGAGGGAATGTGAGAGTCGATTATAAATTAAGTCATTCCGTGTGTAAAATAGTAAATCTTAATGAAGTATGATGTAATTTACTCTTTTAAATTCGGTCCCAGTATTGCCATCATGAAATTTATTTAGACACCTAAATTTTCAACACACATCATTAGAATTTTAAAATTGAGTGATGCTATCCATTAAATATCTCTCTATACTCCACTTCAATTTTTATTTATTTATTTATTTATTATTTTATAATATGACAATTTTATCCTAATTAAAATTACTAAAAAGGATAAAGAAATTCTAAATATACTACAAAACAATTAAACTAGACTCCAACATTACTTATATATATATATATATATAAACCCAACAAAACTTTTTTCAATATCATTATGTTTTATTTGATTTCAAAGTGATGTGAATGATTTACGATAAGAAACAAACAATTTTTTCTCTCATGAATCATTTTTCTTTTTTTTGAAAAACAGCAAAACAAAAAGGGGAACCACTCAAGGCAAAACAAAACACAAGCACAAACATCAAGACACCCAGGCCAATGCCAAAGGCCAAAGCAGAACAACAAACAGGGCACCAAGAAAAACAGAGAAAAACAACCCCAAGTCCCCAACACAATAGAAAAAACAAGACAGCGACACCACAAAACAGAAAAAACCAGGCCAGCAACCCCGCACAAGACAGCCACACCAGCAGCAACCAAAACCGCCCCCTCAACTATCACCCCAAACAACAAAGTCCCCATCCATGTTAGCTCCCATCTTTGTCAAACTATCCACAAAAGAATTGAAAATTTTAAAATCGAACACAACCTTAATGTTACCAGCAGAATTCAGAATCTGGCGGATGTCATATATAGCATTCACCTGAGAAACATTCCCAAAATCTCCATTATTAACCCACGACACTGCCACCTTCGAGTCACTAACAACCAATATGTCATGATCATTAAACATAGAATTTGCAGCAATTAGATCCATAGCTTTCTTTATGGCACATAACTCAGCTGTGTTCGAGTCCAGATACTCTTTCCAAATTGACAAGAGTTTTGCTGTATCCGGTAACGTGGCTTTACAAGCCTCCGATATACTTCAATAATCATACATAGTTACATACATCGGTTTGAAACCATATGATTACTGAGACAGTTTATGTACGTCACAGCTACTTACAATTTTCTCAAATTAATTCAACAAACTTGTTTAGTTTTGAAGAGAAATGCTAGCAATAGTAGCGAATGTTACTGTTGTTGCTGTGCTCTTTTAGACTTTTACACATGTTTATTGCTTTTGAACATATAAGAACCATCTTTGATCAATTAATTACCGTAAGATAACCATTGTTGCTTGTATCCCTCTCATATTTTATACATGAATGATGAGACTTTCAATGCCTTTTTTCTGGATATTGATGTACTTTGAACAACCAACAATATTAACCCAAAAGAAACTACTAATTGTCAGGCAAACAATAAGAAATAAAAAATTGCATATATATTTTTTTTAATTAAACTCTTAATTTTTTTTTGAAAAAATAGTTAAATGAAGCAAAAAGAAAAAATTGTCAATTTCAGTAATAAATGAAAAAATATATATAATTTTGAAACAAAATGATTTTTTTGGTTTTTTGTTTTTAATATAATAATTTCTGTTAATATAATAATCTTTATAAAAAAAATTCATAATTTTATTCCAATTTTGCCCTTACACGTGCATGGCATGTGACGAGAAGATGGACGGAAAGTGGGTTCCGTCTCCATTCCGTCCATTATTGCCAATTTCCAATAGTTCAAGGGTTTATTGCAAAAAAAAAAAGTTTAGAGGGCACATTGCTACCCCACGAATAATTCAGGGGGCATTGGTGCAATTAATCCTTTTATGTTATTCCAAATTTTCTCCTTGGTACGAACCCATGTGAAAAGCACGTGACAAAAAATGAATATAAATGAAGTTTCGTTACTATTCTTTTAGCTTCTGCCAATAAATGAAAGTTCAAATGATTTATTGTAAAAAAAAGTACAGGGGGCACATTACTACTTCACAATTCAGGGGTCATTGGTGCAATTAACCCTTTATTTTTTGTAAGCAATGGATTTTTTTTTTTTTTTTTTTCAGTTACCTTGTGTTTTATTTTTAAAATATTAACTTTTTTCTAAATCGTTGGATTAAAATCCAATGACTATTAGTCGTTTCAGTAACTATACCAAACCAATATATTAGCGTGAAAGCAGCATACTGAATTGTTTGGCGCCAAAATCTAAAAATGGATTTATCCATGAAAAGTGGGTCAACTTAGAAATAAGTTTTCATGGGGATTGGATTTATCAAAAAAAAAAAATGATTGAACCATACCACCAAATCATAGAAAAGTAAATGCTAAATTTTTCAAAAAAAAATTGTCCAGATTTATTCCCAAATTATGTGGCACGTAAGTTGTCAATATCCTGTAAATGCAATATAATATAGGAATTAAATCACTAGGATTAGACGCACTAATATATGGAGATAATGGAGTTAATGATTACGAACTGGGTGATGAGGGCATTTGAGGAATGCTATGATTCTAGACATCTACACAAACCACCAGCAACTTTAGGCTTGTTATTGTTTACTTCATGAGGAACGTTTTTTCTGTATAGGAATACTTCCAGCAAAGGGGTGGTCACTACTGGGAGCAATTCATATGCAAGACAAGCGCATCATCCATGTTGGAAACATTAATGCACTCCAATTCTATTTGAACAATGTATTAATGACCTTTTTAGCTGGGATTCAATTGTTCCTCGCATTTTCAGAATTTTTTGTTTATTGTAATGGCAAGTTTCACGGAATAATTATCTAAATAAAGTTTATTATGCTAGTTTTGTATTGTTTTAAAGAAGTAAAAATCAGATTATTTAATAATTTTAGTATGAAAAATATGTTTGGTAAATTGGGTCTTCAACAGATTCCGTACATCTCACATCATATTATTTCTTCAGCACAGCTAAACCATAGATGGCCATGGGCGGGGGAGGGTCACCCTGTTTTAACTTTTAATATCAAATCCAAAAAATAATATCCAATCTAAAATATATAATTGGTTTAATTTAATCCAAAATAAATATAAATAAATCACACAATAAAAGTTAAAAACAAATTTTATTTGTTAAGATTTGAAAATAAAATATATTTTTTTAAAGAAAAGAAAATTTATATATATATATAGTATTTTACTATCAGTTCGTCATGATATAAAATATATTAGGACAAATAATGTGATGATAGATTATTGAAAAGTTTTGACAAATGCATATATTGAGTCAAAGTATGTAAATCTAATGGTTAACATTCTTCGTCCTGATATATTTTATATCAAGACGAACTGATAATAGAAATATTATATATATATATATGAGTGGGGATATTGCCACCCAGGAAAATAATTTAAGCATCCAATTTATTAGTACCCATGAATAAATTTTAAAAATCACAGTTATGCTTTAGGCACCCATTAAAATGTCAAAAACGATCTCATTAAAACTATTTAAAAAATCCATGAAAAAAAAACAGAAAAGAAAACTATTTAAAAAACATGTTTAACATATTAACAAAAAAAAAAAAAAAAAAAAAAAAATCAACCATAGATTTTGATAAACTAACAAGTTCTACCTCATCTTTTTTCGTTATTATTCTTGAAAATAAAACCCTTAAGCCCACCAAAGGAAAATTAAGAAACTCTCACAAAAGTCTGCACAGACTTAATTTTCTTCAAGTTATTAGCTCGAATTTTTTTTTTTGTTGTTGTGCTTTTTATTCACTCTTCCTTCTCATACAATAAATCACGTCTTGTGTGTGAGGGATATTATAAGAACAAAACAATTATAGTGCTATTTAAATTCAACTTAAAAAATTGGTATTAAACCCAAAAGAAAAACTCCTAGAAGACTAGAAAAGTTCTAATAATTTTAAGAGCTCAAGGTAATATTATAAGACAACCACATATCTGCACACCAAAAGAAATTCATGTAATCACGAGAGCCTCCTTACCATGATAGAATAAAATATCATTTAGCAAACAATCATATATGCTAATTATCTATGAACATGAAAAGAAACTAACAACTTTAATAAATCTTGAATATCCAAAATTCATGAATATTATAGATTTCAAGAAGAGTGTATAACAGATTTTTTCAAATAGAAATGAGTCAGACAACTCCTTCACCAAGTGATATGAGTGAGAGAGATTTTGGTTCCTTGGAATAAAATGATATCTGGGGTCTGCCAATTAAGGGATTACTTGGGTAAATCAACATATTTTGATAAGAATTTTGAGGATTACTTGGGGATTACTTGGGCACGATAAGAATTTTGAGGAGGTTTCCAAGGTAAATCAACATATTTTGGATGCCGGATTTGCGTTTTTGTCTTCGTATCTGGGTGATAAGAGTATCCTATGGTATTTGGATTCCGTTTCCCACAAGGAAGCTTTCATCTACAACAGATTTATGTGGGAAGATAGTTTTTCAGCGATGGTAAGATGGTTGGATTCAGTGATCCCTCAATCTAGATTGGCTTGGATTAATTGCTAGGGAGCTCCTTTATCGTGCTGGTCATTAGATTTCTTCAAAAACTTAGGCTGGAAGTAGGAGAATTTCTATTGGTAGAGGAGGAGGTGGAGAACCAAAATCGTCTTGACAGGGGAAGGATGTTAGTTCTGGTCCCTCAATCTAAGTTGTGCTCAACCAATGTCATGGTTGATGTTGGACAGAAATCATAAGTGGTGAAACTTGAGGAGGATTGCGTCCTAGTTGATGTTCGGTGGAGGAAACCTTTTTTGGGGTTGTCTAAGTTTCAAAATCCGGCAGGGGGTGATGTCTCTTGTTGTGGAAAGTTTTCAAATAATTCAAACTAAGGCAGCAGGTGAGTTGTCTATTCCAAGAAAGCAACAAGCAAGTATGGGGAAGGTCATCACAAGTTAGTTCTGTCAGACTGGAAAACCAGTTTCTAAAGAAAATTCTGGATTGAAAAGCCAAAGAAAACTTTGCGTTGGTATTATGAATCGGCTGAAAGGTGTGTCAGCAAAGGGAAAGATGAAGTGTGTGGGTAAAGTAAAGAAACAGTCTTCGGTTGGATCAATTCTATATGGCAAATTGAATCTTGACAAGGGACAGAGTTTTAAATTTTAGTTTAATTAATCAATTTGATTTCTTATCTCCAATTGTTATTTTTAATTCAGATATGATTGTACAGTTTCTGATCTTCAATTTGAATTATGTAACTCAATTTGACAAACATATATTGGGAAGTACATGTCGTGCATGTGCCTCCAAACCTATTATTAATAAAAAGTTAAGTCGTGCTCAACACAATGGCCCAATCCAACCTATATACGTGTATTGTTGTGCCATATCTTATGGAAATTGAATTGGGTAGTGCCGGTCAAACTCATCTTACACCTCTAATTAATACTTGTCGAATCATTATCTAAGCATGCTCGAATATATATATATATACATTTCTAAAAAAAAAAATACACACAACGATTATGATCCGTTTTACTTTGATAAAACATAGAATTATAGAAGTTTATACACCGATATGAATATATTATGGAAGTAAAACAGATCTCAAAAGGTTAATTCGTCAACAATTGAGAATTTCTATGGAGATGGATATTAATTTCATTGATTATGAGAACAGGCATGACAACTGTCCACCCAACAAACTATTACGTACACTGCAAGCATGACATTCATGTAGTTGGTAGATGGTAGATGGTAGATGGATAGTAGGGTCCATTATATGCCAAAAATGCACGCTAATTGCATAAATATGAGATCATGATTTGGTCATTTTGTCAAAGTATCTCCAATGTAAATATATATTTTTGGGTTTCTAAATAGTGTCACATCTATATTTCTATTCATTAAGTACGCACTTTTAAAAAAAATTATATTAGAGAAATGTATATTCATATCTTCAATACAATTATCTAAAGTCAAATATGAATCCATTTTATGGCCAATCATAATAAAAACAATTATTCCACTTTCTCCTTTTTTATTTTACAATTAATTGAGTTTTAATATTATTGGTGGAAAGATTGAGTTAGAAATTCAAGTCGGAATTTCTAGAAGAGATTCTAGAATTAGAAACTCAACTCCATATTCTCTAATTTTTTTTTTACCACATCACCTTCGTATTGAAGTTTGATAATTACATTGGAGAGGGTTTTTCTAACTTTTTAACTATCTATCCTATGTGTCACTCGCTTTTTAACTATCTGTTTTCCACAATTGTTTGTTTCAATAAGAGCTGAGATAAATAGTTGTTGGTTGTATTGCATTGAAGAGCTTGAGTGCTTGACCAATCAAGCCTCATCTCTAACCAAACACATCACTATCTTTTTATGATGCACCATTGCACCTTAATTTTCCTGTCTCTCCTCCCCTTCAGGTTTTTATTAGTCACGTATTTCATTCTGATATATCATTTTGGTAGAGTTGTCCTTCAACATTTTTTTTTTTAATTTATATATATAGTCTTTTTTGTGGCAATATTATTTTCATTAATTAACTCCGTTAATTTAATGTTCAACCCAAAAGTGTAAGCAACACATTCCTTAACATATTTACTAACATGAGCGATGTCGAATAAATATTATGTATATATAGTTAGTTTGACACCACGATTTATTTATTTTTATTTATTTATTTATTTTTTATTTTTTTAGGAAAGGAACACAAAGCAAAACAAGGGAACAAAATCAGCCAAAAAATTAAATTTATAGATAAGATTTAAATAATAATATTGAGTTGGAATAATTGGGTAGACGACACCATATTATTATTAAAGAGAATGATGAGCAGATTATTAGCGACTCCAAAGTCACGGTTTCGTGAATAAATGACGAAGGTTTTGGAAACCTCTCTTTAGTGAATAGGATTTTCGATATTCGCTCTATGATTCGTTCTTTAGGCAATACTTCTATCTCCAACGCTTCAAGAGTTTCCAACACCTTTGCAGATGGTTTGGCCTAGAAGGGTTTATCGATGGAGGGTGAAAGAATCTTCTGGAATGAGAATTGTATGTAGCTGAGTGCTGTCTCGTTTTTGCCCTTCTCCTGTGTTGTTTGGGTTGTTTTTGGCTGTTTTGGTGTTGTTTCTTGTGTTGTTGTTGTGGCGTCCTGTTTTGCCAGCTCTGGTTGCCTTCGTTGGGGATTTTTGGGTGGGTTTTTGGTCTGTTGTTTTCTTGGCTGGGCTGGCTTGGTTGTCTTCTCTCTGTTTCCTGTTTTTCATTGAATAAAATTGTGTTTGCTGTTAAGAGAGAGAGAGAGAGAGAGAGAGAGAGAGAGAGAGAGAGAGAGAGAGATGAGAAATCACAGGGAAAATAAAGAAATTAAACTTTTTATTAAATTGAAAATCTGTAGTAACAAAACAATCAAAACCAGAGTCCAGTCCAGAGACCACCAACTTACTATTTCTTCATATATATTTGATGACTATATTAAAACCTCAATATTTAACTTTGAAGAAAGGAGGGCAAGTAGAAGATGATGAGATGAGATGAAATTGACCATGCACGATGCGCCAACATTTACATAATTACAAGATTGTACAACCTTGTGAATTGTCTTCACAGAAGTAGTAATCACTGCAACGCCTTCCATAGTAGCCTCCGTATCCACCGCCGCCCCAACTGTCATACACAGGCCTTCCACAATACCCACCATAGTATCTTCCTGGTTGTCCATAACATGGATTGTAACATGGTCCCCCACCACGCCCCTCTGAGCATTCAGTGCAACAAAATCCAATCGGCACTGGACAAGGTGCCGGTGCCGGACAAGGTGCCGGACAAGGTGGTTTGGGAGGAGGAGGAGGAGGAGGCTTCTCAACCGGTTTGGGAGGGGGAGGAGGCTTCTCAACCGGTACCGGTTTGGGAGGGGGAGGAGGCTTCTCAACCGGTTTGGGAGGGGGAGGGGGAGGAGGCTTTTCAGGTGGTTTGAGAATCTCTATACACTTGATGGTTCCTCTACCTTTGCAACATAACTTGTCCCTGATCTTCTCAGGACAGCAACTCACCACTTTGATCATCACTGTGTTGTTCTTCTCATCATACACCTGGTCTTGTATTTCTTTTGTTTTGTTCACAAAAACACCAAACACGTACACATCTTAATTCTTAATTCACTCCATTACCAATACATCCTCATAATTAAAAACGTTAAACAAAAAACAAACACAGACTTACGAGGGAATTTACAAAGGATTTTCTTCACTTTCCTGTAGCACTTTGAGCACTCAAGGTTAACCCTCAGACACATTAGTGTAACCCTTTTCTGCAAAAAAAAAAAAAAAAAAAAAAAAACATGCCATTTAAGATATATAAAAGAGAATCAAATTGGCAATTAAGGAAAAAAAACAAACAAACAAACAAACAAGAAAGTAGGATTCTCAAACCTTTTCTTCCATAGCTGTTTCTCTAGAGATCAGACGAAATCCTCCAAAAGTGAGACGGATGATTGTTATTAAAACAATTTAATCAAAGGACTAAAGAGAGCAAGAGAGGCAGACAAGTACTAGAAGGAGAGACATTAACAAGCTGAGTCTTGTAAATTAAGCCAAATTGCATTGCTTAAGAAGACGTGGCCACCTAACACTCTGGATAATTAAATTATAGGGTCGACTCATGATTTTCTAGTCTACCTCTCGAATTTGTAATAATTTAATAAAAAATAGAAAATTAAATTAAATTAAGATGCTCGAGGATAATAATTTTTTAATTAGATCAGTCCTGAAAAAAATTTCAAAACTGAAGATATATCATATTATAAAATCAGTTCCATAACGTTATTTAACTTTAGTCTTGAAAATTTAAAAACCGACCTAATTATAGACAAATGATAAGCCCTTCATAGTTATATATCAACGTGCTTGTATGAAGAAGTCATATTCAATTTTGATTTTCGTATGATGTTGACACGTGGATATGGGTGTTGAAATCCACGGTGATAATGATCATCATCAAGATTGTCGTTTAGATTTTGATCAATGATTGCTGACTCTTCGATCTTTTTCCATGGAAGCATTTGCAAAGCTGGTTTTGAATAATTGACACACCTCTCAGATTCCAAAGTCCACGGTTTTCTTTAAGCGCATTCATGGGCCATGCATTGTTTGCACCCTCATATGCCTATTGTACACGTGTCCCGAGACATAGTCCTAAGAAACATTGTTGGTTTTCCTCAACAAAAAAATAAATAAATAAAAAACATTGTTGATGTCAGATCAGAACACCCAGTCATCCATTCAATAATTATTTTATTATCTCTATTACTCTTCCTTTTAATGGCAATTTACGTCATCTAATCAGGGCTGGGCCCATCTGTTACCTAACAATTGGGTATAGTTGTACCAAAATTTGAAAGCTACTTGATATTCAATTTGGAAATCACTAGGAACTAATCTTATATTAGAATCAACTAGGTCATCTGGATTCAGTTTGTGGTTCCATACTTTCGGACATTATTGTCCTTTGTTCTGATTTGGCTGACTTTAGGTTCAGTTATGTCCCCAGGAAGGGTAACCAGGTTGCTCACATTCTGGTCAAACATGCTTTTGGTCTTTAGGAGGATAGATTCGGATGGAAGAGTACCCGTGTTGTGTATCCAATGAGGTTCTGGTGGATTCGTTGATCTAGTTATTTGTTTGGTGTTCTGTTTGTTTTTATCAATAAAAAAATTAAAATTAAAATCAACTAAAAAGTGGTTCTCAATTTTTTGTGCTACCATATCCACGTAAGTAAAATAGCCGGACCCCATCAAATCAAAATCAATTTGTCATTATTAATTCATCAATGCCTTAATGGTGGGTCCCTAACTCCCTAAGTGGATGCCTTTGAAAGATTAAGCAATCTCCTAACCTAAGCTCTATTAGAATATTGTGGGCCTAAACATACCAGAAAGGTACTACATTCTCAAAACATCATCTAGGTTTGGTAGTCTTATTTTATCATAGTCAGATAGAGCTCACGTGACTTTAACTTATGTGAGTTAGCAAAATGCAAAATTTGAATGGTTTATGGAATCGTAAAATGTTCTGGATGTACATATATTCACACACGCCGGCCGTACGTCCATGCACAAGTATGAGAGTTATATGTGCCAACAAGGGCGTAGCTCAATTGGTAGATGAACGAGTTTGACACTTGGATAAATAACTCACAGACAAGCGGTATGAATCCTACCAATAGTAAAAACCTTTTTTTTTTTTTTTTTTTGATGGCATTCTTTATTAAACAAACTGGGCCACAACACAAAACAACAAAGCAACGCCAACACAACAGGCGAGTAGAAGCACTAACCAGACCCGCCCAGGAAAAAAACTAACCAAAACAGACCTGCTTCCAATGTGACATAAAAATAGACTTGATAAACAATTAATTCAAAATTTGGTCTCCAATACTTCTGTTAAAACACAATTTTTTTTAATGATATGTCCATTTTTTTTCCTATTTTATTTTTTATTTTATTTCCTTACCAAAAATATATGAAAAATTAATGTCAATTGACAATGTAACAATGTCTAAAAATAGTTGTTCAACAGACCGTCTGAAAGTAGACGGTCATGTTAACAATGTCTAATATATATATATATATATATATATTTTTTTACAACCTCAGCTTGAGGTTGAATATACACTGTTGCATTAAAGACACAATTATTAACAGAACATCTATTTATCCTACGCGGCATCTTTTTTTTTTCACAAGTCACACTTGCATTAGAGATACTCTTATAAATTCCTAAACCCTAAACCTTAAACCTCAAACCAAACCAACAACAACCCACCAAAACTGTTCCTCCATAGCTTCAATAAAACCCACTTCACGTCCTCACCAACAAATGCACTACTTCAAGTTCAAACAACACATCCCCAGAATTTGAAGACTTTCCTTCTCCATCTTCAATGGCTACCATAAAAGCCCGAGTCATTTCCTATTGAAAGGCGAAGAAAATCTGAGATATTACGTGAGAGGAGATCAGGAACATGGCTTGTCAAGCCAGAGCCACCGAATTTCGAAGTGGGTTGTACTTAAGGGATTTTTGGACGAGGAAGCCAAAAATTAGTGGCGATTTCTTCTCTCTCTTTTTTCGGTTCTGTACAATATAATTGTAAGCCCTTTGGTTACAGAAATTTCTCAATGAGGAGGTAAAAAATGGGTGGCAATTTCCTCTCTATCTTATTTGAGTTCTGTACAATATGAAGTTCATTTCAATCTTTCTGCTTCTTTTCCTGCTTCTTTTTTATCTGGGAGTAGACTTGTAAGTTTCTTTACAGGCTTGGATGATATAGCGAACATGGGGATCATCTTTCGGAATTGTTGATAGCAATCTTCTTGCTGATTGACGGTCTCCTGATGCCAGAAAGGCCCGATACATCCTACAAACAATCCAGTAACAAAAAACAAGTGAAGCAAAACAATCATGACTTACAGTAAATAAGATAACATATCGTAAGGCAGACCAGCATTCTGATATTCTATCCAAATCAAAAGAGAGTGCAAGAACAGTCTGCAGCAAGCCTCAATCCAATAGTCATCATGCAATTCCTCCAGCAGCTGAATCAATCCACTCAATTCCTCTTAATGGTCCTTTTGAAAATCAAAAAGAAAGGCTTAGAATTCCTTTGGGCTCAATTTTTTTTTTTTTTTAGTAACTAGTAAAATCCCACATGTTGTTTCTTTTCGCCAAATCAAAAACCAAAATTTCGCACGGTCTCGAATCGGTAACTAAAATCCATGCAATCATACCACATGATATAGAGTAGAGTATATATCCTCTGACAGTTGCTTCTGGGTTTACCTGCATAAACATATTAAATAAAAATCAAATACCAGAAAACAAATCATTCAATAACCCGTAAGTCCACTCTAATTGGCTCCCAAAGAATAGAGAAACAGTTTTTAACTACCCAGAAACCAATACAAAATTAGACACAAAACCCACAATTTTCTTTGCCCTTTCAATTCATTTCCTCAATTTTCTCAGCAACCAAACGACCCAAAAAAGAAAAACAACAAACAAAAGGCTAAACGACCCAAAAATAAATTTTTAAAAAAATGTGGGTTTTTTTTTTTTTTTGTGATGATGTTCGAAGATAATTCTACAATCAAGTAGGTCTTTGATAGCCTCCATGGGAAGACCTAGTGCAGCACTACTAGTGAAACGAGATTGCTCCCCACCCAATTACGGCACTAGTAGTGCTGCACTAGGTCTTCCCATGGAGGCTATCAAAGACCTAGTAGTGCTCCCCACCCAATTACGAGCAGCACTAGTAGTGCTCCCCACCCAATTACGCCAAGTAGCGTGGCCAACCAATCACATATCAGGTGGGACACATTTGGATCGTCTCACTCTAGTTTTTGCATTATGTCAATGCCATTACTAATTAATTTTTAAATTGATAACTTTCCATTGTTCAGACCAGAGAAAGGATCAAAGGAAAATGATAGCATTAAAGGATCAAAGGAGAATGATAGCATTGCTAAATAATGGGCAAATTAGTGTAATATATATTCTACATGTATCTGTTTATGAAGGAGTAGAATTCTTTCTGTGCGATTATTTGCATAAATTATCTGCAGAACATTTCAATTATCTGCTCGATGTTTTAAACAATAGCTCCACCAACGATGATAAAGTTGGACTTGGATAACAAATATACCGACCAGGAGAGGTACAAACTAACCTCTAATAACTTTCTCCGGTTTGGATCGCGGTTGGCTGAATATATCATTCATGTAATTGTCTTTCTGTTAAAATTTCGTCTCGATATTTCCTTTTGCGATCCTTTTTACATCAGTTTGACATTACTATTTCTGCATCATTCGAATGCTGCCTCTAGTTCAGTTTTTAGTACTCAATTTTCCGTTTCTTTAGGCAACTCTCTCGTAATCTTTCTTCGCTGCTTATACATTCTCGAAGTTAGGTAGCAGAAAAGGTTTTCTTATATATTATTTCGAATTGTTTGCATTACCAAGGTTTTTCTGATGTTTCGTCGTTATCCTAGCAGCGACTGTCTAAATCTTACAGATAGCCCGTTTGCTTCTCCAATAGCTACCGGTATTTTTACAATCATATAGGTTCAACAGCAGCAATACACAGAAAGAACTATAGAGTTTAAGAGTAAGGGCTCAAATGCAACATCTAAGGTTTGATACACATCACGTATAGCAGATCCTCCTTTTTTTCCCTTGAACTTGTTTGTTAGCCAAGTTTCTCCACAAATATAAATACAGGCTCGTGAAAATAACACCACCGGAAGCATCTCCCATGTTGAAAGAAGTAGCAAAAGAAAAGAAGAACATTACACATATATAGATTTTACATGAAGGTTTATACAGGTTTTTTAAATATGTTAAATATGATTCGTTTGCTAGTTAGCCCTCGGAGTGTGGCATATTAATTCCAAGAATTTATGGATTTGAGTGTTCCATATATGAATGCATAGACATTTAGATAGGTTTACTTATTTTGATGTGTTACTGGATCAATAGAAGAATTTACTTCTAGACGTTCTTGGCATAGATGCATGAGTACAAGTTTCTCGATCTCATGTGTCAATTGATCAGGATCACTTATCTCCCTTCATGCTATTACTAATTAATTTTTAAATCGATAACTTTCTATTGTTCAGACCAGAGAAAGGAAAATGATACCCGTGCTAAATAATGGGCAAATTAGTGTAATATATATTCTACATGTATCTGTTTAGGGACCATTTTTCTTCTAGGTGTGACCAAACAGTGTTGATATTGAAATTCAAGGCATTGATGTAAGATTTTTTATAAAATATTGTGAGCAACATAACATTATATTTTGTATTTATAAAAAATCGAATTGATTGGAATGTTTAAGCAAAAGAGAGTTGACCGGAAAGAGCCCAATTAATTGTGATCAAATATTTGTGGGGCTTGGTGCACCTTGACTACATTATATTAATGTAGTATATGGTATGAGCTATTTTATATGTGTGAGTTTGGTATTCCTTTTAAGACTAACCATCCTACTAGGGTTAAGATAATTCTTTTTGGGTTAGGATACTCTCGGTAAGTTATACTGTGAAGAGGTCCCTACCCTCACTCATATTAATATGGCAAGTCTCCCCATTAGACTTGGCTAAGGGTAGAAGACTCTCTCTCCCTTCTTTTTCTCTTTCAGGAAAAACTCTCTCTACTCTCTCAACATGCTTGTTTGGCTGCCAGGGATTGATCCAACAAATGATCCAGAAATTCAGATAAGTTCTTTCTTGATTTTCATGCTTATGTTTTAATTATGAGTTTTGAATGTATCTATAAATATGCATAAGACTTATAGTGGTATCAGAGCCACTCATAATTTGTATAGGCTGAAATCATTTTTGTTCATCTGCTGTGTTCTTTTGTTTGGTGAATCCGTGTGAACAAAATTTTTGAGATAAATTGTTTGTGTTATTTTTCTGGATTCGTTTTTGGTTGATGAACATGAGGAAGGGGATGGGTGTTAGATCATCCGATCTAGTATCACCAAACACCTGATCTGGGTTTTGATTTTGGGTTGATGGGTTTTCACACCCAAACCCTTTGATGATCTCGAATCATCTCAGCCAACCCAGACCTCACCTACGATGGATCTCGCCGCCGACCTGACCCGTTGACCTCACCAGGCTCGATCGGCAGGTGGGTTTTTTCGCGCAAAAACCGTGCGTTTTGTGGGGAGGAGGACGAACGTCGATCGTCGACCACGATCTGGTCCAGATCGGGCGACCCAAGCCTAACCCGCCGCCGTTCGTTCGATCTGTGAAGATAGGTCGCCGATTTTCTTTGCAGTCGGTCATCTGAGGGTTGCGCTACCGTGCGCCGTTGCCTTCTGGTGACGACGAGGTGGCTGCGGCGGCGACGAGCGAAGAACCAGGTCACCAGACCTGCGTTCTTGCTCTGGACCACCTTTAGAGAATTCGATATTCTTGAGGGACTGTTTTCAATTATTTTGGGCCATTTTGTGATTTTGACAGAATTGTGGGGTCGATTTCTAATTACCAAAAAGGCTGAATTATAATTAATAAAAAGTTTCGGAGACAGTTTGTAATTTTCAAAAGTTTGGCCAGTTTGTAATTTGACAAAATTGTGGGGCCTATTTGTAATTTATTAAAGTTGAGGGTCTTTTCTGTAATTTTCCAAAATCAGGGGCAGTTCTTAATTTTCCAAAAAAATGTTTTTGGAATTATTGCAATTCATAATCTTTGTGATTTCAAATGATTATGTTTCTACGTAGTAGACTAATCATTAAATTTTCATGATGATTATTTTGTATGAAATTAATAATCCGTTTTGTGTAATGTTTTCATGAATCAGGTGATTATGTTTTCACTTAGTGGCTAAGCATTTCAATTTTAAGAAGTTAGATGACAAACGGTTATTGATTTGGATGGCTTTAATAATTGATATAATATTCTCGTGAATTGGATGATTATACTTCACATAGTGGCTAATCATTACGATTTTGAGAAATTCGTAAGTTATCAATTATTAAATTTGAACTGCAATGATGAAAATGCATGTGTTAATGATCTTCGTAGGAGGTGTATCACATGTGATAGATGATGTTCTTCTCCGTTGGAGGTTCATCATCTTGAGGTTTTCAGTTATAGAATGTTGTGATCTTTGCCCAATCACATGTTGAATTATGTTTATATAAATGTTTTGATTGTTTTAATAATTGATTGAATGTTCTCGTAAATTGGATGATTATGCTTTCACATAGTGACTAATCATTAAGATTTTAAGAAATTCGTCAACTATCAATTATTAAATTTGAACAGTATTGATGGAAACAAGCTTGTTGAGAGAGTTGGGAGAGCTTTTCCTGAAAGAAAAAAAGAAGGGAGAGAGAGTCTTCTACCCTCTTGCTCACTAACTTGATTAGCCAAATCCAATGAGGAAATTTGCCATATTAATAATTTAATATGAGTAAGGGTAGAGACCCCCTTCACAGTATAACTTACCGAGAGTATCCTAACCCATAAAGGATTCTCTCAATCCAAATAGGATGGCTAGTCCTAAAAGGAATACCAGACCCACGCATATAAAATAGCTCATACCATATACTACATTAATATAATGTAGTCAAGGTGCACCAAGCCCCACAAATATTGATCACAATTAATTGGGCTCTTTCCGGTCAACTCTCTCTTACTTAAACATTCCAATCAATTCGGTTTTTTATAGATACAAAATATAATGTAATATTGCTCACAATATTTTATATATGTAGGCCTGCTATTCCTTTTATGACTAGCCATCCTATTAGGGTTGAGAAAATCCTTTATGGATTAGGATACTCTCAATAAGTTATACTATGAAGGGGATTTTTACCCTCACTCATATTAATATGGCAAGTCTCCCCATTGGACTTGGCTAATCGAGTTAGTGAGCAAAAGGGTAGAAGACTCTCTCTCCCTTCTTTTTGTCTTTTAGGAAAAGCTCTCTCAACAAGCTTGTTTGGCTGCCATGGATTGATCCAGAAATTCAAATAAGTTCTTTCTTGATTTTCATGCTTATGTTTTAATTATGAGTTTTGTATGTATTTATAAATATGCATAAGACTTACAATTGAAACCCACAAAGAACCTCCATCTTCACCGAGCTCATTCTGACAACATCAATGGTTTCAGGGAAGGAGAATATGTGATGAATGATAGATTCCGGCAAACTATCGAGTTTATCATTCTAATTAATGTTCCTGTCTTTTACAAATAAAATATGGATTCAAATCACATATCAAAAGATAGTGTTCCAATATATGTTTAACCAACCAAATTGGGTCATGTGTACACGTTTTTTTTAAAAAAAAAAATTAATGTAAATAATTGTGTATACATGACCCAATTTGATTGATTAGATACAAACTGAGATATCATTTTTTAACAAGTGATTGGAATCCATAAAATATTACTTTGACACGGTCAAACATTAATGTTGACGGCCCTTATCTAACGGGAGGGAAGGTGAGAGTCAATTATAAATTAAGTCATTCCGGTGTGAAATAGTAGATCTTAATGAAGTATGATGTAATTTACTCTTTTAAATTGGGTGCCAGTATTGCCATCCATAGGTCGCCCTCTGTGTTGTATTTTCTGGTTGCCTGGGTTTTGGGTGATGTGGCCAAGGAACGTAATATCGGTATCGGCATCTATGTCGGGCTTCTAAATTTACGGATATATCGGGGATATTATCGATATCGGTGGATATTCTGTCAAAAATTAAAAAAATGATGGATATTTACATCTAAAGTTAGATTTTTTTTGTGAAATCTTAGGACAAGCTTAAACAAGTAATTATACATCAAATGAATCATATTTCAATAATAAATTAGCATAGTTATGAGTTTAATATAAATTATAACATAAATAGAGTCTGTATATAATTTTTAAAATTGGGTATTTAATAAAATAATATTTTGTTTCACTTTTACAATATTATATACAATATAAAGAGATTAAATATTTAATAAACAAAATTATCATTAAAATATATATATAGTAATAGTTCCACACTTCTAAGATTCTATCATAAATCATAATTCATACATAATAATACATTGCGTGTCTGAAATTTAAAACCAAAATGAATTCCTTGCTGGTTCAAATACATAAGATACATTTCTATCTTGATTCGAACAATAAATTTCCCAAGAAAACGTGCTTGCATAGTTTTCAATGTAGTTATTAATATGCCACACGTATGCTGCTTGATCTCTTCCAACTGATCCATAAATTGGATAGTTTGGATTTACCCAACTTGGTGGATATTGTTGATCTGCATGCATAGGTATTGCATATGGCATTTGTGGAGAAGGATAATCAAATATATTGCAGCCACCATAACTACCATAATATGGTACATGAGAACCTAACATTGTCTGCGAATCACCCAAAGAACTATGTTCTGTGTCTATACTCATTGAGGAGAGAGTCATATTCAAAGAATCTTCATCATTTTGACTTGTTCCTCCATGCTGTCTACCACGAGTTTGATCAAAATTACCTGCATGAGCATCCCAACCCGCTGCACTAGCATTCCAACCTGTTGCACCAGCATCCCAACCTCCAGCACGAACATCCCAACTTGTTGCACCAGCATTCCAACCTCCTGCACCAAAATCCCAACCTCTTGCCTCATCCCCACCATCCCCCACTATTTACATCAGAGGTATGTTGGTCATCGGAAGAGCTGGTAACAATAACTCCACGATCTACACCAACTTCTTCTCTAATCACTTGTTCAACATTTATTCTCATTTCTCGAGCATGCGAAGCAATATGTGAATCAGGATTTCCCTCGTCATCATCCAAGGAGGCAGGTCTAACCCAGTTAAAAATAGGATTCTCATTATCGTCTCCTGCTTCAGCAGCTACTTGAAGTAGATCCATAAAATCAGTTTCATTTACTTTATCTTTTTCAGCTGTCATATCCCTAAGTTTCAACTTCATATTATAATAACAATAAACAAGTTTTTCAAGCTTCAAATAGGCAAGACAGTTCCTTTGTTTTGTGTGGATTAAAGCAAATGTGGACCAATTTCTTTCACATACAGAAGATGATGATGTTTGTGATAGTATGCGAACTGCTATTGCCTCAATGATGGAGCACAATTTCCATACATTACCCACCAATCAGCTGTAATAAAAATTATTAAGTATTATAAGTATGAATATTATTTCAATGATATTATTATTTATTATTAATATGTAAATTTTTGTAATAAAAGTTATATACCTGGTTGCATTTTGCTTCTAGCTGCAATGGCTGCTCGTTCACCAAAACTTTTCCTTCCATCCTTAGAGTATGTGAGCTACATTCATGAGATCAATAGATATATAATATATATTAATATGAGTATTTGGCATAGGCATTCATTATTAATATTCTCT